>OY740818.1:8870788-9189134 GCA_963514005.1 Raja brachyura
AGTACTGTACCCCAGTGGTATACAGACAGACCTGACCCCACCAGTACTGTACCTAGTTCCAATGACTCGTAACATATTCCACCTCAACTCCATTTTAAATAGGAAACCCTTTATTCATGTGATGACCAGCTGGTTTTAGAATCCCCCCCAAAAGGAGAAACATCGATTCCACATCCAGCTAAGGACCCCCCCCCCCCCTCAGGGTCTAAACCATTTACATCACCGTCCTCTCTCCCTCCCTCCCTCCGGCAGGGTTTGGACGAGCTCCAGGATGTCACGATGGCCCTAAAGGGAACCAGGGCTCTCCCCAGCACATTCCCACACATCCTCTCCGAGCAGACAAGCAGCACAGGGTCCAGGTCCAAATCCAATCTCTCACATTGAATCAAGGAGCTGCAGATGCTGGTCTAGCAAAGAAAGACACACAGTGCTGGAGTAAGTCAGCGGCCCAGGCTGCAACATCCCTGGAAACATGGATAGGTGACGCTTTGGGTCGGGAGCCTTCTTCAGCTTGAAACCCGAAATATCACCTTATCCCTGAATGCTGGGCTGTGCCCCCTCGCTCCCTGCTGAGAATCTGGCCGGTCAGTCAACTACTTGGCTGCTAACTTAGTGCGGCACGGTGGCGCAGCAGGATTGTTGCTGTCTAACAGTGCCAGAGACCCAGGTTCCATCCTGACTATGGGTACTGTCTGTACAGAGCTTGCATATTCCCTCGGTGACCCACGTGGGAATATCCCCGAGATCTTCAGTTTCCTCCCACACTCCAAAGACGTACAGGTTTGTAGGTTAATTGGCTTCAGTAAAATTGTAAATCGTAGGATAGTGTACGTGTGCAGGGATCGCTGGATGGTGCGGACCCGGTGGGCCGAAGGGCCTGTTTCCGTGCTGTATTTCTAAACCAAACTAAACTCAAACACAGTAGCCGTTCATTCACCACAGGCAAGCCTAACGCTGTAATCAGGACCCCACTCCACTCAGCTAATGTAATCGAACGTCATTTCCAGATGACAGACATCTAAATGGGTAATGGGCTTTGAGGGTCAGGGGCACAACAAGAGGGGTGTACCTACCGTTGGTCTGGCCTTGTTTAATCTCCTCGGCTGTCCTGTCAATCAGGACGTATAATGACCACACCACGCAGGTGATTGCAATGATATGGAACGTGACCGAGCACAGGATCTTCCTCCTCTCGCTCGCCGTCATCTGCAACTTCTCCCACTGTGTAAGGAAGGTAAACAGTATCAGACCGTGCATGCACCGCCAACTTCACACGCTACGAATAGCCCCTCTCTCAGCTATGCTTTCACGTCCACTCCTGGGCTACAACTAGACCCGGTTCCACATTTCAAATTTGTGCAGGAAGGAACTGCAGATGCTGGTTTAAACCGAAGATAGACACTAAATGTTGGGGAAACTCAGTGGGACAAGCAGCGTCTCTGGAGGGAAGGAATGAGTGGCGTTTCGGGTCGAGACTCTTCTCTCCAGTGGTGCTGCCTGTCCCGCTGAGTTACTCCAGTATTTGATATGTCTATCTTCCATACTGGATTTGCCTGCTCTCTAGGTTAGATTAGCTTAGTTTAGAGATACAGCGTGGAAACAGGCCCTTCGACCCACCGAGTCTGCACCGACCAGCGATCCTCACACACTAACACTATTCTACACACACTAGGGACAATTTACATCTATGCCAAGCCAATTAACCTACAAACCTGTATGTCTTTGTAGAGTGGGAGGAAACTGGAAAAAGCCCACGCGGGTCACCGGGAGAACGTGCAGACTCCATATAGACAGGCACCCGTAGTCAGGATCAAACTTGGGTCTCTGGAGCTGTAAGGCAGCAACTCTACTGCTGCGCCACCGTGCCGCACATGGAGTCATGCAGCATGAAAAGAGGCCCTTCAGCCCAACTCGTCCATGACAACCAAGATGCTCCATCTAAGCTAGTCTAATTTACCTACATTTGGCCTCTATCTATCTACACCGTTCCTAGCAAAGATCCTATAGCAAGCAAGATAGTGCACTCCTGCTGAAACCAAAGGGCTGACGTGCAGTACGCTACGGAGCAGAGCGTCCGTCTCTTCGTCGGCCATTTCAGTAACCCGACCCGACTTTGTAAATCTCCCGCGCAGTGTAATCCGCGATGCGGGGGAACAGTTTGTGTGTGTGATACATTGTTAGACCAATTATTCATAATTCTGTTAATTCATAATTCTGCTATTTTTTGTTAATTAATATGTCAATAAATTATAATTCTGTTAATTTTCTTTTTTTAATGTTTTTTTTAATTTTCTTTTTTTTTTAAAGTTTAACATTTTTTTATTTTTAAATGGCTCATGTGCTGTGTTTGAGTTGATTATTGTATTAAACTTGCACTCTGTCAATCATTTGATCACAGTGTTTGGTAAAATAATAACAATTTGGAGATTCCAGTTGCTATAGGACCTTTGGATAGGAGAGCGGAAACGGAAACCGGTTACGGAAATGGGGCCGAAGATTACCCATGAATCTGCCCGTGACCCTACTACGTCTTTTTCGTCGAGCGAGCTATCTTGCTTGCTATAGGATCTTTGGTCACTAGTCCTCCACCTCCCCGGATGTCTTTCAAATGTTGTGATTGTACCTGCCTCAACTACCTCCTAGAAACATAGAAACATAGAAAATAGGTGCAGGAGTAGGCCATTCGGCCCTTCAAGCCTGCACCGCCATTCAATATGATCATGGCTGATCATCCAACTCAGTATCCTGCACCTGCCTTCTGTCCATACCCCCTGATCCCTTTAGCCACAAGAGCCACATCTAACTCCCTCTTAAATATAGCCAATGAACTGGCCTCAACTACCCTCTGTGGCAGAGAATTCCACAGATTCACCACTCTCTGTGTGAAAAATGATTTTCTCATCTCGGTCCTAAAAGACTTCCCCCCTTATCCTTAAACTGTGACCCCTTGTTGTGGACTTCCCCAACACTGGGAACAATCTTCCTGCATCAAGCCTGTCCAACCCCTTAAGAATTTTGTAAGTCTCTATAAGATCCCCCTTCAATCTTCTAAATTCCAGCGACAGCTCCTCTGACAGCTTGATCCGTATCCCCGCCAAACTGTATGGAAAGGACATCCCACGGGTTCCTAAGTTTAAGAAGGAACTGCAGATGCTGGAAAAATCGAAGGTAGACAAAAATGCTGGAGAAGCTCAGCAGGTGTGGCAGCATCTATGGAGCGAAGGAATGGGTGACGTTTCGGGTCTCGACCCGAAACGTCACCTATTCCTTCGCTCCATACATGCTGCCTCACCCGCTGAGTTTCTCCAGCATTTTTGTCTACCCACGGGTTCCTATTATATTTTTTCCTTCTCTCCTAAGCCTTCTCAATCTTGATTTTCCAACCCTGGGTAATGTGTTCGCATTCACTCTCTCTATGCCTCATATGACTCTATGCACTTCTCTCTCTGTTCAGCCCTCAGACACCTACACACCATGGAATAAACTCCTAACCTGGCCAACCCCTCCCCACAACTCAGTCCTGCAAGACTTGCCACCATCATCTTAAATCACTTCTCCAAAGCCTCCACAACTTTGGTCTCTCTCACACGCCCATCCCTTTGATGCATTTGCCTCCAAACGGCACAGTAACAGAGCTACCTATTAACCAACCAACGCACGCACTTTGGGACAGGAGGAGAAACTGGAGCACCTGGAGGAAAGCCAGACCACCACGGGGAAAACACGTGAACTCCACACAGACAGCACCCAAGGTTAAGGACAAACCTGGGCGCTTGGAGCTATGAGGCAGCGTTACCAGGTGACAAAATTCCTCCAGAACTTACAAGCATCTTGCCAGGACACGAGGACCTGAGCTAAAGGGAGAGGTTGAGCAGGCGGGGATTTTATTCCTTGGAGGGCAGGAGGCTGAGGGATGATCTTATAGAGTTGTACAAGATCATGGGAGGAATAGGTGGGGTAAATGCACCTACAGTAGGGGGAATCAAGAACCAGACAAACTAGGTTTAAGGTGGAGAGGGTAAAGATTTAACAGAAACCCCAGGGACAACTTTTCCATACAAAGAATGGTGGGTCCATGGAATGAGCTGCCGGAGGAGGTAGTTGAGGACTATCACAACATTTAAAAGACACTTGGACAGGTAAGGTTCACAGGGATATCGAACAAGCATTGGCAGATGGGATGAGGGTAAACGTGGCCTTTTGGTTGTCGTGGGCAAGTTGGGTCCAAGGCCATGCTTGATGCTGTATGACTTGATGTTTCCAACTGCCTATCATTGACAATCTTGTAATCGTGGCTGTAAACCTGTACTAATTACAAACTACAGGTCCACCACTGGTTTTCCAGCACCCTTGGTTCCAGAGCCTTTCTGGATTATCCGTTTCGTCGGACCCACAGAGGTGACGGCCTCCGAGAGGAATCCAATGATACCAGAACGGTCCACGTAGGCCGCAGTGGGGCCCAGATACCGGCCACAGACGTCAGCTGTGGGAACGGATCTGCCGGGTCGGAGTTCCAGAGCCCCGGCCGCAGGGGGCAGATTCAACCCGCTGATCGGCTGCGGAAGTGTCGATGAGGGCGAGATCGGCCGCCACACCCAGTCTAGGCGCCACATTTTCGGGGGGGACTTCAGGGTGAATTTCAGGTTTAATCCTTTTGTCCAGATTGTCCAGGAGGTGCTGGACTCCTGTGGCCGGATAATTGTGTGGTGGGACCTGTACATGTGAGGCAGGAGGACATTGCAACAAAGGCGGTCATTCACTCAGCCCGCCCGTACGTACTTTGCGCAGTGGTTTCAACTTGGTCTCCATGATGAACTCGTATTTACAGAGCTCGCAGCAGCGCGTGTCCGAGCTCTTGACCCACTGCTGCAGGCAGGCCTGGTGCACGTAGCGGAGGCTCCCGGTACAGCGGCACGGCGTGATGAGTGGACCCTCATCATCTCCTTCGCAGTGGCAGATTCTGCACACAAGTACAACAGGTCAATTGCAATCTCGCAGCAACCCCAGACCAGTGGCTTCCACCCGACATCAACGCTACAACTCGTCCGTACGAGGAACTGCACACGCTGACACAAAGTACCGGAGCAACTCCGCAGGTTGTCCACGGATAAACCGCAGATGCTGGTTTACACCGAAGGTTGACACAAAATGCTGGAGTAGGTCCCTTCCCCCGCCATAGTCATCCTGCCAGTTTCACCTCCTCCACAGCCAACAATGAACCATTGTGGGCTCCCTGGCCATCGGTGCCGGCTCTGATTTGTTCTGTGCCTTTTCGTACCTCTAGTTTCCCTCTCCCCTCACACAGTTTGGAGAAGAGCCTCGGCCCGAAAGGTCACCTATTCCTTTTCTCCAGAGATGCTGCCTGACGCGCTGAGTTACACCAGCATGTTATGGATAGGTTGCGTTTC
This sequence comes from Raja brachyura, assembly GCA_963514005.1. The sequence goes on from OY740818.1 coordinate 8,876,197, forward strand.
GGGCTGGGACTCAGAATGGTTCTGACCTGAAACGCAACCTATCCATGTTCTCCAGGGATGCTGCCTGACCCACTGAGTTACTCCAGCACTTTGTGTGGTTTTTTTTTCTCTGAAGGCGAAAACAAATCTGACTCCAAACCTGAATGGGCCCGGTAAGAAGTTACTTCTCTCGTCGCTGTGACATGGACACATGCTTGAGCTACAGTGCAAGCAGAGGAGGTGGGGGCTGGAGACACTTTCATCCAGTAACACCTTTAGATGAAGCACCCATTTTATAGGAAATACAGTACGATCAAGAAGCAGAACTAGGCCATTCAGCCCATCAAGTTTACTCCGCCATTCAATCATGGTTGATCTATCTCTCCCTCCTAACACCATTCTCCTGCCTTCTCCCCATAACCTCTGATACCCGTACTAATCAAGAATCTATCTATCTCTGCCTTAATAATATCCACTGACTTGGCCTCCACAGGTTTATGTGGCAAAGAATTCCACAGATTCACCACCCTCTGACTAAAGACACGTTAAGGAGTGCTTCACAATTTCTGCTGCCAGGTCTGCAAACTGGATTTGCAAGGATTAATTCAAGGGCTCAGTTTATACCAAAGAAAGACACAAAATGCTGGAGTAACTCAGCGAGTTAGGCAACATCTCTGGAGAAAGTGGATAGATGACTTTAGACTTTAAAGATACGGCGCGGAAACAGGCCCTTTGGCCAACCGAGTCCACGTCGACCAGCGATCACCGCGTACGCTAACACTATTTATACAGGTTGAAATTTACGAGTCGTCCTTAAATTCAGGAGAGGTGCCGGAAGACTGGAGGGTGGCAAGTGTTGTGCCTCTTTTCAAGAAGGGCTGCAGGGAAAATGCTGGGAAGTATAGGCTGGTGAGCTTAACATCTGTAGTTGGAAAATTACTAACGAGTATTCTGAGGGATAGGTTATACAGGAATTTGGAAAGGCCTGATTAGGGATAGTCAACATGGTTTTGCACGTGGGAGGTCGTGTCTCACAAATCTGATTGATTTTTTTGCAAAAAACGTGACCAAAAAGGTCGATGAGGGCAGAGCTGTAGATGTGGTGTACATGGGCTTCAATAAGGTATTCGACAAGGTTCCGCATGGTAGACTGCTCTGGAAGGTTACATTGCATGGGATCCAAGGAGAGGTAGCTGAATGGATAGCAAATTGGCTCCATGGAAGGAAGCAGAGGGTGATGGTGGAAGGTTGCTTCTCAGACTGGAGGCCTGTGACTAATGGTGTGCCTCAGGGTTCGGTGCTGGGCCCGTTAATGTTTGTCATCCACATCAATGATTTGGATGAGAACATACAGGGCAAGATAAGTAAGTTTGCAGATGATACACAAGTGGGTGGTTTTGCAGATAGTGAAGATGGTTGTGAATGATTGCAGCAGGATCTGGATCGATTGGCCAGGTGAGCGGGGGAATGGTTGATGGAATATAATACAGAGAAGTGTGAGGTGTTGCATTTTGGGACGTCGAACATGGGCAGGACCTACCCAGTAAATGGTCGGCCTCTGGATAATGTTGTGAGCAGAGGGATCTAGGAGTACAAGTGCATGGTTCCTTGAAGCTCGAGTCGCAGGTGGATAAGGTGGTCAAAAATACATTTGGCACTTTAGTCTTCATCAGTCAGAGTATTAAGTTGGGAGGTCATGTTGCAGTTGTATAAGACATTGGTGAGACCACATTGAGAATATTGTGTTCAGTTCTGAGCATCATGTTATAGGAAAGATATTGTCAAGCTTGAAAGGGTTTAGAAAAGATTTACGAGGATGTTGCCAGGACTAGAGGGTGTGAGCTATAGGGAGAGGTTGAGTAGGCTGGGTTTCTATTCCATGGAGTGCAGGAGGATGAGGGGTGATCGGGTAGATGCACACTCTGTCTTGCCCAGAGTAGGGGAATCGAGGACCAGAGGACATAGGTTCCAGGTGAAGGGGAAAAGATTTAATAGGAATCCGAGGGGTAACTTGTTCACACAAAGGGTGGTGGGTGTATGAAACAAGCTGCCAGAGGAGGTAGTTGAGGCTGGGACTATCCCATCATTTCAGAAACAGTTAGACAGGTACATGGATAAGACAGGTTTGGAAGGATATGGACCAAGCGCAGGCAAGTGGGACTATGGTAGCTGGGACATTGTTGGCCTGTGTGGGGAAGTTGGACCGAAGGATCTGTTTCCACTCTGTATCATTCTGTGACTATTCTACACACAGGGGACAATTTACAATGTTTACCAAGGCCAATTAACCAACAAACCTGTACGTCTTTGGAGTGTGGGAGGGAACCGGAGCACCCGGAGTAAACCCACGCGGTCACAGGGAGAACACACAAACTCTGTACAGACCGCACCCGTAGTCAGGATTGAACCTGGGTCCCTGGAGCTGCAAGGCAGCAACTCTATCACTTCGCCACCATGCTGCCCTGACGTTTCGGGTTGGAATCTTTCTTCAGACTCCAGCATCTTGTGTCTATCGGTGCTCTGCACTATCCTTTGATTCGCCCAAAACTCACACACACAATTTCCAGTGGCCAATTATCCAGCAGATCTTCCAGATGTGGGGGGTGGGGGGGAAGAGCCAGAAAACCTGGAGTAACCAAAAGAAGGCACCGTGGGAAGCATCTTACCGGGATGCGCTGCAGTTTGGTTTGGGAAAGGTTCCATCCAAGACAGCAGGAAATTGCAATGACCTCGCCCAGGCCATCACACAAACCAGCCTCCCTTCCATTAACTCCATCTACACTTCACGCTGCCTCGGCAAGGCCACCAGCATCATCGAGGACCAGTCTTACCCCAGTCACTCCCTCTTCTCCCCTCTCCCATCAGGCAAGAGGGACAGAAGTGTGAAAACGCACACCTCCAGATTCGGGGGCAGTTTCTTCCCAGCTGTTATCAGGCAACTGAAGAGCGGTCTATCACCAACTAGAGAGCGGTCCTGACCTCCCATCTACCTCGTTGGAGAACTTTGAGTTATCCATAGTTGGACGTCGGTGTTATACCTTTGCATTAAATATTGTACCCTTTATCCCTTAACTGTGCAAAGTGTTTTCTTTGACTGGATAGGGCACAAACAAAAGCTTTTCTCTGCGTCTTAGAACATGTGAAAATAATAAACAATAGACCTTCTTCAGGAGGCTGAAGAAAGGTCCCGACCGAAAGAAAGGTCACCCATCCTTTTTCTCCAAACATCTAATTGGTGAGCTGTCACTGGGCAATGAATCAGGAGAGACAGAGGGACCTCAAAGAAACCCAAGAGGTGAACGGTTACAAATTCTCACCTTACAGTGTTTAAGAAGGAACTGCACATGCTGGAAAATCGAAAATACACAAAGATGTTGGAGAAACTCAGCGGGTGCAGCAGCATCTATGGAGCGAAGGAAATAGGCAACGTTTCGGGCCGAAACCCCAAGGGTTTCGGCCCGAAACGTTACCTATTTCCCTCGGCCCAAAACGGTCCCTATTTCATTCGGCCCAAAACGTTGCCAATTCCCTTCGGCCCAAAACGTTGCCCATTTCCTTCGCTCCATAGATGCTGCCGCACCCGCTGAGTTTCTCCAGCATTTCTGTGCACCTCCCACCTCACAGTCGAAGGTGACAACCCACGGACTAACAACAAGTGGGGACGGCAACTCAACTCATCGATGAAAGTCTCTTGCCACAACGAGACGTCACGTTTCCCTCTGCTCACTGTCGCCGTGTGATTTAAACCCGCGACCAAGAACGCAGCAGTGGGTTGTACTCCTCCCAGACGTCAACCTTGGAAGCATTGATCTGCTAGGCATCTGATTCATCGCCAAATGGAAAGTAATTTGTCTGTCAGCTTCCTCTCCCAAGCTAGGGTCACGGCTAAGGTCTAACGCAGCGTTGCACTCTCACAGGTCTGGGACACCAGACAAGGGGCATTGGCAGAAACAGGCGGCCACAAAGCAGGGTGACTGAAGGGAATAACAAAGGAAAAATGAAGCGGAGGGCTGGAGGGGGGGGGACAGAGGGGTGGAGGGGGGCAGGGGGTTGGAGGGGGACAAGGGGGCTCCAATTCAAGTTGGTACGAAGAGATCAAAGAGCATCTAGGGGAGTGATGGGGAGGGGGGGGGGGGGAATTATTTGAAGAACCAACCTGCACACTTCCCAGGATGGTGAAAGAGGGGGTGAGGGACACCATTGCACAGATGTGGGGGAAGGGCGCTCGAGATCGCTGTCACCTTCGAATGAGCAAAGGGGGGCTCGTTGGCCGCGGTCCGCGACTCCCAACCCGGCCGCACTGGCCGCGGGATCGTCTTCCTCGAAGACGTCATCGTCTCCGATGTCCTCGGAGCAGAGGGAGTCGCTGGACAACTTGGGGACGGGCAGGCGGGCGGCGCTCCGCTCTGGTTCGGGAAAGCTCGTTGGGGCGCACGGGCTGGACGCGGGCAGGCCGGGGAAGAACAGGCGGTACAGGCGGGACCTTCTGCTGCCCGGGTCCCTCTCAGCGACTGCCACCTCCACCACACATCGGCCGCCTCTGGCCCCTCGGCTCCCCCACAGTCCGCAGGCAACCGGCGGCACCTGGGAACTGGGGATGTTGTGCAAGGGCTTGTAGTGGTCCTCCCGTCTCTTCATGTAGTGGTGTTTCTTCGCCTTTGAGCTCCTCTCTTGGACGGGCGTGAGTTTTCCGTCAGAGCAGGTGCGGCCGACAAAGCTCAGGATGCTCGACGAGCGGACGGGCTTGGTGTACACATCATCGAGGGACTTGGACTGCTTCACCTCCCCGCCGTCCGCGGCCCGCTCCCCAGGCCAAAGGAGTTGCGCCCAATCTTCCCCGAGTGAGCTCCACTTCCTCGGTCTCTGCGCCACCTCCTGGCGGCCACCGGTCGCAACAACCTCGTGGACCAGAGAAGACTTGCTTTGGGGCCTAGCCAGGACTACAACAGTCTGCAGTGGACTGGGTGGCACATGCTCAGAAGGAATTGCATCTGGACTGCATGCAGGGAAGAGGAAAGAAAGGGGGGTGGGGGGGAGGAGAAAAGGCAGGGGAGGAGAAAAGAAATGAAAATAACTCAGGGTGAACCAATCGCACACTGGACCTCCACTCACAGACAAAGAGCTTCACTAGATTTCTTTACAACACACGAACCATGGTACAGATGCAAAAAGAAAACAAGCAGAATTTGTGAAGGAGACAGAAGGAACTGCAGATGCTGGATTCTTGAGCAGAATACAAAGTGTTGGAGGAACTCAGCAAGTCGGGCAGGGGGAATAGAGAGGAGACGTTTCTGGTTTGGACCCTTTTGTCAGATAGATTGGAGTTGGGGGTGGGAAAGCTGGCAAAGGGAGATGGGGGGAGGGACAAAACCTGCCATGTGATAGGTGAATCCAGGTGATGGGCGTGGGGGGGGGGCTTGAATGGCGGATGGGTGGAGCAAATGACAAAGGCTAGAGATTAAAATGTGACAAAAGGTATCAGATAAGGAGGGAATGACAGATAAAGCCAGAGGGAAGCTCATAGATGGAAGGGGACAGTGGGGAGGGTTGTAGTGGTTGGAAGAGGGGCAGGATAGTAGGGCACACTAACACTAGGTAGGGTGGGCACAAGAAAGAGAGGGGGAATAAGGAGACAATCGTAAAATCTCTCCTCTTCTCTCCTTATCTGCCACCATTGTCGTGTTTTCCACCCATCCGCCAGTCACATTCCTCTGTCGTGTATCCACCTATCACTCACCAGACTGTGTCTTGCCTCCACCTCTTTTCCAGCATTCTATCCCCCTCCCACCACAGTCAGTCTGAAGAAGGGCTCCGACCAGAAACGCCACCTATCCATTCCCTCCACCTTTGCTGCCCAACTCTCCGTGCTCCTCCAGCACGTACCCATTTCAATTCCTTCCCACTTTCACGCCAATCTTACTCGAGTTTTCCCTTTACTTGCGAGATGAGACTGGCATTGTAGCATCACAGTCAGCAGCCATCTTGACTAACACCCACCTGGGTAGCATATCCATCAAGGGGTTTTGGATACAGGACCTTGCATTCTATCAAACACCACCTTCCAACTCCATACCCGCACTCACTGAGACTGATCTTAACACCTGTAATTCCTGCGGAGATAGAAACATAGAAAATAGGTGCAGGAGTAGGCCATTCGGCCCTTCGAGCCTGCACCGCCATTCAATATGATCATGGCTGATCATCCAACTCAGTATCCTGTACCTGCCTTCTCTCCATACCCCCTGATCCCTTTAGCCACAAGGGCCACATCTAACTCCCTCTTAAATATAGCCAATGAACTGGCCTCAACTACCTTCTGTGGCAGAGAATTCCACAGATTCACCACTCTCTGTGTGAAAAATGTTTTTCTCATCTCGGTCCTAAAAGACTTCCCCCTTATCCTTAAAAGTTCCCCCTTATCCTTAAAAAAACTTAAAGATCTAGTTCCAATTGGTATCAATCGTTGAATTCCAATTTGTAATGAGCGTGGAACATGAATGTGGCAACCCTCATGGTCGGCGCGTTAACTCGGTGAGTGAACGGGCAGGTCTCGGTGCAAGGTTTCCAAGAGCGAGAGTTACCTGCAGATGTCCTGGTCCGAGGGGCTGACCGAGGTCCTGGAGAAGGTGTGAGGCGGCGTCACCGATGTCGGGCTGCCTACCTGTTGGCACAAGGCACAACCTGGGTTAGCGACACAGAGGCTCTCTTAATCATCCGCACCGGAGTCAACAACAGGAGCACGACAGCACGGCCGGCCGGCCCTGTCAACAGCCGGTCAAGAGAGATCAACACGCAGTCCTCAAGGCACAGCAGGAGATGGCATCTCCAATGAATCAACGCTGCAGGTTTAATGATGTGACACTATGGCTCAACCCCATTAGCCAAACTCCTCCTGTGATATATGCTATCCATATGAAGATTACAGGAATTTAACTGGAGAGTCTGGATATTTGTTTCAGACTAATCACAAAATAACGTTTGGGTACAGCAGTCACAGGGGAAGGAAAAAACATCTCATCTTCATAAGTGATATGAGCAGAATGAGGCCATTCGGCCCATGAGGTCTATTCCACCACTCAATCATGGCTGATTTATCTTTCCCTCTCAATCCCATTCTCCTGCCTTCTCCCCATAACCCCCGACACCCGCGCTAATCAAGAATCTATCAAAGTCCGCATTAAAAATATCCATTGGCTTGTCCTCCACAGCTGTCTGTGGCAGTCAGATCTTGAAGGGAACTTGAGATGTTCCAGAGAGTTGCAACCAGGCACGTGCCGTCAGGGTAGGCAAGGTAGGCACTGCCTACCCTGACTAAAATTATGAAATGGGAATTATTAAATATAAATAGTAAAGGCATGGGAGAATTATGCCTATGTAAGAGACTGATCTCTTAGGTAGGCATAATTCCCTGTGCCTTTCACCCGCAGCGCTTGTGACACGGGAAGTTCTGTGCAGCCCCCGTGCCGTCAGCGCAGCCTGAAGCCGTCAATTTTAATCGTGGCTGAAGGCAGTTGAAACCCCGCCAATAAACTTGCACTGCGCATGCGCATCAGTCTACTGCGCATGCGCAGTGCAAGTTTATTGGCGGGGTTTTCAACTATGGTTTGTCGTGTCCCAATGATATGGTAAGTACATTTTGTGATTTATTTTTTTTAATACCGTATTTGCCGGGGTGTGGGGGGGTGTGGGAGTCGGAGTGGGGAGAGAGCTCCTTTCACAGAGTTTGGGGAGTCTGGCCCGGGGTAACGTTGCGGGGAGGGCACAAATGTTATGAATGAGGGGTCGGGGGCATCCACTTGCGACGTTCCTTGCAAGGGGGCATGAAATGACACTGCTCTGAGGCCCGGGGGGGGGGGGGGGGTGGGGAGAGAGAGAGAGAGAGAGAGAGAGAGAGAGAGAGAGAGAGAGAGAGAGAGAGAGAAGTAGCTCGAGCGGCCGCTGGGCCGGACAGCGGAACCAGCCGCCACTTTAGCTCCAGAACCACCTGCCCACCTCTGGCAGCTCTCCATCTAAAAACCTCTCTCCTGCCGCTCGCTGGCCTCACTCATGTCCTTAAATTCCGACAGCGCGATTGAGGTTACTCGGCTGTGGGAATTTAAGGATTTGCAGGAAGTCGCTGACATGAGTGAAGTCGGCGAACGACAGGTGACAGGTGTTCCGACAAAGAGCACTGCCAAAGGTGAGCGGGCCGGCAGAAGGCGCTGAAGTGGTGGCCAGTTCAGCTGTCGGGTCCCGGTGGCCGCTCCCCGAGCTGCTTCTATCCCCAGCTACAGTCCGTGGCTTCGCACCCGGAGAGCTGCGGCAGCGGTGAGGGAGTGAAGATTCCAGCAGTTTGTGATAAGTACTTTCTTGCGATTTTTACCATTGTTCCTCACATGTCCAGCCTACAACCTCTACATATCACTCAGAACCTCTATTCCTGGCACCTTCCTCGTAAATGTTCTCCGTGTCCTTTCCAGCGCTGGCAGTATCCCCGACACCCTCCTTCTCAACGCTCGTGCCCTCCCCACAACTTTACCCCTGTCACAGACTCTCCACACGCTGTGAAAGGAACTACCCCCACAATTGGACTAGGAAGCCTTGGGCAAATTGAAATGTCACTGTTTTTATTTATTTATTTAACGGGTAGAACAATCTGCGCATGCGCGGTTTACATTTTTTTAAAAGCGGACTGAGTGCCTACCCTGAGTAATTACTCACGGCACGTGCCTGGTTGCAACGTGCTGCTTTTATGCTGCTTGATCTCCGCTTGTTAGCGAGATCCTGTCACAACATCAAGATCCGTCAGTGTCGACATCTCTAAATATTTGCAAGCCTGTCACAACACGAGCACAAACCTTCACTGGTTGAGAGGAGATGGAGACAGCTCACTTTGCAAACATCTTCCTTTTCCCATTGTCTCAACACGACCAACTCCAACTTGAAGGGGAATGTGGATGTAAGGGCGGGCGGGGGGGGGGGGGGGGGGGGGGGTTCATTGACTCTTGTGGACCTTGCTTAGGCCACATTGGAGCATTGAATGCAGTTCTGGTTGCCCCAATACAGGAAGGAAGAGGAGGCTTTAGAGGGTGCAGAAGAGGTTTACCAGAATACTGACTGGATTAAAGGGTATTAACTATACGGAGACAGCTTTACCAACTATATTAAAATGTGGACATAGCTCACCTTGAAGAAATGAGACTCCGCCTAATAGGTAAATATGACCAATTCTTAAGGAGTTGGTCCCCTTTCATCGACTTTTTGGAATCATGTGATGCAGCAGTGCCGTAAAGATTACTCATTTCAGGTCAGGTCGTGGGTAGAATTACATCTCGGAACAAAGATTTGAAATGTTTCTTTTTTAAGGGTCTTTTTCTCCTATTTCTACTTTCGACTTTTTCTTTCCTTATATACACACTTCACGGTTTTCTGTTCTCTACGACCTATTTTTCCTCTTTCTCTTCTCTCTATCTCCTATCTTTTTTTTTACTTCCTTTTCAAAACCATAAAACTAGAGGTTGGACGTAGAATGTATTACGTTACGACATCGTTGGCACCTAAAATTAGGTGCCAATGTATTGTTTTGTACTGTATTAAGTTCTAATAAAATAAACAAAAAAAAACTATACGGAGACGTTGGTCAGATTGGATTGTTGTCTCTGGAACGTCAGTGGTTGAGGGGAGACTTATAGAAGTGCATAACATTATGAGAGGCATAGATAGGGTTGACAGTCATAGAAACATACAAAAATAGGTGCAGTAGGCCATTCGGCCCTTCGAGCCTGCACCGCCATTCAAAGTGATCATGGCTGATCATCCAACTCAGTATCCCGTGCCTGCCTTCTCTCCATACCCCTTGATCCCTTTAGCCACAAGGGCCACATCTAACGCCCTATTAAATATAGCCAATGAACTGGCCTCAACTACCTTCTGTGGCAGAGAATTCCAGAGACCCACCACTCTCCGTGTAAAGAATGTTTTCCTCATCTCGGTCCTAAAGGAATTCCCCCTTATCCTTAGATTGTGACCCCTTGTTCTGGACTCCCCCAACATCGGGAACAATCTTCCAGCATCTAGCTTGTCCAACCCCTTAAGAATTTTGTAAGTTTCTATAAGTACCCCCCCAACAATCTTCTAAATTCCAGCGAGTACAAGCCGAGTCTACCCAGTCTTTCCTCATAATGCCTGGGGTAATGGTGGAGGCAGAAACAATAGTGGTGTTTAAGAGGCTTCCAGATGGGCACATGGAAGTGCAGGGAATAAAGGGATGTGGATCATGTACAGGCAGATGAGATCAGTTTAGCTTGGCATCAAGTGCGGCACAAGCATTGTGGGCTGAATGGCCCGTTCCTGGACTGAACTATGTTCTAATCCACAACTCCCAAACTCAAGATTGGCAAAGACTGGAGGGAGAATAGGCAGCAATATTCTGCCGCATTCCTTAGATGATTACGTGTCACATGTTTATGGATGATTTCAGGCCCACCAGCTGAACAAGAATCGCAGGGTTAGAGGTTAATTCACGGGAGATTTCTCAGAGTTTTCTCGGAAGTTTGTTCGTCACTGAACAGAATAGCAATATGACCTTTCGAGAAAGATGCAGAGAGAAGCCAGAGGAAGACAAAAATGCTGGAGAGACTCAGCGGGTGAGGCAGCATCAATGGAGCGAAGGAGATAGGCAACGTTTCGGGTCGAAACCCTTCTTCAGAAGCCAGTGGTTGTCTCTATCAATCCGTGCCCGATCCATTGGATGGGTGTGGGGAGGATGTTTCCGCTTGTGTGGGATTTTAGCAATACAGGTCACTGGTTAAATATTTACACAGAGATTAAGTGATTTTTTATTCTCACGGAAAATCAAGAGCCTTTGCATGGCAGATGCAGTTTAATGTGGATAAATGTGAGGTTATCCACTGTGGTAGCAAAAACAGGAAGGCAGATTATTATCTAAATGGTGTCAAGTTGGGAAAAGTGACAGTACAACGGGATCTAGGGGTCCTTGTTCATCACTCAATGAAAGTAAACATGCAGGTACAGCAGGCAGTGAAGAAAGCGAATGGCATGTAGGCCTTCATAACAAGAGTTGAGTATAGGAGCAAAGAGTTCCTTCTGCAGTTGTACAGGGCCCTATTGAGATCACACCCTAATTTGAGGAAGGGCATTCTTGCTATTGAGGGAGTGCAGCGTAGGTTTACAAGGTTAATTCCAGGGATGGCGGGACTGTCAGATGCTGAGAGAATGGAGTGGCTAGGCTTGTATACTCTGGAGTTTAGAAGGATGAGAGGTATCTTATTGAACATATAAGATTATTAAGGGTTTGGACATGCTAGAGGCAGGAAACATGATCCCGATGAGGGGGAGTCCAGAACCAGGGGCCACAGTTTAAGAATAAGGAGTAAGCCATTTAGAACGGAGACGAAGAAACACTTTTGCACACACAGAGTGTTAAAGAAGGAACTGCAGATGCTGGAGAATCGAGGGTTACACAAAAAGCTCACAGAGTTGTGAGTCTGTGGAATTCTTTGCCTCAGAGGGCGGTGGAGGCAGGTTAGGGAGCTGGATAGGGCTCTTAAAGATAGCGGAGTCAAGGGATATGGGGAGAAGGCAGGAACGGGGTACTGATTGGGGAAGATCGGCCATGATCACATTGAATGGCGGTGCTGGCTCTTAGGGCCAAATGGCCTACTGCACCTATTGTTTATTGAACTATTTTCTTCAAAGGACAGTGGAAACAGTCTTTTAATGTTTTTACAGCAAATATTGATAGATTCTTGATCAGGGAAGGTCATTGAGCTATACTGCGGGGCAACAGGCCCTTCGGCTCAACTTGCCCCGACCAACGTCCCATTTATTAGTCCCACCTGCCTGCGTTTGGTCCATATCCCTCTAAACCTGTCCTATATAAGGACCTGTCTAATTGTTTCTTAAATGTTGCTATAGTCCTTGCCTGAACTACCTCCTCTGGCAGCTCGTTCCATACAGCCACCACCCTGCTTGTGAAAAGGTTACTCCTCATGTTCCTAATAAATCTTCCCCCTCCTCACCTGTGGTGCAGCGGTAGAGTTGCTGCCTTACAACGCCAGAGACCCGGGTACGCCCTCAGTACGGGTGCTGTCTGTGTGGTGCTTGCACGTTCTCCCTGTGATCGTGTCGGTTAACACCGGCTGGTCCGATTCACGCCCACATTACAAAGACATGCAGATTTGCAGATTAATTGGCCTCTGTATATTGTTCCTACTGTGTAGGATAGAGCCAGTGTACAGGGATCGCTGGTGGACACAAAATGCTGGAGTAACTCAGAGGGACAGGCAGCATCTCTGGGGAGAAGGAATGGGCAATGTTTCGGGTCGAGACCCTTCTTCAGACTGACGTCAGGGGAGAGGGAGATGCATAGATAAGAAAGTGTGTAGGTGTGAAAACATGACAAAGGGAATGGAGATCAAGGAAAATGTAGCGTGGATCATTGTTAGCTGAGCGAAGGTAACAGCAAAGCAATGGTGATCACTGGTTAGCACAGACACAGTGGGCCAAAGAGCCTGTTTCCATGCTGTGTCTCCAAATAAACCTGCCGAGACCGCACACTTGCATGGATAGGGGACCCTTCCTTAGTCCCAACCTAAATTGTCACCTATTCTTCCAAGTGTGCTATCTCTGCACAACTTCTTCAGACTGAAGTGGCCCAACCTGAATCTTCACCTAAGCATGCGCTGACCCGCTGAGTTACTCCAGCACTTTGTGTCTTTTTGTGTATTATTCCTTGTTTGTCCTCGAGGATACACGCGTGGTGCCAGGGCGGGGGCCTTAAGGTGACAGATCCCCACACCGAGAATTGCTGGCGGAAATACAAGGCCCTATTCTGGCCAGCTAAGGGCAAAAGGTGGAATTAGCACAGCCCACAATGAAACAACTTGGCAGCAAAGACAGACCCTCGCAGCAAGGCACAGAGTGTGCTGGCTTAGGGTTAGCCCACTCCAAAGGAAAGTAGCCTTTCTTTTGGCTATTGATGAGTCAGAAGGTCCACTGGCTGAATGCACTGATGAATCGTAGAGGAATAGATGCCTGTCCTCTGCAGTGGATTCCCCAACAATGGTTCAAGTCAGGTTGGTCCCACTGAGAGCACAGATGCCCATTCGTACTCTATTTGCCCGTGTCACTTCTCCCCTGTCCACATCACCTGTTGCCACATGTTCCACACATACTCAAACCTTGCAGCACCAATGTCAAACATGCATTACATGCAACTAACATCCAGTGTCATCCAAGGATAGGTGCACAATAAGCACAGTTCAAATTCTCAGTGTGCTGGAACAAGCAGCAGTTGATTTGACACTTTAATGGGCCAGCGCAAAAGAATGCACATTACTCGATCGAAATCTAACCCAGAGTACGAGGGTTACATAACCAAGGCAAAGATGGAAGTTAGAATAGACACCAAGCATTAAATCAGCCATTGCTCAATTTACAGACATGCATAGGGGAAGCAGTTTATGAAATAAAATTTCAAAAATCAAAAAAAATTGGACAAGATGCATGAGTATTTTGTTGCAGCGTAATCCTTATAACAAAACGAATATGTATAGAGTCACAGCGCGGAAACACATCTTCCGTCTAACTGGCCCAGGCCAACATGTCCCATTTACACCAGCCCAACCTGCTTGTGTTTGGCCAACACACACCTGCCTGCCCTGGAAGAGATCCATAGCACTCGTTGTCTGCGGAAGGCATCACGCATCCTAAAGGACTCATCTCACCCCGCCCATCACTTGTTTGCCCTTCTGCTCTCAGGAAAGTTTTACAGCTCCATCAAATCACACACCACAAGATTAACAAACAGTTTCTACCCCAAGGCCATCACCACTCTGAACTGAACACACACCTCCCCATAGCCAATATTCTGTACTGCCACACAACACTACACTGTGAATAGTGCACATTGCACATTCTGACTTGACGTTTTCTCGTTGTTTTTGTTATCCTTTATTATTTATCCTTGTGAACTTGTCCTATCCATGTATCTGTCCAAATCACTTGTAAACATTGTGATAATACCTGCCTCAATGACCTCCTCTGGCAGCTCGTTCTATATACCCACCATCCTTTGTATAAATACGTTACCCCTCAGGTTCCTATTAAAATATTTCCCCCCTCACTTTAATGCCATGTCCTCTGTAAGGCCGCACCTCTACTGCTGTCCCACCGTGCCGACGTAAAGATCATTCCTCATCCTCCTGCGCTCCAAGGAATAAAGTCCTCCCCTCTCCCTATAGCTCAGGCCCTCGAGTCCCGGCAACATCCTCGTAAATCATCTCTGCACCCTTTCCAGCTTGACGACATTTTTCCTAAAACAGGCTCAAATACAAACGAGTAGCTCAGCCATCATAGTGAACATTTTGTAAATGACACCTTTGTTAATGGAGAGATTACTGTAAACGAATGACACCTAAAAGGCCAAACTATCTTGCATGTGCTCAAGTATTGCGATGGAAGGCAATGTGTGCGTTCCTCCTTCCGAGTGAATTTCACGAGGTGCGTTTATTGTGTGGGATCTGTCCAACCGAGAGGCAGACAAGCTTCAGAAACACCAGACTGTACATTGGTCTGACGACGTTGATGAAATGGCCGTCTCCCAGTTGGCTGAAAGGCACGGACTGTCTTAAATCGTGACGTATTTTTACCCAGCAAAGACTAACTATCCTGCTTGCCGTTCAAATCAATCCTTGAACGATCAATTCCAGTGCAAGTAAGGGTTGCAGCTTCTGACGGGGAATTAAATTGCATGAGCTTTACACGGCGAGGCAGCTCTGTAAGCAAACGAGTTATGGGTTTATAATAACATTATTTCATTACCTTATACAGCATGCAATACATTCCTTAGACTGGGCCTGTGTAAATTCAGCACCTACCTTGGAGATGTTGCTGGAGCGACTATTAGAATGGCCCAGGGGCTTCTCATTCTGCAAGAGAAAGGGAAAGCATGTTACCCTTCCCAACCAAAACAATCCTGATCTACAATAGCACTGCCGCTAACAAAAGCTTCACCTCCATAGAGCAAGATTAACGGAAGTCACGAAAAACCAATTTGCTGAGTAACATTTCAACAAAGGAAGGGAGAGGCAAGAATTAGACCGACTCAGCGTCCACTCTGGCCTGTCAAGTCACACAGACCACTGGGTACCCGGTCAAATCATCTGTTTTATTCTCTCCTCATTCCCGTCATCTTCGCCCTGGATCCTACCAGTCGCCTACACACACCCGCAGCAACCTACAAACCCGCATGTTACCGGGATGTGGGAGGAAACAGGAGCATCCGGAGAAAACCCACACGGACTCGTACGAGAGAACGTCCAAACTCCAAACTTGTCCTTTGACTCCTGGCCATCTCCTGACCTTTGTGCCTCATCAAGGATAGGTGGGCGGCACAGAGATATTGTGGCTGCCTTGGGTTTGAGTTTGCACGTTCTCCCTGGGACCGCGTGGGTTTCCTCTGGGTGCTCCGGTTTCCTCCAACATCCCAAAGGCGTGCAGGTTTGTAGCTTCATTGGCTTCTGTCAATGTCCCTAGTTTAGTTTAGTTTAGAGATACGACAAGGAAACAGGCCCTTCAGCCCACCGTGTCCACGCTGACCAGTGATACCCATACGCTAGTACTATCCTATACACTAGGGACAATTTACAATCTTCACCAGTCAATTAACCGACAAACCTGTACGTCTTTGGAACGTGGGATGAAACCGGAGCACCCGGAGAAAACCCACGCGGTCACGGGGAGAACGTATACGCTCCGTACAGACAGCACCCGTAGTCAGGATTGAACCGGGGGCTCTGGCAGTGTAAGGCAGCAACTCTACCGCTGCACCACCAGTGCGAAGGATAGAGCTAGTGTACGGGTGATCGTTACCCTGCATGGACCTGGTGAGCCTGTTTTCACGCTGTACCTCTGAACTAGATGACAATGGGTAGCTCAATGTCAGAGCACCTAGCATGTATTCAGAAGGGCAGCTCTGTCGCTGCTGCCAACTTCCGCCAGATCACACAAGATTCCACCGTCACGCACACATTCCACTTCCCTCCCTTTCAGTACTTTGAATGGGACCACTCTGGTTGCGATTCATGCCATGGGAATCCATCTGAGGCAACTACCTACCCGGGCTCCCAAACAGACGGCCATCTTTGGTGTGATGCATGAAAGAGTGCACTTGCTCAATGGAAGCCACCCAGCACCATACAGCACAGAAACAGGCCCTTCTGCCCAACACGTCCATGCTGACCAAGATGCCCATCTAAGCTGGTGTCATTTGCCCAAGCATGGCCAATATCCCTCCACACCTTTCCTGTCGATGTACTCATGGATCATACTGCTATAGGTCAGAAGTCAAGAGTGTTTAATAGTCATGTATACCGAAAACAGAACCACATTCTCACTCACAGCAGCATGTCGGCAGCAAACATCGTAGGGTTATAGCATCACGCAGCACAGAAACCAGTCCTTCGGCCCAACTTGCCCATGCCGACCAAGATCATACCCCACCTGTCTGCCATTTGGCCCGTATCCCGATAAACCTTCCCTATCCCAGTGCCTGTCCAAATGTCAATTAAATGTTATCATGCCTGCCCCAACCACTTCCTCTGGCAGCTTGTTCCATATACCCACTACCCTCTGTGTGGTAATGGTTGCCCCTCAGGTTCCTATTAAATCTATTCCTAATTAAGCCTATCCCCTCTTTGGTTGTTAAAACAAATGTTTGGGCTGCTTGAGTAGGTGCTACATTTCAGGGCCCTCCAGTCATTGCTTACAAATTAGGTACATTTTGCATTAATGACTCATGAACTATTTACCAGGTTGTAAATGAATGATTATTGATGATGTGTTAATGTTAAGTGCATATGTAATAAAATATTGACTCTATAAATATATATTTCAGAAGTTATACATACACATATGCGTGTGTGTGTGTGTGTGTGTGTGGGTGTGTGGGTGTGTGGGTGTGTGGGTGTGTGGTTGTGTGTGTATTAAATATAATTTTATAGGAACCTGAGCAGCATCTTTTTCACACAAAGGGTGGTGGGTGTGTGGAACGAGCTGCCAGACAAGGTAGTTGAGACAGGTACTATCACATAGATGGTAAACAAAAGTGCTGGAGAAACTCAGCGGGCGCAGCAGCATCTATGGAGCGTAAGGAAATAGGCAACGTTTCGGGCCGAAACCCTTCTTCAGACTGAAGTCTGATTAGAGTTTCTGCCCGAAGAAGCGTTTCTGCCCAAAACGTTGCCTATTTCCTTCGCTCCATAGATCAGGGCTTGAAATTAGTGGTTGCCCGGGTGCCAATGGCAACCTGCAGTCCCGCCGGGCAACCTAAAAGCCGTGCCATTTTGCCCGGCTTGGCAAGCAACCGGGACACCCGCCCGCCATCCGTGTCCGGGTCTCTGCGCTAGGTCTCGGGTCTCTGCTCAGCACGGCCAGCCGCCGAGCACATCATCGGCCGTGGTCGCCCACTTTCTCCCTCCCTTTGCATTGTGGGAGTTCTGGCCGCCATTGCTGTCCGGTCGCTGCCTCAACGTGCCCGCTGAAAAACAACGCAGAATTACTCCCTGGAGCTGGAGTAACTCCCTGGAGTAACTCTTGCTTCTTGGTTTCCTGGTCCTCCAAAAATATTAGAAATGGAATTAAAACTGGTGGACCCACCACCACCAAACTCCAAACTCTGGAAAAATTACAGCCTATTGCATTAAATATGTTTATTTATTGTGTGTATATATATGGTCTATAGTATATAGACACACTGAACTTTTATCTCCCGTTCTGTATTATGTTTACATATTCTGCTGTGCGCAGCAAGTAAGAATTTCATTGTCCTATCTGGGACACATGACAATACAACTCTCTTGATTCTTGACTTGGACTTAAGCAAAAAAGGGTTCTTGGGAAAAATAAAGCTACCAAATTTAGTTGCGTCTGGTTGGTACCTATGGTAGGGTGAAGACTATTCCATGCTTTAATTGTGCGGGGGAACTCCATGGAGCAGCCAGCGTCTCTGGATAGAAAACATTGGGTGACGTCTCGGGTAGAAACCCTTCTTTACATTTCCTCTGGTTTTAGTGTTTTTAGTTTAATTTAAAGGTACAGCGTGGAAACAGGCTCTTCGGCCCACGCCGACCATCGATTACCCGTACTATCCCACACATCAGCGACGTAAGCCAAGAGTGTTTTATTCTCTCATGTCCCAGTTAGAACAATGAAATCCTTACTTGCAGCCGCACAACAGAATATGTAAACATAGTACTCTGTAAACAATGTTATAAACGAGAAAACAAAACTCCATACAGACAGCACCCATATTCAGGATCAATTCCGGGTCTCTGGCAATTTTAGGCAGCAAATTTATGGCCAATGTACTGCCCCAATAGCCTTGAACTGAATTAAAACATACAGAAGCTGGGACACAGCGTCACTTAGAAATTTAAGACTGCAAATGTATATTCTTTTTTTTTTAGTAACCAACGTATAACTCAACATATAATTTTTGGTTTGTTGGACAGTTAGTGGCACAGTTGGTGAACTTGCTGCCTCATACGCCAGAGATCTGTGTTCGATCCTGTTCTCGGGCACTGTCTGTGTTGAATTTGCACATTCTCCCTGCAAGCATGTGGGTTTCCTCCCACATCCCAAAGACACATTGGCTTTCCAGGTTCACTTGTCTCTGTCAAATTGCCCCCAATGTGCAGGGAGTGGGTGAGGAAAGTGGGATAACAGAACTTGTGTGAATGGGTAGACAAAAATGCTAGAGAAACTCAGCAGGTGAGGCAGCATCTATGGAGCGAAGGAAATAGGCGACGTTTCAGGTCGAGACCCTTCTTCAGACTGATGTCGGGATGGGTGGGGGGGCGTTTAAAAGAAAGGAAGAGGCGGAGACAGTAGGCTGTGGGAGAGCTGGGAATGGGAGGGGAAGGAGGGATAAAGCAAGGACTACCTGAAATTGGGGAATCCAATGTTCATACCGCTGGGGTGTAAACTACTCAAGTGAAATATGAGGTGCTGCTCCTCCAATTTACGGTGGGCCTCACTCTGGCCATGGAGGAGGCCCAGGACAGAAAGGTCGGAATCGGAATGGGAGGGGGAGTTGAAGTGCTGAGCCATCGGGAGATCAGGTCGGTTATTGCGAACTGAGTGGAGGTGTTGTGCGAAGCGATCGCCAAGCCTGCGCTTGGTCTCACCAAAGTTGATCAGATGCTGAATAATCATATTTTTGTTTGGAAGAGGAAAGAGATAATAGAAATTGCATTCATTGAAACGTGTAAAAAGAGATGAGATACTGCATTGTAATTTTGCTGCATGTCATTGTGGTATATATCATGTCTTGATTGGTGAATATGTTTAGTTTGTGACTTTATTTGAAGCAGAAATAAAATGTGAATGCTTCATTGACCATCATTCCAACTGGTAACTATGCACTTCGTCCGAGCACATTATCCCACGCGTCATGCAAGCCGTCTTAAATGACCACCTAAACTGTCATTTGGCAACCTAAAAAGCTGCCGAGGTTGCCCGGCTGACTACAGGGAAAAAATGTTAAGCGAGAGCCCTGTAGATGCTGCTGCACCCGCTAAGTTTCTCCAGCACTTTAGTCCATCTTCGATTTTCCAGCATCTGCAGTTCCTTCTTAAACGCTATCACATAGATAGTTGGACAGATACATGGATAGTGCAGTTTAGAGGGATGTGGGCCAAACGCAGGCAGCTGGGACCAGTGTAGCTGGGACATGTTGGTTGGCGTGGGCTAGTTGGGCTGAAGGGCCTGTTTCTATTCTGTAAGACTCTATGACTTTTAGGTTTTACAGATAAATTGACATATTAAAAGAGTGCAAGCACTGAAGACAGACACAGACGCTCAACACACCGACCACAAAGTGAACAGCAGCGATACAGTGTGAACGCACAACACATTCGGAGCTTGAAGATAACCACACTCTGCTAAACTTGAACACTATCCCCTGATTTGCAAATAATGGACAAAAACCACAAACGCAATTATTATTTGCCAACTCCATGGTGCCAACTATATGGTTGATGTTCTTGTGTAGGAAGGAACTGCAGATGCTGATTTAGACCAAAGAAATATTGGAACAGCTCAGCGGGTCAGGCAGCATCTCTGGAGAAAAGGATTAGGGGATGTTTCAGGTCGAGACCCTTCATCAGATTCACACATCCAGATTGAAGAAGGGTTCCGACCCAAATCTTCACCTATCCATATTCCCCATAGATGCTGCCCGACCCGCTGAGTTACTCCGGCTTTTTGTCATAGAGTGATACAGTGGGGAAACAGGCCCTTCAGCCCAACTTGCCCGCACCGGCCAACATGTCCCAGCTAAACTAGTCCACCTGCCTGTGTTTGGCCCATATCCCTCTAAACCTTTCCTATCCTGTCTAACTGTTTCTTAAATGCTGGGATAGTATCAGCCTCAACTGCCTCCTCTAGCAGCTTGTTCCATACACCCACCGCCCTTTGTGTGAAAAGGTCACCCCTCAGATTCCTATTAAATCTTTTCCCCATCACCTTAAACTTATGTCCTCTGGCCCTCGATTCCCCAACTCTGGGGCAAGAGTCTCTGTGCATCTACCCGATCTATTCCTGTCATGATTTTATACATCTGTCTCCGACTGCGTTCTTGGTTCATTTCAGGCAACAGCAGCCTTGGCCAACGACAGGGCCACTGCCAGCATCCTGTACATGCGGTGGGTGGGTGGGTGGGCCCAGCAACAGTGAACATCTGTGCTTCTATGCACATACAGGTCTGCTTTCTATGGTTCTTAAAGTTAGAACGTTGTTTCTCCTGCCCCTCGCAGATGCACAATCCACATGCACATCCAAAAATTGAATTGAATCCAAAGACACAGCATGGGTACAGGCCCTTCGGCCCACCAGGTCGATGCTGACCACCGATCCACCTGTTCACACTAGTTCTATGTTATCCCTCTTTCTCATCCACTCCCTACACACTAAGGGCAATTTACAGAGGACCAATTGACCCTCAATCCTGCATGCCTTTCGGATGTGGGAGGAAACCGGAGCACCCGGAGGAAACCCTGGCCTGCAATGTCTACGCCACATTCACCAATTCTCCTCTGCCTGTACATGATCCATACCTCTCCCTTCCTTGCATGTCCATGTGCCTATCCAAAAGCCTCCTAAGTACCACTATCTTTAGTTCAGTTTATTGTCAGGTGTGCCAAGGTACAGTGAAAAACGTCTGTTACGTGCTATCCAGTCAGCGGAAAGACAACACATGATTACCATCGAGCCATTTAGTGTGCAGATACATGATAAGGGAATAGCGTTTAGTGCAAGGTAAAGCCAGCAAAGTCCGATCAAGGATAGTCCGAGCAAGGGTCACCTAAGAGGTAGTTCAGCACTGCTCTCCGGCTGTGGTAGGTTGATTCAGTTGCTTGATAACAGCTGGGAAGAAGCTATTGGATCTGCCTC
Organism: Raja brachyura; assembly: GCA_963514005.1. The sequence goes on from OY740818.1 coordinate 8,897,629, forward strand.
CACCATCACCTCTGGCAGCATGTTCCAGGCACACACTACCTACTCTGCAAAAAGAATTTTCCTTTACACAGTGAATGGTAGGGCTGTGGGAAGTGTAGAGCAGAGGGCTCCAGGAGTGCAGGTACATCGATCCATCAAGGAGGGGTGGAAGATTGCAACCTTCACGTTTCGACTAATGCAATCAAATCGACGTGCACAAACAGAAGATCAAATAGAACATATTGTCCTACAAATTTAGGCTGTGCACACCACACGAAAGAAGAAGAAGGTCCATCAAGGTGGTGTCACATGTAGATGGGGTGGTCAAAGGGGCTTTTGGCACATTGGCCCTCATCAGTTAGAATATTGAGCATAGAAGTTGGGAGGTCATGTTGCAGTTATATTCAGTTGATAAGGCTGTATTTAGTGACCAATTCTGGGAGCAACTTTATAGGAAAGATGTTGTTTAGTTGGAAAGGTCGCAGAGATAATTTGCACGGATGTTGCCAGGACTTGAGGGTCTGAGCAGTAGGGAAAGGTTGAGCAGGCTGGGGCTCTATTCCCTGGAGCACAGGATGATAAGGGGTGATCTTATACAGATGTATAAAATCATGAGAGGAATAGATCGGGTAGCCACACAGAGGTTCTTGTCCAGAGCAGGGGAGTCGAGAACCAGAGGGTATAGGTTTACGGTGAAGGGGGAAGACTGTATAGGAATCTGAGGGGTAACGTTTTCACACAAAGAGTGGTGTGTTTATGCAAAGGAGAGCTGCTGGAGGAGGTACTTGAGGTAGGATCGATAGCAATGTACTTTTATTTCTATAGCACATTTAAAAAACAATTCTCGTTGGCCAAAATGCTTTACATTGGTGGAGGTACTAACATTATCCAACAGTGGTTCATAGATTAATTACAAACATCACTACATACATATAGCCCTCGCTCAGAGGACGTCAAGAAAGGCTTGGGAGTAGAGATGAGTTTTAAATCTCGACTTAAAGGAGTCGATGGAAGGGGCAGTCGATATAAGAAGCAATTAGACAGGTTCATGAATAGGACAGAATTAGAGGGATATGGAACAAACTCAGGCAGGTGGGACTAGTGTAGAATGCATCTCACGGTACCACGATTCAATGGTCTGTGTCGTCGTTCCTTCGCAAGGGAGACACAGGAGGGATTCTGCTCCCCAGCACCATCCCCTGGCTTTGGGAACCAAAGTTTATTGGTTCATCATGCAACACAGAAACCAGCCACTCCAACCCAACCTATTCCCAATTTGGCTTGCAGTTGAAGAATGGGAATCCTAACTAGTTCAGGCCCAGAGAAATCACAAGCCCCAAACATCCTGGGAAGTCCCACCACTCTCTTCCTGCTCCAGTCCCAAAATGAGGACAATGATTCACCAGTGAGGTGGCTTTTTATTCGTGTCCAGATGGCCCACACCAGCAGTGATGCCAAGAAGATTACCGTCTAGGTTCATTAGCCAAATATGCAGACAAATACACAAGAGACAAACTCAAAACATGGTACGCCCTCTTTATTAAAGGGCATTTCACTGAACTTTCTGTTAACACTTTTGCAGTCCTGAGCCTTGTTAGCTACACAACAGCAGCAGCCTTAGAACGATACGTACAGTGCCATTACAAAAGGAACCCCACACACCTACCATTCATGTGAATCCAATCTGAATCTGGAACAGGCCACCAGGGAGTTCATGTATGTATGCAATAGTTGCTAAGTGACTGCAAATTCCAGGAGCAGTCATGAAGGATCACTATATGAACTTGCTAACGGGTTGGGATCATTCCGGCCCCTGCTTGCCCCCAAAGACCGGGAACTGAAGAGCAGGGTGGAGGGAGTCAGCGGGGGACGATGGACAAAGGGCTGCTCAGAAGAACCGGGGGCGTTACCCTCAAGGTCGGCTGCGGGAGGCACCCCCAGGGCACAAAGGTTGAAGTCGGATGGGCGAGGAGAAGGGCAACAGTTCGCGGGGCAACTGGACGGAGGCGCCGGGCCTTTATGGCCAGCTGAGGTCGGATATGTGAGAATAGTGCCACATCACCCATCCTTTTTTCCAGAGATGCTGCCTGGTCCGCTGAGTTATTCCAGCATTATGTGTCCATTGTCAATGTAAACCAGCACCATGAAGGTCCCGCACGATTTCATTCGACCGCACAGCCGTCTGGAGCGCGTGACGTCATCTGAAGATGGACACAAAGCTGGAGTAACTCAGCGGGACCGGCAGCATCTCTGGAGAGGACGAATGGGTGACGTTTCGTGTCGAGACTCTTCTTCAGTCTGAAAGAATGGCCTTGACCCGAAACGTCACCCATTGCTTCTCTCCAGAGATGCTGCCTGTCCCGCTGAGTTACTCCACCATTTTGTGTCTATCTTCAATTTTCTTGGCCCCGCTCTGGGAGTAGAAGTGGGGGCGGATCCGGACCGCAACGGCCGTGAACCCCAGGCCTGCTTCTGCTGCTGTTGGAGGTCGCGCCAGGGTCTTGGGCCTGTCCCACTTTGGCCGTCAGTTAAGTGACAGACCGGTGGTGTGCGAAGATTTTGTTCGCTACAAAAATGTCGCGCACAACTACAAACCCCTCTGTGCTTCTCAGTGGGACCGGCCCCGCGCAGCCACACGTTGCCCGTGCGCCTCAACGCGACAACGAGGTCGCGTAATTTGCGTGCCATGGACACGTAAGTGGGACAGGGCCTTTAAGGTTAAGTCACCTCTATTACACAGGAAAAGCAGGATGTAATTTACAATGCACCAATTCCAATGAACAGCAGTGGTGTATGGAACAGACGACCTGCTTCAGCCGTGGTGGTTGCTGGGTGGAATCAGGCAGGGCATCACCAGAATGCTTTGATATCGAGCTGCGGCATTTTCTCCACCCACTGAGAAGAATACTGAGCCACGGTCGCCCCTTCACAACAACAAGGGGAATGACAAGTTATCGGCACGTGTACTCGGGTCCAACAGACAGCAACACAACAGAGTTGCTGAGGTAGGATAAATAGCAAGAAGCATGCCTCCATGGTACAGCTGTCTAAAAGCAGAGGGCATGGGTTTAAAGTGAGGCGTCAGAGAGTTAGAGGAGATCTGAGGAAGTATTCTTTCAAATGGAGAGCAATTGCATTCCGAAATGTGCCTTCAGTTTTGGTTAGAGACTCATCATGGAAACAGGCCCTTCGGCCCACCGAGTCTGCGCCGATCAGCGATCCCCGCACCCCAACACTAGCCGACACACACAGGGGACAATTTACAATTTTACCGAAGACAATTAACATACAAACCTGTACGTCTTTGGCGTGTGGGGGGGAAACCAGAGCACCCGGAGAAAAGCCCCACAAGTCACGGGGAGAACGTACAAACTCCGTACAGACAGCACCCATATTAATCAGGATTGACCCAGCGTTTCTGGCACTGTAACTAAGGCAGCAACTCTACCATTGCATCACCTTGCTGCCCCAACTTTGGGGGGGGGGGGTCACAAGCTGGTACTCTCACATCATTTGAAAAACATATTGAATTGCCAAGGCTTAAAATGCTACATACCAAGTGCCAGTAAACAGGATAGAACATAAATGGGACCCAAACACATTGGAGCAGAATGAGGCCATCCAGACCAGTCTACTCCACCATTCGATCATGGCTGATCTATTTTTCCCTCTCAACCCCATTCTCCTGCCTTTTCCCGGTAACTTTTGACGTCCTTCTAAATCAAGACCCTATCAACCTCCACAGCTGTCTGTGATTGTGAATTCCACGGATTCACCACCCCCTAGCTAATGAAATTCCTCAACTCCATTCTAAAGATACATTCATTGATTCTGAGGCTGTGCCCTCAGCTTCTAGACTCTCCCATTACTGGAAACGTCCTTCCCACGTCCACACTGTCTAGTAGCTAGCTCGGTATTCAGTGGGCGGCACGGAGGTAGAGGGATGAAGGGCCTGTTTCTGTGTTTATTTTCGTTTAGAGATACAGCGCGGAAACAGGCCCATCGGCCCACCGAGCCCGCATTGACTGGCAATCCCCACACATTAACACTATCCTACACACGTTAGGGACAGTTTTACACATACCAAGCCAATTAACCTACAAACCTGTACGTCTTTGGAGTGTGGGAGGAAACCGAAGATCTCGGGGAAAAAAACCCACGCGGTCACGGGGAGAACGTACAAACTCCGTACAGACAAGCACCCATAGTCGGAATCGAACCCGGGTCTCCGGCGCTGCAAGCGCTGTGAGGCAGCAACTCTACCGCTGCGCCACTGTGCCTGTTTCTCTGATGGCGTGAGATCCATCCTTCTCCCCACCCACCTCACCATGCTCCCCTCTCATCTTGCCTGTCCACCCCCCCCCATCCTGCTCCCTCTCTCTCCCGCCACCCCATTCCCACAATCTCCATTTTCCTTTCCACAATTCAGAAAAACTGTTAAACAATTGTTTTAATACTGTGACTAAAACTGCGATTAAAATGCACTAAATTTTTAATCGCACAATTAACGGCAAATGTTTCAATCGCATGACAGCCCTAATCATAACTTAAAGAATTGATAACATATTATAATGTTTTAGTGCAAACGAAGTACTCTTGTGCAGATTTCAGATAATAAACAGAGAAATAAATATGCTGCATTGCTATATTTCAATTTTTATTTTTTGAATCGCGGCCAAATTTCCGAGGGGGTTGAGTTCATTCTTGTTATTGGAGTTATTTGCCACAGAACGCTGGGCTTCTGATCAGCTTCGGAAGCTAGTCTATCTCAGTGACAGTTCCAGTTAACAGGTCATAGCCTCAGAATTAAAGGGCGCTCTTTTAGAACGGAGGTGAGGAAAAACCTCTTTAGTCAGAGAGTGGTTAATCTGTGGAACTCATTGCCACAGAGAACTGTGGAGGCCGAGTCAGTGGACATTTGAAGGCAGAGATAGACAAATTCTTGATTTGAACAGGTGTTAAGGGTTATGGGGAGAAGGCAGGAAAATGGGATTTAGAAGCGGAGATCAGCCATGATTGAATGGCGGAGTAGACTCGATGGGCCGAATGGCCTAAATCTACTCCTATAACTTGTGAACATAAAACACAGCACAGTACATCGCAGGAACAGGCCCTTCAGCCCACAATGTCTACGCCGAGCATGATCCCGAGACCGACGCTTATATCCCTACACAGAGAACAGTACGGCACGGGACCGGCCCTTCGACCCACAATGTCTGTGCCCACTACGATGCCAAGACCAACCTTATCTGCCTGAATATAATCCATGTCGCTCTCATCAAAGCTCCTCAAAGGAGCGTAACATTTCTCTATTTTACTTTCCACAATTCAGGACACCTGTTAAATAATTGTGTAATGCCAAAGAGACCAAAACGGCAATTAACGACTGAAAATGTAGTCAAAGGGGGAGAAAAAGTATGAGCTAGGTTGAGGAAGCGGAAATCGTACAGGGCAGAATCAGAGTGGCTAAACAGGGGTTCACCAAGATATTACCTGGATGTGGGCCAAACCGGAGTACCTTAGATGAACAGCATGGACAAGTTGGGCTGAAGGGTCTGTTGCCATGCTGTACAATTCACGCCCTATGCACTAACTGACTGCCTCACTTTGCTTACTTTAGAGACACAGCCTTCGGCCCACTGAGTCCACACTGACCAGCGATCCCTGCACATTAACACTACCCTACACACTAGGGACAAGTTTACATTTATACCAAGCCAATTAACCTGCAGACCTGTACATCTTTTGAGTCTGGGAGGAAAGCAAAGATCTTGCAGAAAACCCACGCGTGTCACGGGAGAACGGACAAACTCCGTAAAGACAAGCACCTGTAATCAGGATGGAGCCCGGAATGCAGCGCTGTGAGGCAGTAACTCCACCGCAATGCCACCGTGCCATCTCCCGTCCAGAAATAGAGACCCCACTTCGGTACAAATATTTTGGCTGCAGGATGCCCAGGGGCGCTCTGAAGAGGCTGAAAATCTTTCTCTCCCAAAGGTTGATGAGAAGGAGATACCTCCACAACAGGTGGCTGGGGACTTGTAATCAGTCAAAACATCGTTCCTTTGAGGCGAAAATAATCCTGTGCCTGCTACGAACGTGCAGACACAAACATCAAATGCGGGGCACCGCAAACTGCTGGTACTGAGGTCAGATAGAAATCAAATCAGTATCAAATATCTCCCTACAGGCAGACAGCAGCAAAGGTGGGCTGTTTCATGTGGTACCAGGCACTAAGGCCTTCGATCAACTGCTTCTTATCAACCTGCAGCGTGAGGTGTGCACTTTGCAGGGGTCAGAATCGAACCCAGGTCTCTGGCATTGCGAGGTAGAAATTTTACTGCTATGCCACCATGCTGCCCCAAACACAAAAGATATGCCGGTTTAATTGGCCTCTGTAAATTGCCCCTCTGTGAGTAGGGAGCGGATGCAAAACCGGGATAACACAGGACTGGTGATTGATGGCCGCTGTGGACTTGGTGGGCCAAAGGACCCATTTCAATCACAACAGAATGGGCCTCGGAACGAACCCCAGTTGCTGCCCACAGTAAACACCAGGTCTCTGACAGCAAGACATCTTGCCCAGCTGTGACACAACTCAGGACATCTCAAAGAATGTAGTCATGTGAATTATGGGGGGCTTTAATACAAGCCTTCGGTTTCAAATTGTAAGTGAGCAGGTTAGCTCATAGAATGGATGCACAGACAGCAAATACTGTTAAAAAAAGACATAAAGTGCTGGAGTAACTCAGCGGGCCAGGCAGCATCGCTAGAGAACATGGATAGGTGACGTTTGAGTCTGTCTGAAGAAGGGTCCCCACCCAAAACGGAATCAGTCTAAAGAAATGTCCCAACATGAAAGAATCATTCTGAAGAAGCTGATCTTCAGACGAGCTGCTGGAGGAGGTTGTTGAGGCAGGTACTATCGTAATGTTTGAGAAACATTTGAAACATTTAGACAGGTACGTACGTGTACAGGATTAGAGGGATATGGGCCAAATGCAGGCAGGTGGGTCTAGTGCATATGGGACATGTTGGTCAGTGTGGGCAAGTTGGGCCGAAGGGCCTGTTTCCATGCAGTATGACTCTGTGACTCTATGGGCCCTGGCCCAAAATGTCAACGATCCACGTTCTCCAGAGATGCTGCCTGACCCGCAGAGTTACTCCAGCACTTTGTGTCTTTTTTTTTGGAAACCAGCGTCTGCAGTTCCTTGTTTCTACAGGAAATCGTTTATTGATTGACTTTGATGTTTTTACAGTGGGTATTGTCTCATAGGAGGAAGCTTTCTGATCTGGTTGTACAGTTCCTGAACAATGCGCGCTTTGATGCTGGATTTTAATCCCCCAAACGGGTCATATTTTGATTCCATCCACGGTGTATTTAATCAAGAAGCAAACAAGTTTACAATGTGATGCCTCTTCATCTTGCATCATGACTAACTCATTTGCACAGCGATCTTACATTTCCTGGGTTTAATTTTACGGCGTGCCTTCAGGGTGCTTGTACGGGTATTACCATGTTCTGTTATATTGAGAAGGTCCCTAGGCAAATGCACCAACTTTCGTTCTTGGTATTAAAATGCGACGGACTGATAAAGACAATCAGAAAGCTGCTGCCACCGCCTACATTTGTTCCTATTCTGGTTCCACACCTTCCCTAGGGTTACCCAGTCATAAAACCGAGTGATGCATTCACAGACAAAACAAACCTCTACAAGGCCGTCACGGTTTGTTCTGTGGTTAGAATCGAAAGGCTCAGGCCCAGGCATGTCTTGCTGCGTATTGGGTTGTTCAGATCAGTGAATTCTCACAGCAATCCCACTCCCCCATTAATTTCCTGTAAACTAGTCTCTATCACGAGGCTGCCCACTCCACCCCTCCCTTCAACCCCCCCCGCTCTTTCTTAGTCCACCGTGCGGCACGGTGGCGCAGCGTTGAGTTGCTGCCTCACAGCGCCAGAGACCTGGGTTCCATCCTGACTACGGGTGCTGTCTCCCCGTGGGTTTTCTCCGAGATCTTCAGGTTTCTCGGAGACGTCCAGGTTTGGCAGGTTAATTGGCTTTCTATAAAAGTAAAATTGTCCCTAGTGTAGAGTAGTGGTAATGTGCAGAGATCGTTGGTTGGAGTGGACTCGATGGGTCGATGTTTCCGCGCTGAATCTCGAAACTAAATGGGAACAGCCCAATGCATCCGGGAGAAACCAATGTAGTCACGGGGAGAAAGGTAAAATTCCCCCAAAGACTCCAACCAACTGGGTCACCAGAGCCGTTTGCAGCAGCTCCAACCGTTGCAGCTGTGCTCCCCCCCACCCCCACAAGATTTAGTCATAGAGTGCGGAAACAAGCCCTCCAGCCCAACTTGCCCATACCGAGCAATATGCCCCATCTACGCTGCCCACGTTTGGCCCTTATCCCTCTAAACCTTGCCTGACAATGTACCTGTTCAAATGTCTTTTAAATAACTTGATCATTACCAAAATTCTCATCCCTCTGTTCAAACTCGTCCATGGCTTCATCCCTTCCTCTTCCTGCAGTCCCCCTCCAGCCTCACAACTCTGCACAGTTCAGTTCAGTTTATTGTCACATGTACATGGGGACAGTGAGAAGCTTTTGTTGCGTGCTAACCTGCCAGCGGAAAGACAAGACATGATGCCAGACCTGGAACAGGGCACGATAGGTAATCTTGACGTAAACTGAGACAGAATAGTCTGCCGTGGATGAAATCCAAATCCCAGTCAGAAGGGATTGCAAAGCAATCAAAAACTACAGCCCAAAAATATGTAGGAAATACTAGAAACACTCAGGAGGCCAGTCAGTGTCTGTGGAGACCAAGAGAGAGTTGACTTATTATGTTGATGCTACATAGCCCTACGATACAGTCCCTGCGCTCGTGATCCTGGAACCGAGAGGCGCAGGTTCAAATCCCACTGCAGCTCCATATTAATCCAATAAATGACTTGGAATGAAATCTAATCTCAGTATCGCTGACTATGAAACGACTGGATTGTTGACAGCCAACATACTCAAGGTCCACTCACGCCCCAGCCATTCTCTCGTCTCCTCTCACACTCCAGACAGAAGAGACAAATGTTTGAATGCATGTACCACCAGATTCAACAACTGCTTCTTCCCCACAGTTATCACACCCTTAAACAAACCACTCAAACCTTTGGGATGAATCTTCATTTTGTCTGTCGCTGCAACACTACATTCTGTACTCGATTTTCTCTACTGTTATACACGTGTATGGTATAATTTATTTGCTTAACACGCAAAACAAAGGTTTTTGCTATATCACAGTAATGCGGCACAGTGGAGCAGCTGGTAGTGCTGCTGCCTCACAGCACCAGAGACCCGGGTTCAATCCTGAACACAGGTGCTGTCTGTGTGGAGTTTGCACATTCTCCCTGTGACCGCATGGGTTTTCTCCGGGCGCTTGGCTCCTCCCACGTCTCAAAGACGTGCAAGTTTGTAGGATAATTGGCCCGAGTAAATTTCCACCAGTGTGTAGTGGGGAGTGAATGAGAAAGAGGTCTAGCGTAGAAGATCGATGGTTCGCGTGGAGTTAGTGAGCCAAATGGCCTGTTTCTGATCAAAGATAGTCCGAGCGTCTCCAATGAGGTAGACAGTATCTCGCGACCGCTTGATAGGATGGTTCAGTTGCCTGATAGCAGCGGCGAAGAACTGTCCCTGAATCTGGAGGTGAGCGTTTTTCACACTTCCTTACCTTTTGCCTGATGGGATAGGGGAGAAGAGGTAGCCAAAAGTGCTGGAGAAACTCAGTGGGTGCAGCAGCATCTATGGAGCGAAGGAAATAGGCAACGTTTTGGGCTGAAGGGAATTGGCAACGTTTTGGGCCGAATGAAATAGGCACCGTTTTGGGCCGAGGGAAATAGGTAACGTTTCGGGCCGAAACCCTTTGGGTTTCGGCCCGAAACGTTGCCTATTTCCTTCGCTCCATAGATGCTGCTGCACCCGCTGAGTTTCTCCAGCACTTTTGTCTCCCTTCGATATACCAGCATCTGCAGTTCCTTCTTAAACAAATCTATTAGGGACAGGTTGGCAGTGATGTACAAATCCAACAAAAGAAATGGGCGGCACTGTAGCACAGCGGTACAATTGCTGCCTTACGGGTTCGATCCAGGCTACGGGTGTTGTCTGTACGGAGTTTGTACGTTCTCCCTGTGACCTGCGTGGGTTTTCTCTGAGATCTTCGGTTTCCTCCCACACTCCAAAGGTTTACCGGTTTGGAGGTTAATCAGCTTGGTATAAGTGTAAACTGTTCAAGATTCAAGATTGAAGAGAGTTTATTGTCAGGTGTCCAGGATAGGACAATGAAATTCTTGCTTTGCTTCACCACAACAGAACATAGTAGGTCTGAAGAAGGGTCTCGACCCGAAACGTCGCCTATCTCCTTCGCTCCTTAGATGCTGCTGCACCCGCTGAGTTTCTCCAGCTTTTTGTGTAACCCTCGATTCTCCAGCATCTGCAGTTCCTTCTTTAACAGAACATAGTAGGCATTGACTACAAAACAGATCAGTGTGTCCATATACCATTATATACGTATATATACACACATGAATACATAAGCTGATAAAGTGGAAATAACAGATAATGGGCTACTAATGTTCAGAGGTTTGTCCGAGCCAGGTGGCTGTGGGGAAGTAGCTATCCCGAGTGAGCGTAGGATAGTGTTAGTGTGCGAGGATGGCCAGTCGGCGCTGACTCGGTGGGCCGAAGGTGCCAGATCTCAACACCCTCTTCAATGACTCCTCAATCACAAAGGGATTACAGCGCACCCTGGCATCATTGGCAGCCAAGTCCACGCTGGTCAGGCACGTAGCACGACGGTGGAGGAGCCCATGGCTGTGGTCTCCAGGCAACAGAGCAGAGCATCTCCAAAAGCAGATGGGATCCCTGCCGAGATCGACAACCGCGCGCGGCAGGCTGATGAGCACAGACTGACCCAGCACGTCACATCTATCTGAGTCACCACCCACCCCACCCCCAACCAACACGCTGCATTTCACAAGACGCGTTTGTATTAACATCCTGTCTCTTTCCACACCCTGCTCATTCCAGTCCCTTTGAGCTAATGAACTAAAGTGCACTCTCTGCCAGCCATTACAGAGTATTATGTTCAGTGCTGGGCACAACGCAGTAGGAAAGATATTCTTAAGTTGGAAAAGGTGCAGAGAAGATTTACAAGGATGTTGCCAAGGCTCAAGAGTCTGAGCTACAGGGAGAGGTTGAGCAGGCTGGGACTATTTCCTGGAACGTAGGAGGATGAGGGGTAATCTTATAGTGTACAAAGTCATGAGAGGAATAGATTGGTTCGACGTACAGAATATCTTGCCCAGACTGGGGGAATTGAGAAGCAGAGGGATTAGGTTTAAGATGATCTATCCATGTAACTTAAGATGAAGGGGGAAAAATTTTATAGATACCCGAGGGGTACATTTTCCGCGTAGTGGTGGGTGTATTGACGAGCTGCTGGAGGAGGTCGTGAGGCAGGGACTATTGCGCCTTTTTAGGAGCAATTAGACAGTTACATGGATAGGACAGGTTTGGAGGGATATGGCCTAAATGCAGGCAAGTGGGACGTGCAGATGGGACATGATGTTGGTCGGTGTGGGCAAGTTGGGCCGAAGGACCCGTTTCCATGCTGTATAACTCTATGACTCGGTTGCACAATGGGGAAGTTTCAATTTGCACACGGCAACATCGCAAAAGGACACAGGTGACCTCAGGAAGGGTACAGTCCATAATGGCCACTGTTGGCTGGGGGAAGGTGAGATAATACGAGGGATAAGGATGCGACCGGTGGAAGTGGTGGGACAACTTGGGTGGGGGAGGCTGGGGAAGAGAGGTGTGAGGGGAGGAAATGCTGAAGTTAGCTGGAATTAGAGACATCATTGTTCCTACCGTTGGGTTGAAATCTGACCAAGCGAAATATGCAGAGCAATCAGCTAAAAGGTCAATCGGAGTGGTTGTTTTGACACCAGTTATATCTAAATGTTGTCCCCTGCGCACAGGGGAAGCACTCCCCAGCTCTGCACCAAACTAGGCATAGAGTCACATACGTGGAAACGTGGAAACATACGTGGAAACCAATTTGCCCACATCGACCAATATCACGTCCCATCTACACAAGCCTGCGATTGGTCCATATCCCTCCAAACCTGTCATATCCATGTACCTGTTTGATTGGTTCATAAAACTTACAACTAGCATGCTGGGTTGTTTCCCGCTCAACAGAATTACAGGTGGATGCTGCATTTAACTAGGGTCCCGACCCAAAGCCACATGTTATAGTGTCAGAATGTCCTCATTCTGCAGGGATTGTGGGTTCCCCTCCCCTACTATAAATGAGGCTCTCACCAGGGTCTCTTCAATACCCCGTAACACTGCTCTCTCTCCCCATCCCCCCACTCGCAACAAGGGCAGAGTCCCTCTATTCCTCACCTTTCACCCACTAGCCATCACATACAACAAACAGTCCTCCGTCAGTTTCGCCACCTCCAATGTGACTCACCACATCTTCCTATCTCTCCCCGTCTGCTTTCCGCAAAGACCGCTCCCTCCGTAACTCCCTTGTCCATTCTTCCCTCCCGCTCCACCCCATCCCTGGGCACTTTTCCTTGTAACCGCAAGCAATGCTACACTTGTCGCTTTACCTCCCCCCTCGACTCCACTCAAGGACCCAAGTAGTCATTCCAAGTGCGACAGAGGTTCACCTGCACCTCCTCCAACGTTATCTATGCATCCGCTGCTCCAGGTGTCAGCTGATCTACATCGGTGAGACCAAGCGTAGACTTGGCGATCGTTTCGCCGAACACCTCCGCTCGGTCCGCATTAACCAACCTGACCTCCCGGTGGACAGCACTTCAACTCCCCCTCCCATTCCGAATCTGACCTTTCTGTCCCGGGCCTCCTCCATGGCCAGAGTGAGCACCACCGGAAATTGGTGGAGCAGCACCTCATATTCCGCTTGGGGAGTCTGCACCCTAGCGGCATAAACATTGACCTTCTCCAATTTCCGGTAGACCTCGCTGTCGCCTTCCCTTCTCAGCTCTCCCTCAGCCCTCGGGCTCCTCCTCTTCCTTTCTCCTTTCTTCTCCCTGCCCCCCTCCTCCCCTACACCAGTCTGAAGAAGGGTTTCGGCCTGAAAAGTTGCCTATTTCCTTCGCTCCATAGATGCTGCTGCACCCGCTGAGTTTCTCCAGCACTTTTGTCTACCATGTTATAGTGTCAGACAGCACAGAAACAGGTCCTGCGGTTCAACTTGCTCCTGCCGACCACCTAAGTTCGGCCCTTCACTAGTAATCAAGTACACCCAGGGCTCTGTGAACATCAACAACACTCAATCCCTCACCATTTTACAAGCAATCTGCTTTTTAATGATGCACATCAATGTGGATGGCTTCACAGTGTTTTCAACTTCCTTTCCATCTGTTGTGTTCTAACCCACTCTCTCTTCTTGTCTCTACCTCCAACGCCCACCCCCCACCCCCCCCCCCACCCACAGAATCTTACATTTTCCCCAATAATTTCCATGCTCTTTGATGATGTTTTTCACCACCACAAACATCAAACAGTTGGTGATGGCAGAGCTGTAGACGTTGTCTACACGATCTTCAGCAAGGCTTTTGATAAGTTTGTAAGTTCACAAGTGATAGGAGCAGAATTAGGCCATTCAGCCCATCAAGTATATTTCACCATCCAATCATGGTTGATCTATCTCTCCCTCCTAACCCCATTCTCCTCCCCTCTCCCCATAACCCCTGACACCCGTACCAATCATGAATCTGTCTATTTGTGCCTTAGAAGTATCCATTGTTAGCTTGCTGTGGCAGTGAATTCCATAGATTCACCACAATCTGACTAAAGAAGGTTCCACAGGGTAGGCTGCTCTGGAAGGTTAGATCACAAGGGATCCAGGGAGAGCGAGCTGATGAGATAGAAAATTAACTTCAAGGAAGGAAACATAGTGTGATGGTGGTTGGTTTTTTGCCATTGGTGATGGCCTCCCGACTGGAGGCCTCTGCCTAGTGATGTGCCCCAGGGATCGGTGCTTGGTCCTCAATAATAAACCAAAGACAGACACAAAGCGCTGTCTATAAACACTAAGACAGACACTCAGCATCTGGGGTGGAAGATTGCAACCTTCACGTGGTCCGCCCTGTTTCGACGAATGCAATCAACCCGGCGTGCACAATCAAATAAGATCAAATAGAGCAAGTTGTCCTGCAACTTTAGGCTGTGCACGCCGTACGCAAGAAGAAGACTCAGCCTCTTAAAAGCATCTCTGGAGGAAATAGATAGATCTAACAAACCAATGCCAATAGCATGCAAAACAGAGTTTTTCACTGTGCCATGCCAGAGGAAACTGAGTGGCCGGTTTCAACCACACAGCCAACACCTTAAAACAGACAAGCTGATGGCTATATTCATGTGCAACTAGATCCTTCAACAACACAGCAATAGATGACAGCTCCGTCCATCATGTCAAAAGTCTCTCTGCTCTCACTGAGGGGGATCCATTTGCACGATTCATAAATAGACATCATTTGCACATAATTCTCCTCTGCGGATACCGCTGCAATGTAGCTGTTGCTTTGGCGTCAGTCATATTTCGTATAGTTTAGAGATACAGCATGGAGGCAGGCCCTTTGGCCCACGGAGTCCGCGCCGGCCGGCGAACACCCCATACGCTAGCGCTATCCTACTCACACGGGACAATTTACAGAAGCCAATTAACCTACAAACCTGCACGTCTTTGGAATGTGGGAGGAAAAACGGAGCACCCGGACAGTCAAAGGGAGAACGTACAAACTCTGTACTGACAGCCCCCGTAATCAGGATGGAGCCCGGATCTCTGGCTCTGTGAAGGGCCTGTCCCACTTAGGCGATTATTTTCGGCGACTGCCGGCACCCGTTATAGTCGCAGCAGATCACCGAACATTGTCGCGGGGTGACGCCAGTTTGGTCGTGAGTAGTCGCCCAAAGAGTCGTACCTTGTTCTGGTCGCCGCTGGATTTTCAACACATTGACGGGTGCCGGCAAGTCGCCGAAAAAAAAATTGCGTAAGTGGGACAGGCCCTTAAGGCAGCAACTCGACAGCATAGTGCTGCGCCTGTACAGACCTCTTTAAGTAGAATAAATAGACTGTACTTGCTGACAGGCAGAGTTTGTTGTCAGTCCTGCCAGGCTCAAAGTGGTGTAAATTGCTTAGTTTAATTTATTATTATTGTCATTTGTACCGATGTAGAGTGAAAACCTATATGGTTGCGTGTTATCCAGTCAAAGGAAAGACTACACATGATTACAATCAAGCCGTCCGCAGTGTACAGATACGGGACAAAGGGTATATACTTTAGTGCAGTACAAAAAATGGCCCTATGGAAGGTAGTTCAAAGGATTCCAATGAGGTAGATGGGTGAGGACGGCAGCTGATGAGAGGACGGTTCAGTTGCCTGATAACAATAGACAATAGATGCAGTAGGCCATTTGGCTCTTCGAGCCAGCACCACCATTCAATGTGATCATGGCTGATCATCCCCGTTCCTGCCTTCTCCCCATATCCTCCACCTAGCCCTATCTAGCTCTCTCTTGAAAGCGTCCAGAGAACCTGCCTCCACCGCCCTCTGAGGCAGAGAATTCTACAGACTCACCACTCTCTGTGAGGAAAAAGTGTTTCCTCATCTCCGTTCTAAATGGCCTGCTCCTTATTCTCAAACTGTGGCCCCTGGTTCTGGACTCCCCCAACGTCGGGAACGCGTTTCCTGCCTCTAGTGTGCCCAAGCCCTTAACAATCTTATATGTTTCAATGAGATCCCCTCTCATCCTTCTATAACAGCTGGGACGAAACTGTCCTTGAATCTGGAGGTTTAGGAAAGAACTGCAGATGCTGGAAAAATCGAAGGTAGACAAAAATGCAGGAGAAACTCAGCGGGTGAGGCAGCATCTGAGTTCTGTACCTCTTGCCTGATGGGCAAGGGGCGAAGAGGGAGTGGTAACGTTGTCGCAACGTTGCTTGTGCAAAGTTGCTGGGTGCTAATGCTGCATTTCCTCTAACAACAACTGCACTTCAAACAAAAATAGACGTAAAATGCTGAAGTAACTCAGCGTGACAGGCAGCATCTCTGGAGACATGAAGCGTCTTATATCCATGTTCTCCAGAGATGCTCCTTGTCCCGCTGAGTTACTCCAGCATTTTGTGTATATAGAAAATAGGTGCAGGAGGAGGCCATTCCGCCATTCGAGCCAGCACCGCCATTCATTGTGATCATGGCCGACCGTCCCCAATCAATAACCCGTGCCTCCCTTCTCCCCTGATTCCACTAGCCCCTAGAGCTCTATCTAACTCTCTCTTAAATCCATCCAGTGATTTGGCCTCCACTGCCCTCTGTAGCTGGGAATTCCATAAATTCACAATTCTCTGGGTGAGAACGTTTTTTCTCACCTCAGTCTTAAATAACTTCCCCTTTATTCTAAGACTGTGGCCCCTGGTTCTGGACTCACCCAACATTGGGAACATTTTTCCTGCATCTAGCTTGTCCAGTCCTTTTATATTTTTTTATGTTTCTATAAGATCCCCCCGCATTCTTCTAAACTCCAATGAATACAAGCCTAGTCTTTTCAATCTTTCCTCATATCCCAGGGATCAATCTCGTGAACCTATGCTGCACTGCCTCAATCACAAGGATGTCCTTCCTCAAATTAGGAGACCAAAACTGTACACAATACTCCAGATGTGGTCTTACCAGAGCCATATACGACTGCAGAAGAACCTCTCTACTCCTGTACAGAAATCCTCGTGTTATGAAGGCCAACATTCCATTAGCTTTCTTCACTGCCTGCTGTACCTGCACGCCAACTTTCAGTGACCGGTGTACAAGGACACCCAGGTCTCGCTGTACCTCCCCCTTACCTAACCTAACCCCATTGAGATAATAATCTGTCCCCTTGGTTTTGCCGCCAAAGTGGATAACCTCACATTTATCTATATTATACTGCATCTGCCACGCATCTGCCCACTCACTCAACCTGTCCAGGTCACCCTGCAACCTCCTAACATCCTCTTCACAGTTCACGCTGCCACCCAGCTTTGTGACATCCGCAAACTTGCTAGTGTTGCTCCTAATTCCCTCTTCCAAATCATTAATATATATATGATAAACAGTTGCGGCCCCAACACTGAGCCTTGCGGCACTCCACTCGCCACTGCCTGCCATTCTGAAAAGGACACGTTCACGCCTACTCTTTGCTTCCTGTCTGCCAACCAATTTTCTATCCACGTCAACACCCTACCCCCAATACCATGCGATCTAATTTTAGTCACCAGTCTCCCGTGCGGGACCTTATCAAAGGCTTTCTGAAAATCTAGATACACTACATCCACTGGCTCCCCTTCATCCATTTTACTTGTCACATCCTCAAAACATTCCAGAAGATTAATCAAACATGATTAAATCTTTTCATAAATCCATCCTTCGATTTGAACCAGCGCCTGCAGTTCCTTCCCACACACTTCAAACAAAGCTGTGGTGAGGTCGGGCATTCTTGAGATGCAACAATTTCTAGTGAGGCACTTTCTCCGTATTAAAACTGGTTATTGTTGCTGCCATTCATCCTGCCCTGATGGTTGCCTGGTCTCCCTCTCTCCGTTTTCCACACTCACAGAGAGTTGTCATTCTGTGGAATTCTCTGCCTCAGAGGGCGGCTCTCTGGATACTTTCAAGAGAGAGCTAGATGCAGCTCTTAAAGATAGCTGAGTCAGGGTATACGGGGAGAAGGCAGGAACGGGGTACTGATTGGGGATGATCAGCCATGATCACATTGAATGGCGGTGCTGGCTTGAAGGGCCAAATGGCCTACTCCTGCACTTATTGTCTATTGTCTGACCTGCCAGGCATGTCCTACAGCCCTGCATATTATAGCATTTTACACTCCCTTCTCACAATTTGCATTTTGCCATTAAACTATCAACCACAATTTATCCCCATGACATCTATGACCTCACCCTTTCACACGCATTCTCTCAGTTACTTCAATCCCTACGCCCATCCTCTCCAACTACAAAATGTTTTAGTTTAGTTCAGAGATACAATGCGGAAACAGGCCCTTCAGCCACCGAGGCTGCAACAACCTGCAATCCCCGCACACTAACACTATTCTACACACTAGGGACAATTTTACAATTCTTATCAAGCCAATTAACTTATAAACCTGTATGTCTTTGGTGTGTGGGAGGAAACAGAAGGTCCCAGAGAAAGCCCACGCAGGTCACGGGGAAATCATACAATCTCCGTACAGACAGCACCGGCAGTCAGGATCGAACCAGGGCCCCTAGCACTGTGAGGCAGCAACTCTACGGCTGCGCCACCATGCCGCCCTTCACAATGAAAATGAGAATGACAATTTCCTCCCTTTCCCAATTTTTACAAAAGACACAAACCTGAAACATTAAAGGTAGACAAAAATGCTGGAGGAATTCAGCGGGTGCGGCAGCATCTATGGAGCGAAGGAAATAGGCAACGTTTCGAGCCAAAACCCTTCTTCAGACTGATGTGAGGGTGGGGGCGGGAAGAATAAAGGAAGAGGAGGAGCCAGAGGGCTGAGGGAGAGCTGAGAAGGGGAAGAGACAGAGACAGTTGGGACTACCTGAAATTAGAGCAGTCAATGTTCATACCGCTGGGGTATAAACTGCCCAAGCGAAATACGAGGTGCTGCTCCTCACTCTGGCCATGGAGGAGGCCCAGGACAGAAATGTCAGATTCGGAATGGGAGGGGGAGTTGAAGTGCTGAGCCACCGGGAGATCAGGTTGGTTATTGCGAACCGAGCGGAGGTGTTCGGCGAAGCGATCGCCAAGCCTACGCTTGGTCTCACCGATGTAGATCAGCTGACACCTAGAGCAGCGGATGCAATAGATGAGGTTGGAGGAGGTGCAGGTGAACTTCTGTCACACCTGGAACGACTGCTTGGGTCCTTGAATGGAATCGAGGGGCGAGGTAAAGCAACGAGTGTAGCATTTCCTGCAGTTGCAAGGGAAAGTGCCCGGAGAGGGGGTGGTGCGGGGTGGGAAAGGGACAAATTGTTTCTTTGTTTGTAAGTTAACTAGCAGGTTTGTAGGGAAATTTGTAAACTGGTGTACGGATTGATTGCTGTACGGTGCAGACTCGGTGGGTCGAAGGTCCTGTTTCCATGATGTATCTCTAAGGTGTAAAGTCTAAAGTCTACTTGACATTAGTACTGGACCAGAAGCTAAATTGCAGCTAATGGCAACTATTAACTGAACGGTCCGAAAAAAGGCCTCGACCCGAAACGTCACCTATTGCTTTTCCCCAGAGATGCTGCCTGACCCGCTGAGTTACTCCAGCTTTTTGTGTCTATCTTCAGTTTAAACCAGCATCTGCAGTTGCTTTTTACACTATTTACTATATCCCAGGATATCTCCCAATATTTGAAGGTAGATCTCCACTCTATTTCAGAGAATAAGTCTTTGGATAATCCATGAATTCTAAAAAAATTACCATTGTAAATTAAATATACTGTGCCCTCCATAATGTTTGGGACAAAGACCCATAATTTATTTATTTGCCTCTGTACTGCAAAATTTGAGATTTGTAATATAAAAAATCACATGTGTTTAAAGTGCACAGTCAGATTTTAATAAAGGCCATTTTTATATATTTTGGTTTCACCATATAGAAATTACAGCAGTGCTTATACATAGTCCCCCCCCCCCCAATTTCAGGGCACCATAATGTTTGGGACACATGGCTTCACAGGTGTTTGTAATTGCTCAGGTGCGTTTAAATGCCTCCTTAATGCAGGTATAAGAGAGCTCTCAGCAGCTAATCTTCCCATCACCTTTGGAAACTTGCATTGCTGTTTACCAACATGATGATCAAAGTTGTGCAGATGAAAGTTAAAGAAGCCATTATGAGACTGAGAAGTAAGAATAAAACTGTTAGAGACATCAGCCAAACCTTAGGCTGACAAAATCAACTGTTTGGAACATCATTAAGAAGAAAGAGAGCACTGGTGAGCTTACTAATCGCAAAGGGACTGGCAGGCCAAGGAAGACCTCCACAGCTGATGGCAGAATTCTCTATAATAAAGAAAAATCCCCAAACAGCTGTCCGACAAATCAGAAACACTCTTCAGGAGTCAGGTGTGGATTTGTCAATGACCACTGTCCGCAGAAGACTTCATGAACAGAAATGCAGAGGCTACACTGCAAGATGCAAACAACTGGTGAGCTGCAAAAATAGGATGGCCAGGTTACAGTTTGCCAAGAAGTAGTTAAAAAAGCAACCCCAGTTCTGGAAAAAGGTCTTGTGGACAGATGAGACGAAGATTAACTCATATCAGAGTGATGGCAAGAGCAAAGTATGGGGGAGAGAAGGAACTGCCCAAGATCCAAAGCATACCACCTCATCTGTGAAACACAGTGGTGGGGGTATTATGGCCTGGGCATGTATGGCTGCTGAATGTACTGGCTCACTTATCTTCATTGATGATACAACTGCTGATTGTAGTAGCATAATGAATTCTGAAGTTATAGACACATCCTATCTGCTCAAGTTCAAACAAATGCCTCAAAACTCAATGGCTGGCAGTTCATTCTGCAGCAAGACAATGATCCCAAACATACTGCTAAAGCAACAATGGAGTTTTTTACAGCCACAAAATAGTTAATTCTTGAGTGGCCAAGTCAAACACCCGATCTGAGCAAACACCCAACTGAGCATGCCTTTTACATGCTGAAGAGAAAACTGAAGGAAGGGGACTAGCCAGTAAAACAAGCATAAGCTAAAGATGGCTGCAATACAGGCCTGGCAGAGCATCACCAGAGAAGACACCCAGCAACTGGTGATGTCCATGAATCGCAGACTTCAAGCAATCATTGCATGGAAAGGATATGCAACAAAATACTAAACATGACTACTTTCATTTACATGACATTGCTGTGTCCCTAACATTACTGTGCCCTGAAATGGGGGGACTATGTATAAACACTGCTGTAATTTCTACATGGTGAAACCAAAATGTATAAAAATGATCTTTATTAAAATCTGACAATGTGCACATTAACCACATGTGATTTTTTTTAAATTACAAATCTCAAATTGTGGAGTACAGAGGCAAATAAATAAATGATGGGTCTTTGTCCCAAACATTATGGAGGGGACAGTACGTTCCACATTGGACAAGTCCAGATGTACATTAGAGGACTTGCACAATAGTTTAGGAGTACAAGACGTCCCCTGCTCTGGGTTTAGTTACTTAGTGCTGCTTTATGATGATACATGTCCGGACATGACTATCAAAAGTTAACAAAGACTCTCTGGTTAACTATGACTCATCGCAAAACACCAGCCAACTGATTCCGCCGTTCAGATCGAACAACTGGTCTGGAAAACATTCGAACATAATGCGGAACGTGAGGAGGATATATGAGCCTTGCAACCTGCTCCACGATTCAGCAAAACCACGGCTGGCTTCCTACCTCGCAGCCAAGGAAAGATAGAACAGACCAGCACAGGAACAGAGCCTCCCCACCCCTCCCTTCAGCCCACAATGTCCCTGCCAAACATGATGCCATGTTAGATCCGAAATGTTACTTATTCCTTCTCTCCGGAGGTGCTGCCAGTCCTGCTGAATTACTCCAACATTTTGTGTCTATCTTCTGTGTAAACCAGCACATGATTCCAATTTAAATTGATCTCATCGACCTGAACGGGATCCATATCCCACTGTTCCCTGTACTTGCATGTGCCCATCTAAAAGCCTCTTCTCCGCCTCTATCGTATCTGCCTCCAGCAACAACCCCAGCAATGGGTTCCAGGTCTCCCCATCATCCTCTGTGTAAAAGACTTGGCCCGCGTGGAGATCTCCATTAAACCTTCCCCCTCTCACCTTATAACTATGCCTTCTAGGCTTGGACATTTCCACCCTGGGGAAAAAGATTCTGACTGTCTATGCCACTCATCGTTTCACATACATCATCCCAATACCTCTAAAATCTAGAATCTATCAATTTCTTGAATATATTCAGTAACAAAGAAAACCCACGTGGTCATGGGGAGGATGCACAAACACCGTACAGGCAGCACCCGTGCTCATGATCGAACCCGGGTCTCTGGCGCTGTGAGGCAGCAACTCTGCCGCAGCACCGCCCCTAAAGGGCGGACTGCAGAAAGTGCCGAGGACGGCGTGGAGACAGTTAGTACACTTTGTGAACGACACAAAGTGCTGGAGTAACTCGGCGGGTCTGGCAGCATCTCTGGAGAACGTGGACAGGTCATAAGTGGTAGGAGTAGAATTAGGCCATTCAGCCCATCCAGTCTACTCCGCCATTCAATCATGGCTGATCTATCTCTCCCTCCTAAACCCATTCTCCTGCCTTCGCCCCGTGATCTGACACCTGTACTTAAGTTTTAGGTCAAGTCCCCTCTTCAGACTCAGTGAGGTATCAGCATAACCCTTGCAAAAATCGGGGAACACTGTCAAATGTCAACCCTGCATTAACTGCATTAGCAAACGAGCATGGCAGTGGGACCGCCTGCCCCAGCCTTGACATGCCACCTCCTCCAAAACCCAGCAGAGGTGCCCGACAGCAACACCCGCCGACAGGGTGCGCAAAGGAGAGCTCAGTGCCCAGTCAAACGGCACTGCTCTGGAGCAGAGCCAACTTGCAGTGAATCTCACTTCCATACAGGTGCTCACCGACCCAGTTCCCCACACACCCCCCCACACATATCTAAACCCCTGTCCCCTCCACCCGCATGACAACCCCAACCCCTGCCACAGCTGTCCAACTCACCCACCCACGCCCTTCCCTCCCTCTCTCCCTCCGCCCATCCTTTACCTGCTCCCCACTACCCCTCCCAAACACTCAGCCCCCAGCCCACCACCCCTTCCCCACTCCTGAACCCTCCCTCCAACCAACTCCCTCCCCCAAGCCTCTGGATCCCCCTACCCACCCCCCTAGTGCTTCTACCCTCCCCCAAATTCACTGACATCCCCACCCCTCCCCTCAGCCCTCACACACTCCCTCCAAGCACCCCCCCCATACTCTGACACACTCTCTCCAGACCCCCACCCCCCCCCTGATAATCCCCACCCTTCCCCTTCCCTAAGGTTCTGACCACCCCTCACCTCTCCCCCTCTCTATCCCTGTCTCGCCCTCTCTACCCCTTTGTCCCCCTCTCTCCCCTCTCCCTCCTGTCCCCCCTCTCCCCCCCTCCCTCTCCCCCTCTTCCCCTGTCCCCCCCCTGCCCCCCTCCCTCTCCCCCTGTCCCCCCCCTGCCCCCCTCCCTCTCCCCCCTGTCCCCCCTCCCTCTCCCCCTCTTCCCCTGTCCCCCCCCTGCCCCCCCTCCCTCTCCCCCTCTCCCCCTGCCCCCCCTCCCTCTCCCCCTCTCCCCCTGCCCCCCCTGTCCCCCCTCCCTCTCCCCCTCTTCCCCTGTCCCCCCCCTGCCCCCCTCCCTCTCCCCCTCTCCCCCTCTTCCCCTGTCCCCCCCCTGCCCCCCTCCCTCTCCCCCTCTCCCCCTCTTCCCCTGTCCCCCCCCTGCCCCCCTCCCTCTCCCCCTCTCCCCCTCTTCCCCTGTCCCCCCCCTGCCCCCCTCCCTCTCCCCCTCTCCCCCTGCCCCCCTGCCCCCCTCCCTCTCCCCCTCTCCCCCTCTTCCCCTGTCCCCCCCCTGCCCCCCTCCCTCTCCCCCTCTCCCCCTCTCCCCCTGCCCCCCTGCCCCCCTCCCTCTCCCCCTCTCCCCCTCTCCCCCTGCCCCCCTGCCCCCCTCCCTCTCCCCCTCTTCCCCTGTCCCCCCCTGCCCCCCTCCCTCTCCCCCTCTCCCCCTCTCCCCCTCTTCCCCTGTCCCCCCCCTGCCCCCCTCCCTCTCCCCCTCTCCCCCTCTCCCCCTGCCCCCCTGCCCCCCTCCCTCTCCCCCTCTCCCCCTCTTCCCCTGTCCCCCCCTGCCCCCCTCCCTCTCCCCCTCTCCCCCTCTTCCCCTGTCCCCCCTGTCCTGCCCCCCCTCCCTCTCCCCCTCTCCCCCTGCCCCCCCTGTCCCCCCTCCCTCTCCCCCTCTCCCCCTGCCCCCCTGCCCCCCCCCTGCCCCGGACACACAAAGCCCTTTACCTGCAGCTTCATGTTTCCAGCGCGGACTGTGAGTGGGCCCCGGGCGTCAGGCCGCCCGCAGCCCCCCCGGGGTGGGGTAGGGGTGGGGGCCGAGGCCCGGGCCTGGGGCTGGAGTGTGGAGTCCGGGGCCTGGAGCTCCGACCCGACCCGAGCCGACCCGACCCGAGCGTCCCGTCGCGCCGAGCGGACCCGCCCCGCCCTCCCGGCACCGGCGTGCGCGCCCCCGCGGGGGTTGCACGTGCTCGTGCTCGTGCTCGTGCTCGTGCTCGCGGTGCGTGCGCGCCCCCTGCCGCCACATGCACGCGCACGCGCCCTGTTTGTCTGGTCCAGGGGTAAACAAGTGTCTGGGGATAATTTCCTTTTATTAAAATTATTTTTATTAGAAGCAATTGTACAAGAATAAAACAAATAACAGCTTCGGTCCCACTTAGGAAACCTGAACGGAAACCTCTGGAGACTTTGCCCCCCCACCCCCCACCCAAGGTTTCCGTGCGGTTCCCAGAGGTTTTCGTCAGTCTCCCTAATGGTCGAAAGTGGTTTCCGTTTTAAAAATCGGTGATTTTTTTAGTCAAAGCCGGTTGCGGTGCTAGTTGAAGGTGGTTGCCGGAGGACAAAAACCTCCGGGAACCGCACGGAAACCTTGGGTGGGCCGCAAAGTCTCCAGAGGTTTCCGTTCAGGTTTCCTAAGTGGGACGGGGGTATAAAAGGAGAAGGGGAAAAAAAAGAAAAAAGTGGAGATATACCTCTCTTCCCCGCCCACCTCACCCAACCCATAGTTGGATTTAAATCCAAAGTTGTGTTGCCCCATACTATCCTTGTAAGCATTCGGTGAAGGATATCCATGTCTTGAAAAACTGATCTGGTTTTTCTGCCACGACCAGTCTAATATTTTCCAAATGTAATGTCTCGGACATGTTTGTAATCCACATCTTAACAGTAGGGACTGATGTGTGTTTGCAAAAGGGGGGATAGTTTCCTGGAGCACAGAAGACCCCCAACACACAAGCCTCACAAACCACAGTCATTCACGTACCCCAACCACACACGTCAGCCTGGTGCGAGGATAGGGATCACCTGCAGAAATACCTGTACCAAATGGGCTTAGAGTCACAGGGCCACACAGCACATTAAACAGGCCATTTGCCCATGTGCACAACTTCATAACTTCATAAGTGATAGGAGCAGAATTAGGCCATTTGGCCCATCAAGTCTACTGTGCCATTCTATCATGGCTGATATATCTTTCCCTCCCAACCCCATTCTCCTGCCTTCTCTCATAGCCCTGACAAATGTACTAATCAAGAATCTATCTATCTCTGCCTTAAAATATATCCATTGACTGGTCTCGTCAGACTTCTGTGGCAATGAACTCCACAGATTCACTAGATATATTCCTCCTCATCTCCTTTCTAAAGGAGCAGCCTTTTATTCTGAGGCTGTGATCTCTGGTCCTAGACTCTCCCAACAGTGGAAACATCCTCTCCACGTCCACTCTATCCAGGCCTTTCACTATTCACAAGGGTACTGGGGAGTGTGCATGTCAGCGTGTCTGGAGATTCCAGGAACTCTGCAGCCACACGCTGTGTAACTGCCACGTGTGGGTTTGTGGTGAGTGAGTTGGCGCGGAGCCTCTCGCTGCCCTGGATTACAGCCTTCTCACCGCGCTCCTCCTCCCCCTCTCCATCTGTCCACAGGATCATCGCCACACCAGCCAGGTCACACAAGAAATGATGCTAAGCCCCATCTGCCTTGTAAATCTCGAAGCCTTCGTCATAACCATAATCATAATCATACTTGATTAGCCTGGTATGTTTTGCAACATACGAGGAATTTGATTTGCCATACAGTCATACCATTAAAAAGCAGCAGAACACACAAAATACATTTTAACAGAGACTCTGCATCTATCGATTTTGCCCTGAGCCTGTATGTTCACATCCAAATCAGTGGTGTAGATGACAAACAGTAACAGGCCCAGCAGCGACCCCTGAGGCACACCACTAGTCACAGGCCTCCAGTCCGAGATACCCAAAGAGGGGCTGTAACCTTTCCCACATATCAGCACGGTGGTGCAGCGGTAGACTTGCTGTCTTGCAGCGTCAGAGACCCGGGTTCGATCCTGACTACGGGTGCTGTCTGTACGGAGTTTGCACGTTCTCCCCGTGACCGCGTGGGTTTTCCCCGGATGCTCCGGTTTCCTCTCACACTCCAAAGACGTGCAGGTTTGTAGGTTAATTGGCTTGGATAAAAGTAAATTGATGCTAGTGTCTGTAGAATTGTTTTAGTGTGGAGGGATCGCTGGTCGGCATGGAGTCGGTGGGATGAAGGGCCTGTTTCCGCGCTGTATTTCTAACACTCCATATACACATGGAATACAGTCTCTTCCAGGTTGCAGGAATGACAGGCGGCTGGCGAGTCCGTGAACTGAGTTAAATATCTGTTGCTGTGCTCTAAGCCGGACCGCACAGTGGGTGGAGGGGTGATCACAAGGTGACTGGGATGACCGGGTCCCTGCTGAACCCAGGAGCGACCCACCCATCCCATCCCCAACCAGCCTGAAACACGACGACTGTGTGCAAGCTCAGTGAACCGAAGGAATCAAGATGGCAGGAGAATGGGATTAGGAGAGAGAGATGGATCAGCCATGATTGAATGGCGGAACAGACTTGATGGACCGAACGGCCTAATTCTCCTCCTATCACTTATGAACTTATGAGAATGGAACAGACTCAACCTAATGCTACAAATAATCCATTGGACCCATCAATATATCGTGAAGTGTAGGTGAAGTCAATGGAAGGGAGGTTGGTTTGAGTGATGGTGTGGGCTGCATCCACATCTTTCTGCAATATCTTGCAGTTTTGGATGGAGCTGTTCCCAAATCAAGATGTGATGCATCCCGATCAGATGCTTTCTGGGGAAACCAATGTTTGGCAGTGGGCGGTGGGCGGGGAGAGGGCATTTTTGCCAGCAGTAGAATTCACCAGGGAGTGGATGGAGTCGGAGCTCTGCACCTGAGGCACCACTGGAGAGGCAGCTGACTGCCACCTACTGGAGGATGCAGTGACTGCAAGTCCATCAACGCCTGGACCAGGTGTGGCAATGGCACATTGGCTCCCTTATGCCCCTGTCCCACTTAGGAAACCTCTGGAGACTTTGTGCCCCACCCATGGTTTCCGTGCGGTTCCCGGAGGTTTTCGTCAGTCTCCCTAATGGTCGAAAGTGGTTTCCGCTTCTATGTTCCGGCGATTATTTTAAAAAATTGAAAAAACCTCCGGGAGCCTGACAAAAACCTCCGGGAAGCACGGAAACCTTGGGTGGGGCGCAAAGTCTCCAGAGGTTTCTGTTCAGGTTTCCTAAGTGGGACAGGGGCATTGCACTCCCACTGCTGTCAATGTTCAATGTGTCAACGTCTGGGACTGCCGCACAGCGGGGCAACGCTCGAGAAGAAGAGAAGAAAAATGAGGGGACATTTTCCTCCATTGTTCCTTTGGCTCAGCAGTAGCACAGATCCTGGAAACACTTGGCATTTTTCATTGGGGGGGGAGAGGGGAAGGGGAGGACTGAGATTAAACCTCCATGACTTCAACCCAAGAACGACAATCTGTTGCTCCAATCGGTTTTTTGAATCGTCATTTATCAGATGTGCAAACTGTAGGATTGGAAAGGAAGTATTTCCCCGACAGTCATGATTCATGCAATTGGGTGTCGGACTTGACTTCAATTGGGTCAAGACCTTTGGATAGACACAAAGAGCTGGAGTAATTTTGCGTCCATCTTTGGTGTACTGACCCGCCGAGTTACTCCAGCATTTTGCGTCTTACTTCGATGTAACCAGCATTAGCAGTTCCTTCCCAAGGTCAAGACATTGGTCCCTCTTCTAAGTGATGATACAAAAGCGAGTGGTTTTGCAGATAGTGAAGATGGTTGTGAACGATTGCAGCAGGATCAGGGTCGATTGGCCAGGTGGGCGGAGGACTCGTTGATGGAATTTAATCAAAGCAAGAGAAGTGTGAGATGTTCCCTTTTGGGACGTCGAACAAGGGCAGGACCTACACAGTAAATGGTCGGCCTCTGGGTAGTGTTGTAGAGCAGAGGGACCTAGGAGTACAGGTGCATGGTTCCATGAAGGTCGAGTCGCAGGTCGATATGGTGGTCAAAAAGACTTTTGGCATTTTGGCCTTCATCAGTCAGAGTATTGAGTATAGAAGTTGGGAGGTCATGTTGCAGTTGTATAAGACGTTGGTGAGATCACATTTAGAATATTGTGTTTAGTTCTGGGCACCATGTTATAGGAAATATATTGTAAAGCTTGAAGGGTTCAGAAACATTTACAAGGATGTTGGCACAGGTGTGAGCTATAGGGAGAGGTTGAGCAGGCTGGGTCTCTATTCCATGGAGCGCAGGAGGATGAGGGGTGATCATATAGAGGTGTATAAGATCATGAGAGGAATAGATCGGGTAGATGCATAGAGTCTCTTGCCCAGAGTAGGTGAATGAGGACCAGAGGATATCGGTTCAAGATGACGGGGAAGAGATTTAATAGGAATCCAAGGAATACGCTTTTTCACACAAAGTTTGGAGGGCTATGGACCAAGCGCAGGCAAGCTACCAGAGGAGGCAGTTGAGGCTGGGACTACCCAATCGTTTAAGAGATAGTTAAACAGGTATACGGATAGGACAGGTTTGGAGGGTCATGGACCAAGCGCAGGCAAGTGGGACTAGTGCAGCTGGGACATTGTTGGCCGGTGTGGGCAAGTTGGGCCGAAGGGCCTGTTTCCACACTGTATGACTCTAAGTGGTGTAGTTACAGGGCAGACCAACGGGCAGGAGTGTGGAGGTGGGCTGATCGGAGGTCAGGCATCACGTAAAACTTCCGCCCAGAGTCGACAACACAGCCCCGAAGAAGGGTCTCGACCCGAAACATCACCCATTCCTTCTCTCCAGAGATGCCGCCTGTCCTGGTGAGTTACTCCAGCATTTTGTGTCTATCTCCGGTTTAAACCAGCATCCCCAGTTCCTTTCTACACATTCTTCAATGCTTTCTATGTTGTTAGAATGCAGTGAATTAATAGCAAAATTACCCACCTTAGTCCATCAACCACCCTGTGCTCCTCCGCTGTCAGAGTGCGGTCCAGCTCAAATTGGAGGAACAGCACCTCATACTTGGGCAGCTTAAACACCAGCGGTATGAACATTGACTCCTCGAACTCCAAGTAACCCTTGCTTTCTCCCTCTCTCTCCATCCCTCCCCCATCCTGATTACATTTTATCTCTGTATGCTTCGTTGCCACCATCCCCTAGTGAACAGTGATCTATTCTACATTTCCCTTGATCTCCATCCCCTTTGATATCTCCTTTTCACACCTTACCCTTCTGTAGCTCTATGTCTCCCTCCCCCTTGTCTCTCAGTCTGAAGACGGGTCTCGACCCAATACATCACCCATTCCTTCTCTCCTGCGATGCTGCCTGACGCGCTGAGTTACTCTAGCATTTTGTGTCCATCTTCTTGTGTTGAACTGCTGTTTAAGTGGGCTTCTGTTAGTAAACCAACGCATGCATTATCAATACCCTATTTTCCTGCTAAATGTATTTAGTCATAGAGAGAGTCGTACAGTGTGGAAACAGACCCTTCGGCCCTTCTTTGCCATGCTGACCAATGTGCCCAATCTACACAAGTCCCA
Organism: Raja brachyura; assembly: GCA_963514005.1. Next base: position 8,927,434 of record OY740818.1, read on the forward strand.
CATGCCTGCGTTTAGCCCATATCCCTCTAATTGGCAGCACGGTGGCGTAGAGGTAGAGCAACTGTGACTGTCTGTCTGTACGGAGTTTGTACGTTCTCCCCGTGACCTGTGAGGGTTTTCCCGGGAGCTCCGGTTTCCTCCCACAACTCCAAAGACGCACACATTTGTAGGCTAGTGGCTTGGTAAAATTGTAAATTGTCCCTGGTGTGTATAGGATAGTGTGTGTGGGGATCGGTGGTCTGCATGGACTCGGTGTTTCCGCGCTGTATCTCCAAACTAAACTAAAACTACATGGTTCTCTAACTTCAAGTAGACTTCTCGAACTTCTCATTGACTTCTCTAACTTCAAGCAGCCCTTGCTTTCCCTCTCTCTCCACTCCCTCCCCCTTCCCAGTTCTCCCAGCAGTCTTACTGTCTCCGACTACATTCTATCTCTGTACCGCCCACTCTCCTGACATCAGTCTGAAGTAGGGTCTCGACCCGAAACGTCACCCGTTCCTTCTCTCCAGAGATGCTGCCTGAGCTACTCCAGCATTTTGTATCTATCTTCGATTTAAACCAGCATCTGCAGTTCTTTCCTACACATTGCATGGCGTTACATCACCTGGCGTTAAATTACATGGTGTTACGTTACATGGCATTATGTTACATGGTGTTGCATTACATGCATGGCTGCAGCAAGCCTACAAATAAAGAATCTGTGTTCCGGAGTGGTAGAAAGTCCGCCATGGTCGCCTGTCCTCAGACAACATCCTGAGGTGTGATCAATATCCTTTCACTGAAACTATAAACCCTTTAAAACATTCACAAATCACATCTCAGAGCACAGGAGGCAGACAGTGGGTCTGCACTGGGGCTTCACATAATTCCCCAATTAATTACTTGTTCCCTTTAAGCCCTGCAGATTTCTGCTAAATTATTCTCTCCCAGTTATTGATTATCCAGTAACGATGGCAAGATCCAAATCAGCAGGCAATGCAGCCAAGCTGAGCACATCTTCCTTTGTAAGGACGGGATTTCACTTCAATACGCAGCTTGTCCGTGCATTTCACTGTTAATAATTTAGTAATTGATGTAATGGATTAGCACTCCGAATGCTGAGGTTTGCACGCTGGCAGCAGACGCCATGGCATTGTGCGGTCAGCTTGGTGGACCTGACGCCTCACAGCTCCAGAGACCCTGGTTAGATTCCGACTACAGGTGCTGTCTGTACGGAGTTTGCATGTTCACCCCGTGACCGCCTGGGTTTTCTCTGGGTGCTCCGGTTCCCTCCCACACTCCAAAGACGTAAAGGTTTGTAGATCTGAAGAAGGGTCTCGACCCGAAACGTCGCCCATTCCTTCTCTCCAGAGATGCTGCCTGACCCGCTGAGTTACTCCAGCATTTTGTGTCTCCCTTTGATTTAAACCGGCATCTGCAGTTCCTTCCTACAGGTTTGTAGGTTAATTGGCTTAGGTATAATTGTCAAATTATCCTTAGTGTGTGTAGGATACCACTAGTGTGCGTGGTGATTGCTGATCAGCATGGACTCGGTGGGCCAAAGCGCCTTTTTCATCACTGTACCTCGAAAGTGTGAAGGCAAAAGCTGATAGAGCTGCTGCCTCACAGCGCCAGAGAACCGGGTTTGATCCTGACCTCAGGTGCTGTCTGTGTGGAGTTTGCACGTTCTTCCTGTGACCGCGTGGGTTTCCTCCGGGTGCTCTGTTTGTAAGACATGCGGGTTTCCCTGGTATGTAGGGAAAGTGGGATAACATCGAACTAGCGTGAACAGGTGGTTGCTGGTTGGTGTGGACTTGGTGGGCCGAAGGAGCTGCGTCTGTGCTGTATGTTTAAACTAAGCCAATGTCCTGTGGCGCTTGGGCCGCAAGCTCAGCCTGACACAGGGATGGAGACAAGTCCTGGAAAGATTTTGGCGGAAGAGCAGCCTTTCTCAGGAGTTTGGGCAGTCCAAGAAGTTACTGTCTACCTCGGTCACAGCCACTTTAGACCTTAGATTTCTGAGGGTCACAGCACGGAAACAGGCCCTTGGGCCCACTGAAGCCACACCGACCAGCGATCACCCTGTCCACCAACACTGTCCCGCACACTGGCGGTAGTTTGCACATTTTACCAAAGCCAATTAACCTACAAACCTGAGGGAGACACAAAATGCTGGAGTAACTCAGCGAGACAGGCAGCATCTCTGGAGAGAAGGAATGGGTGATGTTTCGGGTCGAGACCCTGCTTCAGACTGATGTCAGGGGATTTAGCGGGACAGAGATAGAATGTTGTCAGAGACCGTTAGACTGGTGGGGGAAGTGGGAGGGGATGGAGAGAGAGGGAAAGCAAGGGCTATTTGAAGTTAGAGAAGTCAATGTTCATACCGCTGGGGTGTAAGCTGCCCAAGCGAAATATGAGGTGCTGTCCCTCCAATTTGCATTGGGCCTCACTCTGACAATGAAGGAGGCCCAGGACAGAAAGGTCAGATTGGGGAATGGGAGGGGGGGGTTGAAGTGCTGTATCATATATTCAGCACTCTGTATAAGTTCATTTTTATACGGTGTGGGTGGCGCAGCCGTAGAGATTACAGCGCCAGAAACCCGGGTTCGATCCTGACTGCGGGTGCTGTCTGTACGGAGTTTGTACGTTCTCCTTGTGAGCGTTTTTCTCCGAAATTCTTCGGTTTCTTCCCACATTCCAAAGACGTACAAGTTTGTTTTTAATTGGCTCGGTATAAATGTAAATTGTCCCTAGTGTGTGTAGGATAGTGTTAATGTGCGGGGATCGCTGGGCCAAAGGGCTTGTCTCCGCGCTGTATCTCTAAACTGAATGAATAACTAAACTGTGCGCTGAGCACATGTGGTAAGATTTGCCTGGATAGCACACAAAACAAAGCTTTAAATTATATTTTGGTACACGTAGAACATCCTTGACAAGACTGTTCTACAACACCTTGAGAAACCTTCCCTGCCCTGTGAATCCATTTTAATGGAGACCACTGCAAGGGCATGGGTAACAGTGGAATTCTCTGCCAAGATTATAGAGCGGAGCGGGTCAGAATGATTTTTCAGGGAGTAATCCAGGTTCTCATGCACCTCCTCCAACCTCATCTACTGCATCTGGTGTTCCCTGGCGAGGCCTCCTGTGCATCGCAAGTCCATGCGTAGACTTGGTGACCGTTTCCGCCCGGAAACAAAGTCTTCCATTAAATATTTAATTGAACAAGGTCTCGATCACTGGTGAATCTGGTCTGATTGCTAAGGTGACTTGGGGACATTGATTGGAGATAGTCGTCTCCAGGTCTCACTGATGGCTGGCAGTTTCTTGGAAATGAGTGATGGTAGCTGCCCTAAACTCCACTAACAGAATATCTAGAGCTGTGTGTGACCATGTGGTTGATATCATATTGGATTCCCAATACTGAGGTACTGTACCACATCAGTTCCTTAGATAAAGTCCAGTGTCCTCAATGGAGTGGAAGACAACACAGTGGCGTAGCAGTGGAGTTGTTGCCTTACAGCTCCAGAGACCAGGGTTCGATCCTGACCAAGGGTACTGTCTGTATAGAGTTTTTATGTTCTCCCTGTGACCGCATGAGTTTCCTCCCACATTCTAAAGACATGCAGGTTTATAGGGTAATTGGCTTCTGTAAATTGTATATAGTGTGTAAGATGGAACTAGTGTACAGGTGATCATTGGTCAATGTGGACTCATTGGGCTGAAGTGCCTGTTTTAAACGTACAGAGTGCTAGATGCCTGGAACGTGCTGCCAGGGATGGCAGAGGCAGATGCTATTTAAAGGTTAAGAGGCTTTTATATAGGCAGATAGATGCTCAGAGAACGAAGGGATTATCGATCACGTGCAGACAGAGGAAGTTAGTTAAACCTGGCATCACATTCAGCACAGACATTGTGAGTCTAAGGGCCTGTTCCAGCATTATACTGTTCTATTCTATGCTCCAATTTAATGAACAATATATTAACTGGCCTGGATATGGAGAGGAGGTCACACTCAAAATTAAAGGATGTTCCTTTAGGAAGGAGATGAGGAATTTCTTTAGTCAGAGGGTGGTGAATCTGTGGAAGTCATTGCCACAGAAGGCTGTGGAGGCCAAGTTAGTAGATATTTTTAAGGCCGAGATAAGATTCTTGATTAGTACAAGTGTCAAGGGTTATGAGGAGTAGGCAGGGCAATGGGGTTAAGAGGGAAAGATAGATCAGATATGATTGAATGGCATAGACTTGATAGAGCAAATGGCCCATTTCTCCTCCCATCACATATGAACTGCCCACTTCTTGTACTGCAGCCGGGCTATCAGTTCTGGCTTTCATGGGGAAAGGTTAAGATTGTTGACCTCAAGGAAGTGCCTCTCTTCTGCAGTGTTCAATTCTTAATATGATGATTAAGCAATTAATGCGCACAATACCATTACAGTACAAATGCCAAAATACCATCGCTTTAATATAAATTAGTTTAATATTGGCTAGATGCTGTTCGCACATTAGAAAAATTATAGCTGCAAATTATTCAATTTTTATTCAAATCTTGTTAACAGCACTAACGTTTATTTGCCAAAAAAAAACCCAGAAGTGTGTAGAGTCTTGTATTTAAAAAACTGAGATTACAAAAAAAAGTTCACTTTGCCAAAAAAGTGAGATATGTAACCAAAGCAAAGAATTAGGCAGAAGATCATTGCTGAGGATCAGTTGTGAAGACAGAAGTCGTAGGATTAACTCAGAACGTGTTTGCAGTAAGGTGGCCAATAATCTTGATACAGTGCATAAAACTCAAGAGATTTTGCTTTGAACATCCATAGAGATATTGCACAACCAACCCAGTACGGGAGCCAAGTACAGTTGTCACTGAATCCAGCCATCAATGATGCCAACCTCTGGAGAAGCAGCAGAGTTGCTCATTTTTTTTCACCATGAAATAAATATACTTTTAACGAGGACTTGCAATGTTAAAATAGACACGAATTAAAATGTTATATTACAAAGACCTGATGCACATGCCATCTTTCTTTTCAAAAAAAAGGGTTCTCCCTTGGGGTTTATTTCAGTCAAACAGTAGTGACAGGTTTTTTTTAATAAAGTGCATTCTTGCAAGAGTTGCTCGTGAAGCATAGTCTGCACCACATACAAAATTTAACAAAACATCTGCATTCATTGGAAACCACACTCACAGCATAAATCTTCAGGAAATTTCATTTTTAGTTTTTTTCCCCCACACTGACAATTTACTAAAAGAATTATGCAAACTAAAAACCCCACAATAGTGTTTACATAATACATAAATACCAAGCATCAATTATGTGCTTCTGATTGGCAAATTTTTGTCTTTCCGGACCAAACGTCAAAAGTTATGCAAAACGGTTAAATATGTAGTTCTTTCCGCACAGATTTGACAAGCTGCACACAAGTCTACAGCGGTCAGATTTTTGGAAGCTTTGGTGCGCTGACAACAGGGTTGGTGTCTTGCAAGTATCTCCTTCCCACAGTCTTGTAGTCGTACGTGCATTCGTGAGTCTCAGCATAGCGATGCGTGGCGCAGAAATTGTTCCCACACCTAGTTTCAGGAATACAGTTTTAGTGCACAAATTACCTTTTTCAAACTGGATGCATTACATTCCTGAATTATGCAGTTCTGAACAAATGTTTGGTTTACTTGCAAACAATTAGGAAGATCCTACAAGGGGCATACAGAGTTTTGGAGATACAGAGGCCCACCGAGTCCACGCCGACCAGCGATCTCCACACGGTAACGCTACCCTACACACTAGGGACAATTTACATTTATACCAAGGCAATTAACCTACAAACCTGTACGTCGTTGGCGTGTGGGAGGAAACTGAAGATCTCGGAGAAAACACACATGGTCACGGGGAGAACGTACAAACTCCGTACAGACAGCACCTGCAGTCAAAATTGAACCCGGGTCTCTGGTGCTGTAAGGCAGCAACTCTACCGCTGCGCCACCATACTTATTACTGTTAACACTGCACCCAAACTTCAAATAGCATCTCAATTTTTGAACTCAAAGTAAAAAGCATGTCCACAGTACACAATGGCCAGAATTTAGAAGGGAATTTTAATAAATGAGCACAAAATAACCAAATATTAACAAGGTATTACTTGCTTAGTTCTTGTAATTAGTGCAGTTTAAGGTGTAATGAGTTAAAACACCTATCTATTTACAAAATAAAAGCAGTTAAGACCTAATGATGTTTTGAAAGTGGCATTAGATTAGATGTATGGTTATTGCCATTTGCTGCAAGACCACATTGTATCTGGCATATATCTACGATATTCCTCTTATTTCACTTCGTAAAAAGACAATTATAAAAATATTTGGAAAGCAGTGATTTGATAGTAAACATTTCAAGATCTAAACTATTCAATAACATAAATCCCTCTACATTCAAAAGTTAATCACTGAAAACAGAACCGAGACCACAAACCCACAAAGGCAAATTACCCAAAAAGCTTGTGTCCCCATTGCGTCAATTTAAAGTTATAACCAATAAACAGGGGAGAAGGCAGGAGAATGGGGTTGAGAGGGAAAGATAGATCAGCCATGATTGAATGGTGGAGGCAAATCTGGGTTGGGCTGAAGGGCCTCATTCTGTTCCTATAACTTATGAAACAAGTACCACTGGGAACTTTGTCTCTCCCCAGAGGATTTAGTCCAACATCTTTGGTGATCAGCCATGATCACATTGAATGGTGGTGCTGGCTCGAAGGCCCGAATGGCCTACTCCTGCACCTATTGTCTACCGTAAATAGATTTAAACAACTGCGTGTAAAGCCCCAAACTTGAAATGCATGAAGCAAAATACTAATTTTTTTTTTAATTTTAATTTTTTATTTATTTTTATTAGAAGTAATGTACAGTACAGGAGTATAAGCCAAAAATAACATAATACATTTCATGTACCACTTCTTGTTTTAAACTTTAATAATAGGAAAGTAACAGAAGGAAGAAATAGAGAAGGTTAGATAAGATAGTAAGTACGTGAGAAAGTGAAAAGAAATAGCCCGCAAAGACGTAGAACGCGAGGAAGAATAGAAAATATAAAAATAAAAGGAAAATATAAGAAAATAAGATAAGATAAAAGGGATGTACCTGCTTCATATCGTTACACCCCCCCGCACCAGGTCCTGGAACCGTTTATTTCCAAAGTTATGTTGCACCCTATGCTTGTAATAAGTCGATAAATGAAGACCAAATCTTTAAGAATTGGTCAGATTTGCCTGCTAGGACGAATGTCATGTCTTCGAGGTGAAACATTTCCGACATATTTGAAATCCACCTTTTTACCATTGGTGTGGGTGCATTTTTCCAAAATTTAAGTATGAGTTTTTTCCCGGAAATCCCAATATTTCTAAGACACCAAATATTAATTTAAGTTTTAAAAAAAAAGCAACATAAACATCCACTGTACTCTTTATTGTTAAGGGAATAAATTTGGTTGGATCCAAGGCAAATGATAACTTCTAATCTGTAGAGTGTAACGGTGCTGGGAATGTATTGGTGCAATAATTTCCAACGGTACAGGTCTAAAATGCAAATCTGGTCTCGCTCTCACTAGCCTGTTGTGCTCTTTTTATTTTTAATTATTTACATATGATCGAAGTGCTAACAGTGGGAAATCTTGACTGACTGTTCCAAGACGGGAGCGGTACAAATGCTGAGATTCCAATTTAATCAGAATCAGAATGCCTTTTATTGTCACTATACACATGTACAATGAGATTAAAAGATGCTCCTACTCAATGCAAAACAAAACAGTGGGGGGGGGATAAGGTGCACAGTTTCTCTGGCGCTATATACATTTATCTATGAAAAGACAATGGATAAATAGAATGGATAAATAGGATTCCTATATCCAGTATGGGTTATTGCACATATCGGAAATTACAGTTACAGTACAAATTACAGTAGGTGGATAGATGGAAGTCCGGGGGTTAGGCTGTGAAGTCAGTGCATGTGTGAGTTCAGGAAGATAATGGATTTTGGAAAGAAACTGTTAGAAAAGCATTCTCCTTCCACCGACTTAGCAGAAAGGCACATCTATTCACCGTTTAGCCATCATGTCAATGCCACTCACCTGCACTCATAGCTGGTTGCCAATCCAGTTTTCTTCCCACAAAGAAAGCAGTGCTTGGCATTTTTCTTTTTTGTCTGGGTTGGAGCCATTACCGGTGGGAAAAGATGTGCAGGGGTACCTGTTGTACCTAAGAATCAAAGAGGTGATATCGTTTAATGTGTTATTTTTGAAAAATGAACATATTACTCAGAAATTAAATAACGACATGGGGTGGGAAATGAAGGGCATGGAGGTTTGCTTCTGTTTTGAGTTGTGTTTTCAGGGAGTAGCTGAAAATAATTTCCAGTAACCATACTTAGGGCGCTGGGCAGCACCGAGTTGCTACCGACAGTGCTCGACCCATGTTCGATTCTGACTGTGGGTGCTGTTTTCTACGGGTGCTTCGGTTTTCTCCCACACTCCAAAGACGTACAGGTTTGTCGTTTAATTGGCTTTGGTACAATTGGAAATTGTCCCTAGTAAACACAAAAAGCTGGAGTAACTCAGCGGGACAGGCAGCGTCTCCAGAGAGAGGGAATGGGTGACGTTTCGGGTCGAGGCCCTTCTTCAGACCTGAAATGTCACCCATTCCTTCTCTCCAGAGATGCTGCCTGAGTTATTCCAGCTTTTTGTGTCTACCTTCAATTTGAACCTGCATCTGCAGTTCTTTCCTCCACTGTAAATTGTCCCCAGTTTGTAGGATAGTGTTAGCCTGTGAGGATTGATGGGCCGAAGGGCCTATTTACGCGCTGTATCTCGAAACTAAACTCATTTTTGTGAAACACCTGCTTTCATTCACTCTTAATGGTGGAATGTCAAAGATACAAAGTAGTCTATGAAAGGAACAAATTCCATTTATTCATAACACACGAACTGCAGGTAATTGAATAGATTGAAGTTCTTTCTGGAAATAAGGTGATCACATGATGAGTCCTGTGCCCCAACACATCGAGGAAGTAGTCATAGGTGAACTTTCTTTGTAATTGCCTCAGAGCTTTGAGAAAATTGGGCATGTCACCGAATACTCCTGCAGCTGAAGGGTAGAGAGCCAACTGGTTTGTTTTTTGCATCATTCATGAGCATAGACATTCAAATGCTCATGAATGAAGGAGGCTGCACAAAAGTAATGGGTATTGCCTGATCCATAGTCAATTTAAAATCAAGGTGACCACTGATGGTAAAAATGTATAATTCTGCTTTTTTAGACTACTATAGTATATATTACTATATATAGTATAATATTACTATATTAAACATATGTATCTTGCCTCAGTCCTTAGCGAGTATTTATATAATACAAGCCCCCTTAGAAATCTGTATAACTTTGCTTTGGTAGATGGCTATTGGTGAAATTACCAGAAATAGCTAAATGATATGGGGAGAAGGCAGGCACGGGTTATTGATTGGGGACGATCAGCCATGATCACAATGAATGGTGGTGCTGGCTTGAAGGGCCGAATGGCCTCCTCCTGCACCTATTTTCTATGTTTTGATGTATAATTTAGAGATACAGCATGGAAACAGACCCTTCGGCTCACCGAGTCCACACTGACCAGCGATCATCCTGCCTACTACGGACAATTTACAGAAGCCAATTCCTCTTTGGAATGTGGGAGGAAACCAAAGCACCCGGAGAAAACGCATGCGGTCAGGGGGAGAACGTGCAAACTCCGTATAGACAGCACAGCTGTGCCACTGTGTATGTGAATCATGAGCAGTTTTTGTCCCTACAATCTTATTGGAGGGGTTTGGTGAGTAATTAGCCTGGATACCGAGGACAGAATGAATTCATCTTTCAACTGTCTCTAGTGTACCTTTCAACTGAGTAAGACAACTATCATAGATAAGACTGGAATTTCAGTATCAAGAAAAAATAAATACACAATTATTATCTCTATCAAGTCAAATGCACATTAGACGGTTCAAATGCTAATATCAGTCAAAATATGTTATGCTACAGTAGTGCCAGCTGATTGAAAGGAGAACTCAACTTTGTATAAGGATTGGCTGGAGGGTTGAGGCTCACAACAGCTAAACAGATTATAAAGATGATGAGAGAATAACAACCTCATGGAGAAATCACAGTCACATCACCTTATTACAGGCTTACCTATTCGTCTTCCTAGTGTTGTCGGTCTGCCTGTTGCACAAAATCCAAGCGGAGACTGGAAAGGAAAGATAAGAGCAATATTGTACCGATATATGCTGGAATCTTAACCAAAGTTAAACATGGTCATTATTTAATCAGTGCCTTGTTCTTTTTTTAGCGCGCTTTCTATACTAAAACAATGCTGTTATAACTTTAGGAAATTCTCCCAAAGATAAATATGGCCATAGAGTAGAAATGTTCATAATTTCTGGAAGCAAAACTAGGCCATTCGGCGCATCTAGTCTACTCCACCATTCAATCATGGCTGATCTATCTTTCCCCATTCTCCTGCCTTCTCCCCATAGCCCCTGACAAGAATCTATCAATTCCAGCCTTAATTATATCCATTGGCTTGGCCTGCACAGCCGTCTGTGGCCATGAATTCCACAGATTCACCAACCTCTGGCTAAAGAAATTCCTCCTGTTCTCCTTTCTAAAGATACGTCCCTTTATTCTGAGGCTATGGTCTCTGGTCCTAGACTCTCCCATAGTCTAGGACAGTTGAATGTTGTAAAAAGTGATTATTTGTAGAGGAACCAACCTGTATAATTAAATGAAGATGCATGCTCACAACTCCTCAACTCTAAAAAACTTGTTATTGCAAATTAATGGAAGTGTAAGGTGATAACAGCACGAGAATGACAACGGGAAACCTTAGTCAATGCAGGACGATAGTTTCTTTGCCTTCATTAAAGTACAGGAAAATAAATAACGAGGAGGAAATAAGAGCTAATTAGGAATAAAATTTGATAGCAAAAATAGGAAATTAGATGTATATATCAAAGGGAAAAAAACGACACGGAAAATAATTTTCAAAAAGTTAACATATTGTCAGATAATTCCACTTGAGATAGAGCTGAATTCAACCTTATCTGAGGAAATGAAACTGGTCATGTGATGAGGGAGGACACTTTGACAACAATGACTACAGATTGGTTGATGCTGGGACTATCCCATTGTTTAAGAAACAGTTAGACAGGCACATGGATAGGACGGGTTTGGAGGGATATGGGCCAAGCGCAGGCAAGTGGGACTAGTGTAGCTGGGACATTGTTGGCCAGTGTGGGCAAGTTGGGCAGATGGGCCTGTATCACTCTATGACTATGATGTCTGAGGCTTCACATGATAGAGAACCGATGGAACGTCGGACGGGGCATTGGTAGAATAATCTAGTGTAGATTCATATTGGTAGGACATGTACAGTAATAGAAGGGCTCCAAGAACTGTTGATAAAAAGAGACCTTCATGGCTATGGTCGCAGTTGCCCAGAAGTGGCAAGACAGGTGGAATGAGTGGTGGAGGTGGTAATATGGCTCTTGTTCCTTCACAAGTCAGGCAGAGAATATCAGTCTGAAGAAGGGTCTCGACCCGAAACGTCACCCATTCCTTCTCTCCAGAGATGCTGCCTGTCCCGCTGAGGTAGCCAGCATTTGGTGTCTACTTTTGATTTAAACCAGCATCTGCAATTCTTTCCTACAGAGAATATGAAAGCTGGGGCATCACATAGTGACTTTACAAAACAATGGTTCGACCATGTTTGGAGTATTGTGTGCAGCTCTGGTCACAATACTACTGGAAGGGTGTGATTGTTCCAGAGAGTATGCAAGGGAGATTCACCAGAATGTTTAAAGCCCTGTCCCACAGTGCGAGTTCATTCAAGTGCTCTCCCGAGTCTACAACAAATCAAACTCGTGGTAAGCACGGAGAATGAACGTAGCGGGTATGTCGGAGCTCGGGGACGTCTCTTAGCGGCTCGTAACACTAACGGCAGGTACTCGGGAAGACTCGCTAACGGCAGGTAATCACGGGAAGACTCGTGAAGATTTTGAAAAATGTTCTTTCTTAAATATCTTAAACACGTTGAAAAATGTCCACGAGAGCCCCGAGTACCGACGAGTGGCCATTACCGTAAATCTCCGCGTTCGAATCAGGGCAAACTCGGGAGAGCTCTTGGAATGAACTCGCACCATGGGACAGGGCTATTAAGAAGGAATTGCGGATGTTGGTTTATGCCAAAGTTGACACATTGCTGGAGTTACTCAGCAGGCTGGGCAGCATCTCTGGAGGATAAAGGATGGGTGACGTTTCAGGCTGGAACCCTTATTCGGACCGTTCTGAAGAGGGTTCCAACCCGAAACGTCACCCATCCTTATTCTCCAGAGATGCTGCTCGACCTGCTGAGTTACTCCAGTACTTTGCGTGCATCGTCATCAAGATGTTGCCTGGATTGGAACACTTTTGTTATCAGCAGGGACTGGATATGCTGGGCTTATTTTCACTGGAGTGAAAGAGGCTGAGAACGGATTTAATAGGGGGTGTATCAAATTATAAGAGGAACAGTTCGAGGAGATAGCCGGAATCTCTCTTTAAGGTGAGGGGGAAAGATTTAATAGGAACCCGAGTGCAACTTTTTATTTTTACACAAAGATTGGTCGATATGGTACAAGCTGCCAGAGGAGATGATTGAGGCTTTAAAAAGATTTGGACAGGCAAATGGATAGGATAGGCCTAGAGGAATAAGGGCCAAATGCAGGCAGGTAGGACTAGTATAGATGGGTCATGTTGGTCGGCATAGACAAGTTGGGCTGAAGGGCCTTTCACAATCTAAAACAAAGGGGCATCGTTTCAGGGTAAGAGGAAGGAGATTTAAAGCAGAAGTACACTCAGCTATAGACAGTCATGCAATCAGATACAATTATTAAGTTTAAAAAGCATTTAGACAGACACCTGAACAGACAAGGCACAGAAAGATACAGATCTGACAAAGGTAAATGGGATTAGGGTCAACAGGTAATTCAGTCGGCAAGGTTGTGGCGGGCTGAGGGGGTCTGTCTGGATAGACTCGGTTTATACTCTCTAAAATTTAGGAGATTGAGAGGGGATCTTATAGAAACTTACAAAATTCTTAAGGGGTTGGACAGGCTAAATGCAGGAAGATTGTTCCCGATGTTGGGGAGTTCCAGGACAAGGGGTCACAGCTTAAGGATAAGGGGGAAATCCTTTAAGACCGAGATGAGAAATGCTTTTTTCACACAGAGAGTGGTGAGTCTTTGGAACTCTCTGCCACAGAGGGTAGTTGAGGCCAGTTCATTGGCTATATTTAAGAGGGAGTTAGATGTGGCCCTTGTGGCTAAGTGGATCAGAGGGTATGGAGAGAAGGCAGGTACGGGATACCGAGTTGGATGATCAGCCATGATCATATTGAATGGCTGTGCAGGCTCGAAGGGCCGAATGGCCTACTCCTGCACCTAATTTCTATGTTTCTATGTCTCTATGGTGACTCTATAATACCCAACAACTGCAGGAACGTTTAATATTTAAGAAAGAACTGCAGATGCTGGAAAAATCAAAGGTAGGCACAAGTGCTGGAGAAACTCTGGGTGAGGCACCATCCATGGAGCGAAGGAATAGGTGATGTTTCGGGTCTCGACCCGCTGAGTTTCTCCAGCACTTTTGTCTACCCTTGAAACGTTTCTTGATCATTTCAATATGATCATTTCTGAGAAGCAGTTGTTGGGGGCCATTTGAGGAACAGAAATCTGGTCACACATCGTTAGGGACCCAATCTAAACTTTGCAGCAAGTTTAAATTTATTTTAAACAGTGTAACTGCGGTCATTTGAGGGAGTGCAGCGTAGGTTTACAAGGTTAATTCCCGGGATGGCGGGACTGTTATATGCTGAGAGAATGGATCGGCTGGGCTTGTACACTCTGGAGTTTAGAAGGATGAGAGGGGATCTTATTGAAACATATAAGATTGTTAAGGGTTTAGACACGCTAGAGGCAGGAAACATGTTCCCGATGTTGTTGGAGTCCAGAACCAGGGGCCACAGTTTAAGAATAAGGGGTGAGCCATTTAGAATGGAGACGAGGAAACACTTTTTCTCACAGAGAGTTGTGAGTCTGTGGAATTCTCTGCCTCAGAGGGCGGTGGAGGCCAGTTCTCTGGATACTTTCAAGAGAGAGTTAGATGGGGCTCTTAAAGATAGCAGAGTCAGGGGATATCTGACAACAAAATAGAGAGGGTACAGAGGAGATTTACTAGAATGTTGCCTGGGTTTCAACAGCTAAGTTACAGAGATAGGTTGAATAAGTTAGGTCTTTATTCTCTGGAGCGCAGAAGGTTAAGGGGTGACTTGATAGAGGTCTTTAAAATGATGAGAGGGATAGACAGAGTTAATGTGGACAAGCTTTTCCCTTTGAGAATAGGGAAGATTCAAACAAGAGGACATGACTTTAGAATTAAGGGACAGAGGTTTAGGGGTAACATGAGGGGGAACTTCTTTACTCAGAGAGTGGTAGCGGTGTGGAATGAGCTTCCAGTGGAAGTGGTGGCGGCAGGTTTGTTGGTATCATTTAAAAATAAATTGGATAGGCATATGGATGAGAAGGGTATGGAGGGTTATGGTATGAGTGCAGGCAGGTGGGACTAAGGGAAAAAAGTTGTTCGGCACGGACTTGAAGGGCCGAGATGGCCTGTTTCCGTGCTGTAATTGTTATATGGTTATATGGGGAGAAGGCAGGAAAGGGGTATTGACTGGGGATGATCAGCCATGATCACATTGAATGGTGGTGCTGGCTCGAAGGGACAAATGGCCTACTCCTGCACCTATTGTCTATTTCTTGAAGCTCACGGAGAAGTCTAGGGCAGCTTTTGCAGAGTTAATGGTGGAGCAACAGAAATCAGGCACCATCACACAATGATTCACAACTCTCAGCAGTCCTCTTCCTTACAAATAATCTATGGCTGTGTGATAGCTGTCTTCTACATTCCTAGCTCAGAGGAGCTCTGCCTTCACCATTTTTGATCTTCACAGTTGTGGCAGCCTCTCCAACCCAAGATGTGTGGCAACCAGGGGACTGGTAGCAGACTCGGGTACTATCGCCATGCATAAGAAACATATAGACAGGTACATGATTGGGTACATTTAGAGGGATTAGGGCTAAAAGCAGACAGGTGGGTCTAGTGTAGATAGGACAAGTTGGTCGGCGTGAGCAAGTGGGCCGAAGGGCCTGTTTCCACGCTGTATGATTCTATGACACATCATTATGTTAAAATTGTAGTATTGACCGTTCAGCGCAGGCCAACTTCTCTGCACAGATTAATTTAAGTAGAAACGAGGAACTGCAGATGCTGGTTCGTGTACAAAAGGATGTAAAGTATTAGAGAAACTCAGCAGGTCAAGCAGCATCTGTGGAGAACGTGGCTAGGTGACGTTTCGGGTCGAGACCCTTCTTCAGATGCATGTCTAGAAGTTTATATACCTTTATCAGGTCACCCCTCAGCCTTCCCCTCTCCAGGAAACCTCTAGACTATCTAATGTCCTTATAACTTAAGTGCCCCAATCCTGGCACCATCTTGGTGAAGCATCCGAGTGAATCTCCTCTGCATTCACAATGCAACCACATTCTTTCCATAGTGTGGCGATCAAAACTGCACACAATACTCCAACAGTGGCAAATTAATCAAAATTAGCTGTTGGCAATTCAAAAAAATGTCTGAATGCTAGAAATCTGAAATAATGCTGCTACCTCGACAAGGCCGCTAGCATAGTCAAGGACCCAGTCTCACCCGTGTCACTCCCTCTTCTCCCCTCTCCCATCGGGCAAGAGGTACAGAAGTGTGAAAACGCACACCTCCAGATTCAGGAACAGATTATTTCCCAGCTATTATCAGGCAACTGAAAGGTCCTATCATAGGCTAGAATGTGGTCCTGACCTCCCAGCCACCTTATTGGACACCTTTGGACGCTAATGTTATATCTTTGCACTGAATATTGTACCCTTAATCCATGATCTTTGATCTTTAACCTTGCATGTCTTGATTGCATTACATATAGTCTTTACTTTGACTGGATGGCACGCAAACAAACGCTTTCCACTCGGTACACGTGACAATAATGAAATACACCAAGACCAGAAATGCTGGAACACTCACGAGACAGCAGCCTCAGCTTGCTGCCCGACTACTGGGCATTTGGAGCATTTTCTGTCTTTAATAAAGGTCAATGGGAGTCTGTGTGTCCACGAGATTGCCACTGGTTGTGTCCCACCATGCTGAGTACCTTCAGCCTCGTTACATGCGATGTGTGTTAATAGCTTAGCGTCAATTGTAGGGAGAACAATATCGAAGATTGCCAACAAACACTGGCTGCAATGGTGTACCGCGAGGAAGAAAGTATTAGACGACAGGAAGATATCGATGCTCTGGTCAGTCAGGCAGAAACATTGTAAATAGGAAATAGAGAAGTGTACAGTAATTCAATTGAGGAAGTAAGACAAAAGGAACATCGAACAAATGGGCAGCGGTGGAGTTGCTGCCTTACAGCGGCAGAGACCCGGGTTCGATCCTGACTGCGGGTGCTGTCTGTACGGAGTTTGTACGTTCTCCCAGTGACTGCATTTGTTTCCTCCGGGTGTTCGGGTTTCCTCCCACACTCCAAAGATGTTCCGGTTTGTAGGTTAATTGGCTTCTGTGAAGTGTCCTTAGTGTGTACTGGTGTAGCGGGGATCGCTGGTCGGCGCGGACCCGAGGGACTGAAGGGCCTGCCTTCCATGTTGTATCCCTAATGCAAACTAAATGCAACTAAATAGCAGGATATTCAGAGGTGTAACAGAGAGAAGCCACTCTGGATTGTATGTCCAAGAAGGAACTGCAGATGCTGGAAAATCGAAGGTTGCCAAAAGTGCTGGAGAAACTCAGCGGGTGAGGCAGCATCTATGGAGCGAAGGAATTAGGCAACGTTTCGGGTTGAAACCCTTCTTCAGACTGATGTGGGGGGGGGGGGAAGAAGAAAGGACGAGGTGGAGCCAGTGGGCTGAGGGAGAGCTGAGGGAGAAAGTAGGGACTACCTGAAATTGGAGAAGTCAATGTTCATACCACTGGGGGGGTAAACTGCTCAAGCGAAATATGAGGTGCTGCTCCTCCAATTACAGTGGTCCTCACTCTGGCCATGGAGGAGGCCCAGGACAGAAAGGTCGGATTCGGAATGGGAAGGGGAGGGGAGTTGAAGTGCTGAGTCACCGGGAGATCAGGTTGGTTATTGCGAACCGAGCGGAGGTGTTCGGCGAAGCGATCGCCAAGCCTGCGCTTGGTCTCATCTGGATTGTGTGTCCGCAGGTGCAGCAGGCCAAGTCAACAGAGGTTAAATGGTTTAAAGGTTATATTGCACACTTTCCTCTAATAGCATGGACTGTAGGAGCTGGGATGTGGGTGCATGCTAGAACTACATCGCACACTAGTCAAGCCAGAGCATCAAAACTTTAATCTGTTCCAGCCACCACGTTGCAGAAAAGACGATGATTGCGCTGGAAGCTTTGCAAGATTAACAGAAACGGAAAATGATGTGTGATCAAGATCGCATCAACTGGAACAGTGGCAAGATTGCATTAACATGTGGGGCTCAGATAGAATACACAAAATAATTATTTTTCCATGAAATGGCCTAACACCAGGTGGCACAAACTTGAAGAAATTGGTAGAATTAAAGCCCTGTCCCACGGTACGAGTTCATTCCAAGAGCTCTCCTGAGTTTAAGAAAAATCAAACAGGTGGTAAGCACGGAGAATGAACATAGCGGGTACGTCGGAGCTCGGGGACGTCTCTTAGCGGCTCGTAACGCTCACGGCAGATACTCGGGAAGACTCGCTAATGGCAGGTAAGCGCGGGAACACACGTGAAGATTTTTCAACATGTTGAAAAATGTCCACGAGAGCCCCGAGTACCGACGAGCGGCCATTACCGTAAACTTCCGAGTTCGAATCAGGGCAAACTCGGGAGAGCTCTTGAAATGAACTCGTACCGTGGGACAGGGGTTTTAGCATTCTAAGGAAAGGATTTATTCTAGCAAAGCAGAATTACAAAAGTTATATTTGCTAGACAACATTTTGTTATTTTAACACCAGAAGAAGACGATGTGAATAATGTGAGTATACTGGACAAATATCCGGCACTCGATCTTCAGTTTAGTTTTATTAATGCCACGTGCACCAAGGTGCAGTGAAAAGCTGTGCAGGAAGGAACTGCAGACGCTGGTTCACACCGAAGATGGGCACAAAATGCTGGAGTAACTCAGCGGGTCAGGCAGCATCTCTGGAGAAAGGGATCAGGTGATGTTTTGGGTCAGGAATTGGTGATGGACCCGAAACGTCACCTTCTCCTTTTCTCCAGAGATGCTGCCTGACCCGCTGAGTTACTCCGGCATTTTGTGTCCATCTACAGTGAAAAGCTTTGTGCTGCACGCTAACCAGTCAGCGAAAAAGTCTATACGCGATGCAATCTGTGCAGAGGATCGCACAAATCGATTTGAAAGACCCTGCAGACTCGCCTGATTAAATTTGCCAAAAAGCATGGAAGTCTATTTCGATTGACACTGTCGACACATTGACACAACGCGCCAACTTCTTTAAAATGTCCTTGTTGCTCCTGCAGTGCCAAATCTGGGATTTGGCACTGCAGGAGCAACAAGGACATTTTAAAGAAGTTGGCGTTTCGTGTCAATGTAACTGCCGTATGGAAATGTTGATGTGCAAAGTTAGGAGCAGACCTGAGGTGTATTATTCAGTTTAGTTTAGTTTATTGTCACGTGTACTGAGGCACAGTGAAAAGCTTTTGTTTCGTGCTGACCAGCCGGCGGAAAGACAACACATTACAATCGAGCCATTAACGGTGTAGATTTTAAAAAGTGGAGCGGTTGAAATATGTAATTGTGGATCTGCTTCTGCGGCTAGCACGCACATAGTCGTCAGGGAGCAGGGCACCATCCTGGAAATCAATATGCAGCAGTTACATAGAGTCCAACTAATTTCAAAACAAAAGTGGAATTCACTTACAACAAATGAGTTTGAAAGTCGATCTGGTGATGCAATGCCTCCAAAAATCTCTTCGTGAAAATTCTGAATGCTAGCAGGTAGTGCAATACCAGACGCCCACTGTCGGCCTGTCCCGCAGTTACTCTGCATATTGTCCCTGGAAGTGCTTCGAGCCAGCGAAGCAAATGTGCCGACATTTTTTGCAGAGTCCAACGTCTCCGTCGTCGCTCGGTTTGCCATCTCGGACATCTCCGTCGGAGAAACCACTTCCGTCTTCTTTCCGGGGGAATCTAGTTTCAACCCTCGGAACCTGCTTCCCTTCGACAGTGAAATGCCAGGAAAACCATCGTTATCCTGAAGCGAGTGCAGGAGCTGTGGTGACGTCGGCGACGTTAGGCTATTTATGTCAAAGGTCTTTGGGGGTCTTTGAGGTGCAAGAGTAATCAAGGAGTTATGAGACATTGTTGCAGGATATCTAGTGGGTTGGATTACTTTATCCTTTGGAAGTAACTCAGCAAAACTTGATTTCCCAGATTCCATGGGAACACATCCCAGTGGATTTGGGAAAATTGGTCTAATAATATTTGGTTCCACAATATCCTTTTCTGGAGGCTGGGACTCTTCCTTGATGTGTTCACTCGACAAAGTTTTAAGTCCAATTTCACTCAGTAGCTTTGCCTCTTCAGCACGATCAGCATCGATGGACAAGGCGAGTTCATTTGCAGAATCATCAGCTACTCTTTTATCTTCCGAAAGAGTCACTTCGGTATCTGGGCACTTGACCCCGGAGCCGCCTGCCGCGCAGCCAGTGACGAAGTCCGTACAAATAGTCGGAGCGTTCCTGTAGTCTTGAGAAGCGAGCGACGGAAGCATCTTCTGTTGCCGCGGGCTCTTCAACTCTTCCTGCAGGATCCTGCCGGGCGAGGGAATGGCGCTCTGGAGCAGAGGAGTCAAGTCGGCGGTTTCGTCGTCCTTCAGCAGGAAGCCGCTCGACGACGACGTCGGGGCCAAGCTGATGCCCGAGGCAAAGTTGGGACTCAGCACGTTGTGGTAGGAAAAAGCTGGGTGCTGGTCGACAGGAGGTAGATACAGTGTGTGGTTGAGAGATGGCCCGTTGTGCGGGAGCACTCGGAAAAGGCGATGACGAGCCGCAGTCACCGAACTGCTTGTCGGTCTCGGTGCCATGGGAGGCCTCGGTTTCACCTTGGCAATCTTCTTGGGCTGTTGCAAAAACAAACAAAATACAAATGAAAGAATATCACTCAGGAACACATTTTCCTCAAGTTTAAAAGAAGGAACATTTTAACAAGTAGAAATTAAATGTAATACAACTATAATCCCCAGTAAAAATATTTTTTAAATTGTGTTCTTGATTCAAGTCCGATGGTGGTGAATGTGTGGAATTCATTGCCATAGAGGGGTGGGAGACTGCAACATTCACGTGGTCCACCCTGCTTCAACAAATGCAATCAACCTGCCGTGCAGAAACGGAAGATCAAACAGAACAAGTTGTCTTACAACCTTAGGCTGTGCACGCCATACACCAGAAGAAGATTGCCAAAGACAGCAGTGGAGGCTGTCAATAGGCATTTTTAAGGCAGAGATAGATAGATACTTGATCGAGGGGTAATGGGGAGAAGGCAGGAGAATGGGGTTGAGAGGGAAGATGGATCAGCTGTAATTAAATTAAATGGCAGAGTAGACATGATGGACCAACTGGCCTAATTCTTCTCCTACACCAAATGAATTTATGATTCACTAACTGGATTTTGCCATCAATGGGGGAAAAAAAATCGAAACCCATCGAGTAAAACGTTGAAAGCTGTGCTCCAGTTTATAGGAACAGCTTTGCCACCCATGGGAGTTTGAGGATGTTAGTCACGGCTTCAAAACGAATTTAGTCAAAACAAAAATACAGTAACAGATTGCAAAATAAAGATTGTGCAAAGAGATGAACAGGAACACACGACTGTTGATTTCTTTGTCAATACCAGATGAATACCTGTGGGATTTTAACAAATGCTTTCAGTTGCACTGCTCTGCTCGGCTGGCCAACTCCTGCACCTATTCTCTAAGTTTCGATGGTATAAACCAACATCCGCAGTTCCTTCCCACACACCACACTTCACTGCTGGGTTAACCGGGCTTATTTAGAGCAGCAATTGTTTTCAATGCCCCCAAACCGAACAAGAGAAAAGGCACAAAACGATCCTCGTAGCTTGTCTAGCCACCCAGCTGAAAGAGCACTTTGAATGTTAAGGACAGACAAATCCAAGCTTATCATTTAATTCCTAGTCGAATATAACTAATCTCCACATTTGTTGCACTCATTTTCAGCAAATAAACTGTTATTTCCTCATTTTCCATATGGCACAATTTCCTCTTGTAATTTAAATTTCCTGTTATCTTCAAGACACAAATCGTTTAATCCTTTCAAAGCACACCCTCTTCACTCTTTAACAATTCTCTACATTTTATGCTCAATGCTTTTTCTCAAATACTACTCTTGCTAATTTTACCATTTATTGTCATTACAATCAAATTAACCTGGAATAAAATTGATCATTCAAACTCCAATATACTGAAGGGTGATTCATGGTTGACTTTCGCCCCAGGTCTTGTTAATTAAGTAAAGGAAGCAGCAATGATGGAGATCTATTGTTGTAGGAAGCAACTGTCTGAAGAAGGGTCTCGACCCGAAACGTCATCCATTCTTTCTATCCGGACATGCTGCCTGTCCCGATGAGTTAAAGCCCTGTCCCACGGTACGAGTTCATTCCAAGAGCTCTCCCGAGTTTGCCCTGATTCGAACTCGGAGATTTACGGTAATGGCCACTCGTTGGTACTCGGGGCTCTCGTGGACATTTTTCAACATGTTGAAAAATCTTCATGAGTCTTCCCGTTAGCGAGTCTTCCCGAGTGCCTGCCGTTAGCGTTACGAGCCGCTAAGAGACGTCCCCGAGCTCCGATGTACCCGCTACGTTCATTCTCCATGTTTACCATGAGTTTGATTTTTTTTAAACTTGGGAGAGCTCTTGGAATGAACTGGTACCGTGGGACAGGGATATTACCCCAGCATTGTGTGTCTATCACAGAGATCTATTGTATGAGATCTAATCGGTAACTAGTTTCTCAATGCAATTACCTTTTTACTGAGGTTCATATTTTCCATCTTTGCCTTCAGAAGTTTCATTTTGTTCATAGTGATGGAATTTTCTAATATCTGCTGCCCAGATGGAGACTCCTCAGACTCATCTTCATCATCAGCATATAGGTTGAACATTGAGCCTCCACTTAAAATCAGAAAAAAATATTTAAATCTACCATGTCACCAACAAAAATACAAGTCCTTTCACAAAGATGCAGAACATTACTGAAGTACTATACAGTTTTGAATCAGAAAACCAGAGGTTGTGTTCAAATCTCTCCCCAAGTGACACAGAATTAAATTAAATAAGTGTGGCTGGACTGCGGAAAGTGAAGGCTTGTTAACAACTGGCCTTCACGGGGTGCGTCTAATTCCACATTAGTAACACGAGGAGTGTGAAAAAATGCCTTTCCAGAATCATGCATGTTAATTTAAACAAAATAAGCATTAATCATCGCAATCCTTGGAAAGGGGCAGAGAAGATTTACGAGGATGTTGCCAGGACTCAAGGGCCCGAGCTATAGGCAGAGGTTGGGCAGGCTAGAACAGTCTTCCTTGGAACGCAGGAGGATTAGGGGTGAGCTTATCAAGGTGTATAAAAATATGAGGGGGACAGATTGGGTAAATGCACAGTCTTTTACCCAGAGTGGGGGAATCAAGAACCAGAGGACATAGGTTTAAGTTGAGAAGGGCATAATTTAATATGAACCTAAGGGGGCAACTTTTTTCCACACAGAGGGTGTTGGGTATATGGAACGAGCTACCAGAGAAGGTAGTTGAGGGAGGTACTATCACATTTACAAGGCATGTGGGCAGATACAGGGACAGAAACGGTTTAAAGGGATATGGGTCAAAAGCAGGCAGGTGGAACAGTGTAGATGGGGTACCTTGGTCAGCGTCTACCACGTTGCACCAAAGGGACTGTTTCCATGCTGTATGACTAGAACTTAAAAGTAATCAAAACCACTTCCACATGGAAAGCAAATTAATGACTAAAGTTATTCCAAATTTAATCTACACAAGAAATATTTCCTAAATGTTTCCTTGAATCAGTAATATAGCTTGACAGTCTACTAGTTTTCACACACCTCAGGGATTCGGAGAGTGGTGTTAAAGTGCCATCCCCACGATCTACAACTCGAAAGAAATTTAACTGGTCCCCTTCACGATATACTAGAAAGGTCACTTGCTTGTTAGAAGGGATCTTATCCCAGATGTCATCTCGACTGGTCTCCATGTATTCAGCCATATCTCTAGTTGGATCTTCCACTGGAACTACAAAACATGGATGGACATAAATGGAAATATTTTAACACATTACAAGGGGCAAAGACAGTGTATTTGCATATATCTCCCTCCCAAAGAACACAAGTGGAATAGTTAGGTTGTTACGACCATCTGGTAGTTCCAAGGTTATAAAAACTGATGAGAAGACCCAATGAATTGCAGATGCTGGAATCATGCATGGAGCACAAAGTGCTGGAGTAAGTCAGCACCTGCAGAGGACATGGATTGGTGGCGTTTCGGGTCGGGACCCATCTTCAGGTGGGTCCAGCGCTTTGTGTTCCATGTTATAATTACTGATGGCTGCTTATAATTCATTTATTTTTAATTATTTGAATCTAAATTCTGCAGCTCCCATTACAGGGTTCACGCACACGGATTAATAGTTCAGGGCCTTAGGTGGCAGAACAGTAACTTAACCACTATTAAGTGGGGAAAGGGATAAAGGAAGGTAAATCTTCACAGGCGCACAAGGCTTTATAACATGGACCAAGTGTATCTCATAACACTATTCATTACCAGTGGAAAACAATACAAACAGATCGCTTTGCATTCCACGAGTTCAAATTCCAGACCACAACAGTTACGTTAATCCTTCCACCTGTTTGCGTTTCTTGGCCACCTAAGACGGTCAAATGTCCATTATACACAAGATCACAGTTTAGGTATAGGTGCAGAATTGTCACGTGTACAGAGGTACTGTGCAAAGCTTGGTTTTACATGGTATTCAAGCAAATCAAGCCTCACTCATTACATAACAGTCAAGCCTCACTCACACACAATAGACAAAGCAAAGGAACAGATAGAGAGTGCAGAATATAGTTCTCAGCATTGGAGCACAATAGATTGTTGCATCTAACTGTAGAGAGAAAAGCATGGGCTAGTTCTGCAATGGCAAAGGGAATTACAGTAAGAAAGAAAATTGCTTAAAAATTAATTAGATTGTTGCATAATTGTCCCATCCCAAATGGACTCCACTGAATAAAATTGTGACCAGTGCATGCACTTCCCTTGATTCTGTGGTTTATGCAAGGAATGCAATCCTAGAAAATATTTCCTGAATTGAATTTGTGCAAATACGAGGGGTAACGAGGGATACAAAATGTACTCCTCCGTGGCGAGGCGGTTTTCAATCTCCTGGTTATTTAAGTGACCTGTCAGACAGCAAGATAACTCGCACCATCAGGATATCTCTCCAGGTCCTGAGTATCCTCAGACTCAGCCTTTTCCCGCCAGCTGTCTGGGAAAGGTGCATCCTCTCCTGGTTGGGTTTCCTCAGCCCGAAATTGAACTCTGCCAATAGGCAAGTTGGGCAAGATCCGGCAACTCAGTATCTACATCGAGTTTCACATCCTACATGTAGCATCTACATCCGCTGACTGGTTGAAACACAACAGTAACTGGGAACACGTGACAATATACTAAACTATTTGCAATGGAGCACTCTGTGCCCTCAGACTTGTGCAGACAGCGGTATTGCCAACAGGATTCCCCACTCGGATCTGGCTGCGCTGAGACCTTTACTGCAACAAAGCTCCAGTTGGTGTGAATATAGCAAGCACAGGCCCCAGAGTAATCAATGTTAATGAAGACCCAGCACAGTGCAAGACAACTAGTAGACTCACTGACAATGAAGCAGAAAAGCAGCTTCCACATGCATGCCATGACCTCTCAAGCAAGAATTAACCCTCTTAATTCAAAGTCCTGATTTCTAACAAGCATACATGCAGTTGATCGCCACCTCATACTACGATGTACTATCCTCTTCACTGAAGTGGAAGAAGTCCCTTCTTTTTAGAAAGAAACGCTTTATTAACATATTAAAATATTTACATCATTTTCATCATCGGTCCAGGATGTACTGTAACCCCGGCAGTGGCCACTGGCCAAGGAAGGCCTTCAGAGAGCCAGTGGACCTCCAGTGCTCCCTCTCCAGGGATACCAAAGCATGAATGTCCTTTCTTCTTCACCACCAGTGACCATGAGCTATGGCTTGGATCATCTTGAACAATCCCAAGACTGAAAGTAACAGTGACTTTGGTCTTCCATAGCCAAAGCAGTTCAGGCAGTGTGAAAGCGGCAGAATATTACGTGTCACAATGATGAGCAGGCCTTCGTAAACCCAACTCTGCAGAGATGTAGTGTAGATGGGCCATGTTGGTTGGTGTTGGCAAGTTGAGCAGAGGGGCCTGATTCCACGCTGTATGACGTATGTGCTTCATGGCGATGTCAAGATTTGCGGATCTGATGGGATCTTTGAATTTGTGCGTTTCTCGGTGTCCTCTTTCAGGTAGTCTGAAAGCCACCTCCATCATCTGGTATGGAGTCCAAAGAGTGTTGCCAGGAGGATTACATCACATTCCACTTCAGGTTAAGTACATTTTCCGTCAAACATATTGTTTTCAATCTCGTCGTTAGTTACTAATGTTTATGTAGTAGTATTCCTATTCTCAGAAGATCCCAAAGCGTGTCACAAGCATTAAATGTTTTCTGAAGTGTAGTCACTCTTCTTACATTGAATACCAAATGAGTGCCATATGTGTCCAAAGTTGCAGTCTGAAGTGCCGCATTAAAACTGTGACAAGAGCGAGCAGTCCTGAATGTCAGCAAGTCAGCACTGTTAGATCTTGCACATTCACCCGAACTAGCACAGCGATACTTCAAATGTCTCACCGAAAACAGGAGCCTCCACAAAACTGCCTACATTAGCTGCAGTTGGCCTTGAACATACAAAAGAAAAAGGTAGTATTCTGCAGGGAATCAATTAGGTAGATGGTAGACGGCCAAGCAGAAAGGCAAAATAAACTCAATTGATGTAATACATCCACTGTGCAGACACAGTAGTCTGGAAGTTGAACAATATTTTAGCATGCAAGCTATAAATAGGACTAATAAAATATCTATATCTCTTTCAAAGAGTAAGCATAAACAAAATGGATGAATAATGTCTGGTCATTTTCTAGTGTAGTCTAGGCATTTTCAGTTTTCTAGTAACCACTGTATAGTTTATAGATACAGGGCCTTCAGCCCACCGAGCTCACGCCAATCAGCAATCATCTGTACACTAGTTCTATCCTACACACTGGGGACAATTTACTGGCCAGTTAACCTACAACTGACCGTCTTTAGGATGGAAACCGGAGCACCTGGAGAAAGTCCACGTGGTCACAGGGAAAAGGTACAAACTCCGTAGAGACAGCAGGATGGAACCCCGGTCTCTGGCGCGGCGAGGCAGCAACTCCACTGCTGCGCCACACTGTATAGTGTATCTGACGTGTACAACTTTGTTTCTCATTCCATGTATTTACACTCCTCCAGACAGAGCCACGATAATTAACAAGCATCATCACCCTCCCCAAGATTGCACCAACACCATTTGTCATCTAGACTAGGTTCCCCCCTCCCCCCCTCCCCCACACTGCCATCTACACCCCTTTTGCTCCTAGTTACTTCAAACGTACTCATCTCTCACTTTCTGATTCAGTTGAAAAATCATTCATCATAAAAAAATGTTAACTGTCTCTCCCCAGATGCTGTGTGTCCTGTCGCCATGCTCCAGTAATTTCCGTTTTCATTTCAGATTTCAAGCAATTGCAAGTTTTTGCTTTAAAATGACCGCTCAATGCCGCCTGATTTCATGGTAAGATGGGGTTATAGGCAGGCCAGAAGTGAACAAGACGAGGAGCAGGCAGTTTAGCAAGAATAAAAGCAAGGGAAAGAAATTAGGTGGCGAGTTATTCATTAGAATTCTAAGGCATGTGAAGAGGTCAAGCAAATATTTCTTCAAAAAACTTGAAGGATCCCTATGCACAAGTGTACAATTTCTTTAGTCAGAGGGTGGTGAATCTGCGGAATTCTTTGCCACAGAAGGTGGTGGCGGCCGTCAATGAATATATTTAAGGCAGAGATTGATACATTCTTGGTTAGTACAGGTGTCAGGGGTAATGGAGAGAAGACAGGCGAATGGGGTTGCGAGGGAACGATAGATCAGCTACGATTGAATTGCAGAGTAGTCTTGATGGGCCGAATGGCCTAATTCTGCTCCTATAGTTTATGAACCGATGAGGTGTACAACCAATGATAACAAACAAACCTGAAGAGACAGGGTGGAGTAAGGTGAGGAAGTCTGTGGTGACAGGAACAATATTCTGCTAACATAGAGAAGTTTGAATCAATTTCCATATGATCGAAAATTTGATTCCACAACCCTACAACAACAGATTCCAATCCCATCAGCTGATTAATCGCACCAATGCTCACGTCTAGTTTGTGCCCATCAACAAAGCTATTTCATCTACAGTTATAGGTGATGTTCATCATCATTCATCAAGCTTGCTGAAGAAAGGTGATAGCCAAGTTAACGAATAAAGAGAAAACAATTCAATTTTCCTTAAAGTTGGCACTCTTTACTTACCCCTTCTGGTATTTATAGGTCCCCCTCTCATGGCAAGCACCAGTTTAAGAGTACAACCTTCTGATATACTGCAAATAGAAGACAGCACACTGTGATAAACTAATGGTGACTTCTGTTCCACACTACAACTGTAATGGCTGCTCCAGTGGTTTGTTGAATAATCCACATAAACACAATTATTTATTTTCAAATCTTAAGTAGCATCTGGAAAACTGCGGATGTCCACACTGGTTTTACATGCTCATATTCTGATAGGAGACAACATTCCTGGAAGTTTGTGTCATATCTGTTGACCACATTTGACAAGATGGAGACCAAGAGGGAACAGGATCAGATGGGTGACAACATTGCTTTATGATGATCTTGACTTTTGATCCAACTACGTGCTTTAAGATGGGTTTTTTTTCCATAAAAGAAAGGCATTGTTTCAAATATTAACAGTTCAACTGGAGAAAAACACCCAAGGTGTTTTTTTTAACAAATGAGATCAACTTACTTGTAGTCCTGTAAACAGTATTCATCTTCAAGTTCCAAGTTGTTCCAGATGAGATGTTGCTGCGCTATGGAAATGCCTATGTATGAAGAAAGAATATTAAAGGCAAGATAAGAGAGCGCATGGTGCATCCCATTCAAAATCAGGCTGTGTCACTCACACTTTGTCCTTGTGTCTTTGCCACCTACCACAAATGTCAGCAAGGAATTTATTGGGTCACGAACAAGTAAGTAAGTTTATTGGCCAAGTATTCACATACAAGGAATTTGCCTTGGTGCTCCACCCACAAGCAACATGACATATAGTGACAGTTACGAATGACTCATGAAACACTAAACATTAATAATAATAAAACATTAATGATAAAACACCATTGATCAAGCATGTGAACCAATAAAATACAGATCAAAGGCTACAGATTTTTGGCTGTTGAGTAGAGAGAGCAACTACTCGTGGATAAAAACTGTTTTTATGTCTGGCTGTGGCAGCTTTGACAGTCCGGAGTCGCCTTCCAGAGGGAAGTGATTCAAAGAGTTTGTGGCCAGGGTGAGAGGGGTCAGAGATGATCTTGCCCGCTCGCTTCCTGGCCATTGCACTGTACAGTTCATCAATGGAGGGAAGGTTGCAGCCAATAACCTTCTCTGCTGATCGGACGATTCGTTGCAGCTTCCAGGTGTCGTGCTTGGTGGCTGAGCCAAACCAGACCATGATGGAGAAGGTGAGGACAGACTCTACGATGGCCGTGCAGAATTGGACCATCATGGCCTGTGGCAGATTGTGCTTCCTCAGCTGCCGCAGGTGAGGAAGCACAATTCTTGAAGAACAAGTGTAGGTTAATTGGCCTCCCCGCCTCTAGTGTGTAGGGAATGGATGAAAAAGTTGGATAACATAGAACTGGTGTCAGGGTGATCCTTGGTGAGCGTGGACTTGGTGGGCTGTAGGGCCTATTTCCACGCTGTATATCGAAAAGTACATTGATCTCATCTGAGAGAGAATATTGGCTATTCCTTCCAAGACATACATATCTATTCCTAGCAAACAAGACAAAAATTGAACACAGCATGCCAGGGGCATCAACTGCATAAACGGGATAAGAATTCTTTACCTGCATTCCAAGCCCTTTGAATTAAAGGAGTCACAAGTAACTGCAGATGCTTGAATCTTCAGCAAAAACAAATTGCTGGAGGAACACAGAGGGTCAGGCAGCATCTGTGGAGGGTATGGACAGATGACGTTTCAGGTGGGGAACCTTATTCAGACTGTCGACTCAATCGTCTGTGGAAGGATCCCGACCCAAAACATTCCCTCCACTGATGCTGCCTGACACGCGTGTTCCTCCAGCACTTTGTTTTTTGCCCTTTGTATTAACAGCTTGCTGAACCTGCACTCGATGATTTGTGCACCAAGAAACTCATGCTCCACTGACGACCGCATCTCCAAAGTAGACCATTGATTTTCCGGCACCCTTGGTTCCAGAACCTCGCCGGATTATCCGTTTTGCCAGACCAAGTGAAGTCAGGTAATGATAATTCAACAATATATCTCTGACCCACTAATTATACCCGTCCTGTGTCTCTAACGCATCATGGACTGCTTGAAACTCTTTACTTAAGAGTTAACAGAGCAGTAAACCTTATCGGGACGAAAGAGCGTGCGCCACATTCTCTCGTAATTTTGTCCGGATTAACGGAACTGGCAGACCATCAGTTGCCGGAAAAATCGATAGCGGAGCTGTATTCTTTTCCAAAGTAGACAACTTTTATAATCCTTCAAATTACATCCCAGCTGTTATATTCATGGTCATTCACAAACATTATATATGCCTTTGTGGCCAACTATGTTCTCCTATACTTTCTTTCCTATCTGGCTGCAAACTTGGATACATTGACCGTGCCACTCAATCATGCCATTCACGGGAGCTGAATAGTTGAGGCTGAATTATTGATCACAATATCCTTCTTCTTACAGACGATCAATCCAAGTGACAAATTATTCCTAATGTTTTGTAGTAACTAACTCTCAAACCTTATAAATGTCACCACCAGTTTGACAAACCTAATCTTGTGTATCGCCTTACCCAATGCCTTAAAAAAAACAAATGCACCACATTTCACTGGGAAACTATACACTACGCTTTGAGTTACAACCCAAGAAGCTCCTATTTGTCACACACTATTTCCCTTTTACAAATATGTCCCTTCATATCAATTTCTCAACTGCCCCATTAACCAATTAGGGCGAAATACTGGCGCAGCGGTAGAGTTGCTGCCTTACAGCGCCAGAGACCCGCGTTCAATCCTGACGATGGCAACGGTGGATGTTTATGTCAACTGTTATGTAGTTCTGTGTCTTGTAGCTTTTTTTTTTAGTATGCCTGTATGGTAATTCGAATTTCACTATCTTAATTGGTACGTGACAATAAACTGACCTTGAAACCTTGTCTGTTCGGAGTTTGTACACGGGAGTTGTACACCCGTGGGTTTTCTCCAAGTGCTCCAGTTTCCCCCCCACGCTCCAAATACGTGCAGGTTTGTACATGAATTTGACTTTGGTAAACATTGTAAATTGTCCCTAACCTGTAGGATAGTGCTAGTGTACGAGCATCCGAAGGGAGCATCTCCATGCTGTATCACTAAACTGAACTTGGTTTGGGAACTGCTCTGCCCAGGACAAGAAGGCTCTGCAGAGAGTAGTGCGTTCGGCCGAACGTCACTCGACCCTCTGCAGGAACTATACATGTGAAGGTGCAACTCCAGAGCCAATAAGATCATGGGAGACCCCTTCCACCCTGCAACGGACTGTTCCAGCTGCTACGGTCAGGCAAACGCCTCCGTTGCCATGCTGTGAGAACGGAGAGAGAAGGGGTTTCTTCCCAGAGGCCATTAGGACTGTAAACTCCTATCTCACCAGGGACTAACTTTACTGGACCAATTTTTTCAAAATTGCTGTTTTTTTTTCCTTTTTCCTTCCTCCCACAATATGTAATATGTAAAATGATATGGAATTCTGTTCCATTCTGTCTGTTGTTTGTTTGTTTGTTTTTTGCACAAAGTCCGCAAGCGTTGCCACTTTTCATTTCACTGCACATCTGGTATGTGTATGTGCCGAATGAACTTGAACTAAAGAAAACCACAACTCAGTGAGAGACTGCAGTGTTTTCTCTGCTACTTGTATCAGGGTAACTGGCCAGAGACTTCACCGTTCTCACACTCTCTCTTTTCATCAGATCATTCCGAAATGCACAAAATGCTTAAAGATCAAGGCAAAAGCAAGCAGCAACTCCAGAGACACCAATTAAAATTCAAGCATGTGGGTCATTAAATTCCCCACTTTATTGCCTTATTACTATTTTCATAATGGCATTTTTTGAACAGTTCTTGGATGTATTCGAGAGTATGAATCTGTATCTCTCATCTATGCCTGTGCCACTGCCTTCATCTCCATTATAATTTTACCAGCCTCCTGCATTAATTTTGTTAATCACTTTTCTACAAAACCATTGAAGCTTTTACAATCTACCGTCATTGCCTATTCACTCTCATTCTATTTAATCTTAATATGTTGGTCAGAGCATACTGTATAATACATGGTTGACACAAAATGCTGGAGTAACTCAGCGGGTGAGACAGCATCTATGGAGAGAAGGAATGGGTGATGTTTCAGGTCGAGACCCTTCTGCAGACTGAGGAATTCAGGCTGTATAATAGTCTGTATAATTGGATGGGGAAGGAAAGAAGAGGAAATTAAATTCTGCACACAACTGAGGTTAGGGTTCTTTCTAAAAAGCTTTTGCAGTTCCCTGTAATTATCACCTGAGGGATTAAGTCAGCACTTCAGAAAGGATCTCCGCAGCAAAGGTGTGCAGTTTGCTCCAAACACCACCAACAAGTGCTCAATGGTTTGAAAGCATTTAGCGGTGGCTTCTGCAAGGGGTTGGGAGAGGAGAAAGCAATGGGGTGCCTCAACATGAGTTGCATGGCAAGAGTTTAATCAGAGGGAGCTAATAAGGGAAATGAGTTTTAGTTTAGAGATACACACGGAAACAGGCCCTTTGGCCCACTGAGTCGGCACCGACCAGCGAATCCCGCACACCAACACTAATGGGCATGTCCCATTTAGTCGACTTTATAGGCGACTGCAGGAGACTATGCACTGTGTGTGTGTGTGTGTGTGTGTGTGTGTGTGTGTGTGTGTGTGTGTGTGTGTGTGTGTGTGTGTGTGTGTGTGTGTGTGTGTGTGTGTGTGTGTGCGCGCGCGCGGGGGTCAGGCACTTGCCATCAGGGTAGGCAAGTTAGACACTTATGATCTGGCACTTAAATTATAAAATGGTAAATATTAAATATAAATAGTAAAGGCACGGGAGAATTATGTACAAACCTGTACATCTTTGGAGTGTGGGAGGAAACCGGAGCACGTGGAGAAAACCCACACAGGTCACATGGAGAACATACAGACAATCACAATCACAATAATACTTTATTAGCCAAGTATGTTTTGCAACATACGAGGAATTTCATTCGCCAAGTCAGTCATACAAATAAAAAGTAACAGAACACACAAAACACATTTTAACATAAACATCCACCACAGTGACTCCTCCACATTCCTCACTGTGATGGAAGGCAACAAAAAAGTCAATCTCTTCCCTTTGCTCTCCTGCAGTCGGGGGCCTCAAGCCCTCCGTCGATGTGATGATCTTGACTACCGTAGCCGGTGTCGGGGCCTCCGCGTCAATGCGATTAGCTCCTACTTCGGGAGGATGTTAGCTCCCCCGTGCCGGACGATCGAACCTCGCGTCGGGGCTGGTGGAACTTTGGATCTCCCGACAACCTCTCGAGACTGTGAGCTCCCGATGTAAAGACCGCAGGCCGCAGTTGGAGCGAACCCAGGCAAGGGATCGATTCCGATGGAATTCCACGCCCCACGGTGAGGCCCAAGGTCAGTCCAACGAGGCCTCCAGCTCCATCGATGGTAAGCCGCAGAGCGACCGGAGAATGCAATCCGAAAATTAATCGTATCTCCGGCAAGGTAATAAACTGAAAAAAAAGTTTCCCCTGACCCCTCCCCCCACATAAAACAAACCGGAGAACATTTACACAAACTTTTAACACACACTAAAAATTTAAAAAAGACGAAAAAACAAACAGACTGTTGGCGGGGCTGCCAATCGTGCGGCTCCCCCAAAGTCAGGATCGAACACGGGTCTCTGGCACTGTAAGGCGGCTACTCCACCGCTGAGTCACCGTGCTGCCCGGGGAGTAAAAATTATCATGAGCAAAAGTTCAAGTTCAAGTTCATTGTCATGTGTCCGACAGGACAATTAAATTCTTGCTTTGCTTCAGCACAACAGAACATAGCAGGCATTGACTACAAAACAGATCAGTGTGTCCATATACCATTATATACGTAAATACACACAAGAATAAATAAACGGATAAAGTGCAAATAACAGACAATGGATTATTAATGTTCAGAGTTTTGTCCGAGCCAGGTTTAATAGCCTGATGACTGTGGGGAAGTAGCTATTCCTGAACCTGGTCGTTGCAGTCTTCAGGCTCCTGTACCTTGTACCTGAAGGAAGCGGGGAGATGAGTGTGTGGCCAGGATGGTGTGGGTCCTTGATGATGCTGCCAGCCTTTTTGAGGCAGCGACTGCGATAACAACAGCAAGTCAAGCTCAATTCATAAGAAGAATGCAAAATTAAGAATTGAAAATAGGATACTGGAAACTTGAAAGAAGAACAGAAAATGCGGGAAATATTCACAGAACAGGCAGTGACTGTGGAATGAAAAGAAGAGTTAACACTTCTGGTTGAGGATGCTTCTCAGAACTGAGAACAAGGAAAATAAATATGAGTCTGAAGTTACAGAAGGGAAGTGGTTGGAAGAATGGGTAGTTCAAGTGAATAATTGTGATATGTTGGAGCCAGAAATGTGTCAGGAATGGGTTGTTAATTTAGCATCCCCCCCCCCCCCCCAATTCTTAGTCACGTGTGTGACAAAAATATGAAATATTGTGGAATACACCTCTAATTATGAAAGCATTACAGGTATATTGTTTTTGTACTGTATATATGATTCATATTTTTTTCAACGTTTATCAAGTGAAATTTTTATGTTGTGCTGACAATACTTGTTTAGGGTCAGAGGTCAAATATGGCCGGTCACGTGTGTGACCTCAGCTGCAAGCTTTTTTTTCCATAACTCGGTTTTATCGTACAAACTCTGTGAATTTTAAAAAGCTAGAATGTTCATATCTTCAGCAGACACACATTATAGTTCTGTAGGTAGGAAAATAGCAATGAATAAGATGAATCGCTTACGAGAAAGTTTTTGAATGCATCACTCTATGTGATGCCGTGTGGCCATGGTGTGTGACATTGTGGGCTCACTTTCTAAAGAATGGCCCAATTAGACAGTGGAGTGTGATAGGTTGCAAATAGCAGGTCTGGGTGTGTTCAAAGCAAATGTAAGCTGGCAATACAGACAGATGACATGCAACAAAACTGACCAGTAGTGTGATAGTGTATATACTGAATCCCAACACAAGCTGGAGGGACAGCCCCTCATCTGCTGTCTGGGCACATTAGAGCTTCCCAAACTCAGTACTGAATTTTTCAACTTCCAGTAACTCGCTCTGCCTAGATCAGAGCTGGTCATACGTCGGAAGGAACTGCAGATGCTGGATTATACCGAAGATAGACACAAAATGCTGGAGTAACTCAGCGGGTCAGGCAGCATCTCTGGAGAAAATTTGGTGATGTTTCGGGTCGAGAGTCTAAAGAATGGTCTCAACCCAAAACATCCCTATTTCTTCTCTCCAAAGATTCATCCTGACCTGATGAGTTACTCCAGCATTTTGTGCCCATCTTCAGAACTGGTCATGTTTAGTGCAAGTCACCCGTCTCTCAAATTGATTCAGCATTTAGCCGACTCCGTTTGCAAACTCTAACCTGCTATTTACAACTCGGCACATTTCTTTGTTGCTCCCCAGTCCAACAGTAACCGGGTTTCAACCTTTCACAGATATTCCCCCTGTCCAATCTGCCCCCACCATCCTCTCCCCAATACCTTCCTCTGCATCTTAAATTAACTTGAAAAAAATGTCTTTCAAGTTCTGACGAAGGATCGTCACCTGAAACGTTAACTGATGGTCAAGAGAGAGACAAGAGACATTTATTATCACATGCACCAATTGATACAGTGAAATTTGGGGTCACCATACAGCCATACGAATAAAAAGAGAACAGAACACGATAGTCTATAACATAAACACCCCCCCCCCCACAGCGGAATCCAAGTTTCCCACTGTGAGGGAAGGCCCAAAGTTCAGTCATCCTCCTCTTTGATGTTCCTTGATGTTCACCCGTGGTTGGGGCCTCCCGAAGCCCCCCGCAGTCGCCGCTACGGGCGGCCCGATGTTCAGGCCCTCTCGCTGGGATGTTGGAACTCCGACGTCGGAACGGGAGAACATCCTCAGCGACTTGGGACATCCGAATCGGCCACTTCCTGCCGTCTTTCCACAGATACGGGTTGATGCACAGTGGGACAGTTGCTGCCTTGCAGCACCAAATTCCTGATTCCCGATTCATGATTCAAGTTCATGATTACGGGTGCTGCCTGTATGGAGTTTGCACATTCTCCCTGTGACCGCGTGGGTTTTTGCTGGCTACACCGGTTTCCTCCCAGATTCCACAGACAAAGGTTTAAAGGTTAATTGGCTTCTGTAAATTGTCCCTAGTGTGTTGAGGACGGGGCGTTTGTTGGTCGGCACGGACTCGGTGGGCCAAATGGCCTGCTCCCACGCTGTAACTGTAAAGTTTAGTATAAATCTGCAGGGTGTTCCCAGCCTTTTCTGTTTCGGTGTCAAAAATTGGATTTTTTTCCCTGGCGAGTTATCCTTCAACTTGCATTACTAAACAGATCTTTTACTGTTACCCAAGGGAACATATTGAGCATAAGCTGATTCCTGGCTTTCCCACGTTGCAGCTGTGATATTTCAAATTGTACTCCACTGGCTGTGAAGCACTTGGAAATTCTGATATTGTAAAAGGCATTAATCAAATTCATGGCTTGTATTCTTTAAAGTATCTCAGCTATCAATGGAAACTAGAGCTCCTATAAATAAGGTGCTACTTAATTGTTTGAAGGATTAGTGTCTACAATGTGGCTCCAAAGTGTACTTGAATACACAAAACTAGAAAGTGGACATGCTTTGAATCGCTATTATTTGTAACTGCTACACTGCGGTTTGTTTTAATGTCAAATTTTCCCTAGAGAATTTAAAAATGTGAAAGAAATGCAATGCAGATTCAAATAGTCAATTAAAAAAATCTGAAAATGTCAGTGATATTCTATGGACAAATGCAGATTTTGAATGACTTTTCCTTCAATTTGGAAAAGACTATTCTGTCAAAAAAAAAGCAGGTATTTTCTGAAAATTACTAGCGGTACGGTGTAAAAGGCAATAATTGAACAATATAAATTTGAATACAAAAAAAGACACTTTGATAGAAATGTCTAACAGGGAAAACCAGATAATTAAGCTTGACCTTTGTATGGCATATACAATTAATTATTTTTCTTTGCCCCTGAGCTTGTTTGCTTCCATTCTCTTGGAGGGCAAAAGGATTTTGAAAGACAGGCAAAAATGAGGTTAGAAAGCGAGTAGGAAGGAACTGCAGATGCTGGTTTAAACCGAAGATAGACACAAATGCTGGAGTAACTCAGCGGGACAGGCAGCATCTCTGGAGAGAAGGAACGGGTGTTGTTTTGGGTCGAGACCCTTGTTCAGACTGATCCCTCGTTTAACTGGGGCAGATATCCTTGTAGGTCAGCAAGCACAAAAACTTGTGAGTTGGGATATAATTTTGGATAAACTGTTGTTTACATGCCATAGAAAACATTTTATTGGGATGCATCACGGCACGGTTTGGGAACAGCTCCACCCAGGACAGAAAGAGATTGCAGAGAATTGCGAACGCAGCCCAGACGATCACACAAACCAGGGTACACAAAAGGCTGGAGAAACTCAGCGGGTGCAGCAGCATCTAAGGAGCGAAGGACATAGGCGATGTTTCGGGTCGAGACACTTCTTCTTCCTTCCATTTACTCCATCCACACCTCACGCTACCTCGGCAAGGCCACAAGCATAATCAAGGACTAGTCGCACCCTGGCCACTCCCTCTTCCCCCCTCTCCCATCAGGCAAGAGGTATAGAAGTGTGAAAACTCACACCTCCAGATTCAGAGACATTGTTTCCAGCTGTTATCAGGAAACTGAACCATTCTATCAACAACGAGAGAGCGGTCCTGAAATATAATCTACCTCATTGAAGACCCTTACACTATCTTTAATCGGATTTTACTGGTCTTTATCTTGCACTAAACGTTATTCCCTTTATGTTGTATCGGTGCACTGTGGATGGCTCGATTGTACGGGGTCACAGTTTAACGATAAGGGGGAAGGCTTTTAGGACCGAGATGTGAAAAACATTTTTCACACAGAGAGTGGTGAATCTGTGGAATTCTCTGCCACAGAAGGTAGTTGAGGCCAGTTCATTGGCTATATTTAATAGGGAGTTCGATGTGGCCCTTGTGGCTAAAGGGATCAGGGGGTATGGAGAGAAGGCAAGTACAGGATACTCAGTTGGATGATCAGCCATGATCATATTGAAAGGCGGTGCAGGCTCGAAGGGCCGAATGGCCTACTCCTGCACCTATTTTCTATGTTTCTATGTAATCATGAATTGTCTTCCCACTGACTGGTTAGCAACACAAACTTGGCCCTGAACCTCGGGTATATGTGACAATAAACTAAACTTTGCAGAAGTTGGGTGGCAGTTCAGGAGAGCCAGAACAATAAGCCTCCAGAAGAACGGGCGAGGGTTTCACCAGTGCATGCAGGAGCCGGCACAGGTAATACAATAGAGATGGAAATCGATGGGTTTTCATGATGGCGACTCACTCAACAGGTTCAGGTAAGTTGGCAAAGTTGCAAATATTTGTTTTCAACCTAAGATAGTGGATACAGTGGCAGAAATTACTGATCGCAAGATTTGTAGTGAAAGTTGAAGACAAAACCCTGGTCTGTTTGTGACAGGGTGGCTGGATTGCAAAAGATTCAGCAATACTGATGATGGGGTGGGGAAGGATGCATCTAGCAAGGTTCTATGACTATGACAAGTTGGCAAAGCACTCCCATTTATTTGGTCAGCCCTGTTAAAAAGTGCAAAGGTTGGGAAGGACAATGCACCATGGTGATAATCATCAATATGGATACTTCAGGATTGTAAGATGGATTCAAATACAGAGTTGCTGGTTTGGAAGACAGCCAAACATGTGCAGCTAGTAGCGATGTTGAACCGTAGCTCTGGAGATCCAGGTTCACTCCTGACCTCTGGTGATGTTTGGGTAGAGTTTACATAGCCTTCCAGTGGCCGCATGGGTTTTCCCATAGAGGCTCCAGTGTAAGAGGTAAGCCATTTAGAACGGAGACGAGGAAAAACTTTTTCACCCAGAGAGTTGTGAATCTGTGGAATTCTCTGCCTCTGAAGGCAGTGGAGGCCAATTCTCTGGAGGCTTTCAAGAGAGAGTTCGATAGAGCTCTGAAACATAGCGGAGCCAAGGGATATGGTGAGAATGCAGGAACGGGGTACTGATTGTGGATGATCAGCCATGATCACAGTGAATGGCGGTGTGGGCTCGAAGGGCCGATTGGCCTACTCCTGCACCTATTGTCTAATTTCTATTGTCCAGTGTCCTCCCACAAAGAGACAGGTTGGCAGCTGTTTCCACTGTGTAGGATCTTGAAGGAGTTGATGTGAAAGTGGGGAGAATAAGATGGGATTAGTGGAATTTTAGAGTGAATGGGTGTTTCACGATCCACACTTAATTACAGGACCAATGGGATGGACAAACGGACAACATTTCTAATTCCCCGTGCCCCATCTTCGGTTGAACCTACCTCTTCGCTCCCCTTCCACCTGCATTCCTTCCTCTAGCTTCACAGTTCGCAATCCTTCAATCCTTTTGTCTTACATCTTGTCTTTTCATCTCTGGCCTTTATCCAACCATTTACATATTGAAATTGCACTCCCCTGTATCCACCTATTCCTTGCCCCTCCTCTCTTCCAGTTTCCTTGCCCACCACAATCAGCCAGAAGGGTCCCAACTCAAAGCATCACTTGTCCATGCTCACCAGAGATGCTGCCTGGCCCGCTGAATTACTCCAGCATTATGTCTTTTTTGAAAACCAGCACCTGCAGTTTTTCGTTTCGCCATTCCTAATGTCACCCATTTCATTTGCAATGGAGTTGATGGATGTGGAGCTCAGACAAGAAAAGTTCCGAAAGCCCCACAGGAGAGACAATGGAGAAGGATTTAGGGGGCGGGAGGAAAATGGGAGAACAATCGATTTTGTGCAAAGCAAGGGCCATTTAGTCCATCACGTCTGCACTATCTGGGAAAAAGTTATTCAACGCTTGACAGGCAAGGTTGGAATGAATTCAGGTTCTACCCCGACTACAGGTGCTGTCTGTACGGAGTTAGTACGTTCTCCCTGCGACCAGGTAGGTTTCCCCCAGGTGCTTCAATATCCCCCCACACTCCAAAGACGTACATGTTGGTAGGTTAATTGGCTTCGGTACAATTTGCAAATTGTCCCTAGTGTGAAGGATAGTGCCAGTGAGGGGGTGATCACTGGTCAGCACGGACTCGGTTGGCTGAAGGGCCTGTTTCCGTGCTGTATCTCTAAAGTCTAATGATAAAGGATGAAATGATCCCAAACTTTCTGAAGTAGAAATTCACAAGCTCATTCCATAGGAGCAAAGGATCAGTAGAGGGGGATTTAAGAAATCCGTTGTGGCAGAGAAAATAATATGGCAGCTTATTCTCGATTTCAGGACGATCCTGGCATTGTATACTTGTTTGGCGGAAAAGGAAAGATGAAAAAGCTAATTGTGTTTAAGTAGACCTGCAGGAGAATAGTTGAACATTTTCAATCTGTCACTGGCCCAGGGTGTCGTCCCCACTTGCCTCAAGACATCTACCATTGTGCCAGTGCCCAAACAATCAGCGACAGGGAGTCTCAATGACTACCGGCCAGTGGCACTCACCCCTGTCATCGCTAAGTGCTTTGAGCGGCTGATCCTGGCTCACCTCAAAGCCAGCCTCCCCCCCACACTGGACTCCCACCAATTTGCCTACCGGTCAAACAGGTCTACAGAGGACGCCATATCGACGGCCCTACACTCTGCCCTGACCCACCTGGACAGCAACAACACCTACATCAGTCTGCTGTTTATTGACTTCAGCTCTGCCTTTAACACTGTCATACCCGCTAGCTTGATCACCAAACTCAGCGGTCTTGGCATCTCCACCTCCCTCTGCAATTGGACACTGGATTTCCTCACTAACAGACCACAGTCTGTTAGGGTCAACAACCTCACCTCCTCCACTATAACACTGAACACCGGCGTGCCACAGGGCTGTGTGCTCAGCCCTCTCCTCTACTCCCTCTTCACGCATGACTGCATCCCCAAGTATGGCTCCAACGCCATCATAAAATTTGCCGATGACACCACGGTGGTAGGACTGATCAGTGATAATGACGAATCAGCCTACAGGGAGGAGGTCCAGCACCTGACTACCTGGTGTGCCAACAATAACCTCGTCCT
Source organism: Raja brachyura (assembly GCA_963514005.1). Next base: position 8,968,476 of record OY740818.1, read on the forward strand.
CAACTCCCAGAAGACGAAGGAAATAATTGTTGACTTTCGGAAGAACAGAGGGGGCAGACACACCCCCATCCATATAAACGGGACTGAGGTGGAGCGGGTCTCCAACTACAAATTCCTCGGGGTACACATCTCGGAGGATCTGTCCTGGTCCCTCAACACCTCAAAGCTAATCAAAAAGGCACAGCAGCGCCTTTACTTTCTGAGGAGGCTCAAAAAAGCCCACCTGTCCCCCCAGATCCTGACGAACTTCTACCGCTGCACCATCGAAAGCATCCTGACCACCTGCTTTACGGTATGGTACAGCAATTGCACCGTGGCAGACAGGAAGGCACTACAACGGGTGGTGAAAACCGCCCAGTACATCATCGGTGCCCCGCTCCCTGCCTTGGATGCCCTCCACCGAAAACGGTGCCTGAAGCGGGCCGGGAAGATCATCAAGGACCCCTCACACCCTAATCATGGACTGTTTGCCCTCCTCCCATCAGGGAGGCGGTACAGGAGCCTCAAGTCCCGCACCAGTAGGACGAAGAACAGCTTCTTCAACTACACCATCCGACTGCTGAACTCGGAGCCCAGCTGATAGACTTGTCTGTACCCTGTATTTTATTTATTTTCCATATTGCTACCACTGCACTCTGTATTTATTTTTCTATATTGCTATCACTAAGAACGACGCTAAACTGCATTTCGTTGTACCTATACTTGTATTTGTGCAATGACATTAAACTTGAATTGAATTGAACCAGTGCTTTAGCTTAAACACAAGATTAGCTGAAGCAGTGTTACAGCTGGTGAATGCAAATCCTTACCCGTGGAACTCTAGGGCAACGTTCAGTACAATCCAAGGCAGAGAGAGCAGGAGAGCGAGTAAATGCTGGGAACCACTTGGCGGGTGGAGCGGTGGCGCAGCGGTAGAGTTGCTGCCTCACAGCGCATGAGACCCGGATTCAATCCTGCTGTCTGTACATAGTTTGTACGTTCGCCCGGTGAACTGCATGGGTTCTCTCCAAGATGTTCCGTTTCCTCACACACTCCAAAGACATACAGGTTTGCAAGTTTATTGGCTTGGTATAAATGTAAATTGGCTCACGTATATGTAGGATAGTGTTAACGTGCGGGGATCGCTGGTTGGTGCGGACTCGGTTGCCAAAGGGCCTGTTTCCGCACTGTATCTCCAAACTAAACCACAGAACAGAAAAACATTGTGAAGAAAGGACATGTGCTTGACAACATCAGTGTCAACGCGAGAACATAGCTGAGATGGCCTGTGAAGTACCCACTATCTGGGAGAATGGAACAAACTGGTAAAGAGGTAGAAACAAGGAACTGCAGAGGGTGACCTGAACTGCAGACACGGGTCTGGACCCGCAACATCACCTATCCATGTTTTCCAGAGATGCTGCCTGACCCGCTGAGTTACTCCAGCACTCTGCGTCCTTTTGTTTAAAATGATAAAGATAAAGAAACCGACATCCGGTGAAAGGGACAGTCTGATAAATTGCTTTTCTGAAAATTATCAGTATACCACAAAAAAAATTGCACAAAGTGAGAAATATAAACTGCAGATACTGGAATCTTGATCAAAGTGCAGTAATGGAGGAACTTTGGTGGGACAAGAAGCATTTGTGGATGGAATGGACAGACGTTTCAGGTTGGGACCCTTCTTCTAACTGGAGTAGGGAAGAAAGCTGGAAGAGGGGTTGGGTGGGGGGGGTGAATCGGCACATGGATGGAGTAAGCGTCAAAGGCCAGAGAACTTTTGCAAAGTTGCAAAAGGCAACTTTCCTTTGACATCCTTTTCATCTCGAGCCTTTGTCACTTTATCCATCCAGCTGCAATCAACCGCACCCTCTGTCCTGCAGCCACCTATCACTTAGCAGGTTTTGCTCACTCCACTCTTTTCCAGCTTTCTCCCCCACCCACCGCATGAAGACGACAAAATACCACCCATGTTTTTCCTCCAAATGCAGACGAACCAGTTTTGCCCAGGCCATCACCGGCTCGGACCTCCCCACCATCGAAGGGATCTATCGTAGTCGCTGCCTCAACATCATCAAAGACCCACAACATCCGGGCCACACACTCATTTCACCACTACCATCGGGAAGAAGGTACAGGAGCCTGAAAACGTCCAGGTTCAGGAACAGCTTCTTCCCTACAGCCATCAGACTATTAAACACTACAACCTCATAAGCTCTGAACCACAATAGACTATTATTATTATTGCACTGTTATTGTTTGTTCTTTCTTTCCCCAGGGTTTGTGTTATATTATTTATTATGATTGCATATTATGTTGTGCTTCAGCAGGTAAGAATTTCATTGTTCTATCTGGGACATAAGACAATAAAACACTCTTAATGTGTTTGTGCATCTCGTTTGTTTCAATACCTTGTTTTTTGCGCAAACTTAGGGCCTGTCCCACTTGGCTGTCTTTCGCGCGCCATTTCCGCGACCTGCTAGCGTGTGGGTAGCGCGGGGACAGGCGCATGGAGTGGCGTGGAGGAGTACGAACTTCGTCCTGAATGAAATCTTTGCGCGCCACCGGCCTGTCGCGTAACTGACGGCCAAAGTGGGACAGGCCCAAGACCCTGGCGCGGCGCAACGTCTCACCTCCAACAGCAGCAGAAGGCAAACGATCGTTGATCTCAGCCTGGAACTCATGGGCGTTGCGGATCCGGATCCGTCCCCACTCCAGAGCGGGGCTAAGAAGCTTGAAGATAGACACAAAATGCAGAGTAACTCAGCCCTTCTTTCAGACTGAAGAGTCTCGACCCGAATCATCATCCATTGCTTCTCCCCAGAGATGCTGCCGGTCCCGCTGAGTTACTCCTGCATTTTGTGTCCATCTTCAAATTACGTCACGCGCTCCAGGCGGCTATGCGGGCGCATGATGACGCATGCGACTGTCGCGTAATTGACGGCCCAAGTGGGACAGGGCCTCAAGAACTGGATTTGCTTATGATCACAAAACAACTGGCAATAAATAATGAGGGAGGTTACTGCTGGAGGGCTCACACATATACCTTAAACTCAAAAATTACATTTGCTTCACATTAACTCATCAATTAAGCTCATTGGCCAGAGTGAAGATTTACATATTCAATGTGATCGAGTGCCAATTGCTCCACTGTGACAATACCACCAACCTCAGTTTTAGTTTAGAGATACAGCATGGAAACGGGTCCTTTGGCCCACGGGTCCTCGATCACCCATTCACACCAGTTCTATGTTATCCCACTTTCACATCCTACACACCACAGGCAATTAATCAAAGCCAATTAACCCAGAAAACTGCATGTCTTTGGAATGTGGGAGGAAGCAGGAGCACCCGGAGGAAACCCACGCGGTCACAGGGAGAACGCGCAAACATGACACAGGCAGCATCCGTAGTCAGGATCAAACCCGGGCTTCTGGCGCTGTGAGGCAGCAGCTCGACCGCTGCGCCACTGTGTTGCCCGAGTTCACTCATTAGTATTTCAATGAAGCACACCAATTCATTGGTCTACCGACAAAGCAACAATGTTTTCAGCTCTTTAAATGAAAGGAAACAAGGATCAGCGGATGCTGGTTTGCAGAGAAAGACCAAGTGTTGGAGTAACTCAGCGAGTTAGGCAGCATCCCTACAGAACATGGATAGGTGATATTTTGGGTCGGGACCCCTCTTCAGGACCCTGACCCAAAAACGTCACCTATCCATGTTCTCCAGGGACGCTGTGTCTGTGTGGAGTTAGCATGTTCTGCGTGCTCCAGTTTCGTCCCACATTCCAAACACATGCTACATTGGTCACTATAAATTGTTCCTAGTGTGCAGATGAGTGGTAAGATCTGAAGGGAGTTGATAAAAATGTGGGGGAAATAAAAAGGGATTGGTACAGGATTAGTGGACGGGGAACTTGATGGATGGCACAGATTTGATAGGCTGCTGCATTGCTGTACGACTCTGAAGGCTGAAACAAAATGGGTGATGAGTACCACCCTTAATTAGCCTTCACGAGATCACCAAACTTTGCAAACTAACGACTGCACACAATAACAAATGTTCACGGTAAACTATTTCTCTGAAACTTTATACCACATCCCATTTGGAAAATGCAAACATCCAGAAGAAAATTTGAACAAACTAAAGGAAAAAATGTTTGTTTGTACCTTCTAGTCTTTGTATTTTGGCCTTCACAGAAATCACAGTCTCGAATGGTGACACTCTGAGTTCAAAACAAGTTCCTGTGAGTGTTTCAATGAAAAGCTCCATTGTCTCGTAAAAAGGGAATTTATAGCTTATAGGCCCAGAATTATCCTCATTAAAGGAAGGCGGTTCCTTCTTGTTTTCCATTTCAATGCAATCCACTGGTTTCGGAGGACAGCTTATGATGAAAGCTGGCCCCGCGTTAGCTGCAGACGGAGATTGCATCCAAATCGCATTCGAGGCAGGTTCGCGATGACCATGACCAAGCGCTCCTTCTGGGGGTCAGGAAACAAGAGCAAATATTACCACTGATGGCCATTGATCTCCTTTCCCGAGGAACATAATATTATGGGCTTTAAAACAAAATTGGTTACAGAGGTGCTAATATAACATTCAAACTCCCAAACAACAGGCTTACCAAAAGAAAAAATCAAATCTGTCTTTTTATTAAAAGACAATGACAACAAATCTGTAACAATAATTTGGAGAGGGGAATTAATCGATCAGAGGTTAATTCACTTTACAACATTACAATGAAGTATTAGAGAACTGGGTGCCAATTTATTTTTCCAGATGACACATAAACAAGAATAACATGATGCCACCATATTTGTTCATTGAAAGTAGACTGGGGACTAAATATAAATTGCTTGAAATACCCAATTTCAAAGAGCAACTTTAAAAAGAGACAGAGTTAACATTTCAAGTCAGAGATCTTTCATTAGTTCTGCAAAAAATATTTAAATAAAGGTAATTTTAAGTTGCAAAGACGGTGGGAGGAGAAGAGCAGTAAAAATGGATAGGATGAAGGGAGTAAACATGATAGGATGAGAGGTAACGGGAGGTCAGAGTAAGATTATGTTTCTTTGACTGTACAATGTATTACCAAGAGCAGGGGTGTGGACTTTCCTCATCGGCCAGGCTTTACTAATAAAGAGAGAGAAATCAAGCCAAAAATTAACAAAAGCAGAAACTGCCAGTTCTGATACAGGCAGATAGCAGGAATTGCCCAAATTTGGAGACTTTGATTTTAGGTTGGGACGTCATGTTGCAGTTGTATAAGATGTTGATGGGACCACATTTAGAGTATTGTGTTCAGTTCTGGGCACCATGTTATTGGAAAGATGTTGTCAAGCTGGAAAGGGTGGAGAGATTTACGAGGAAGTTGCCAGAACTACAGGGTCTGAGATATAGGGAAAGGTTGAGCAGGCTGGAACTCTATTCCTTGCAGCACAGTAGGATGAGGGGTGATCTTATGGAGGTGCCCAGAGTATGTGAACCGAGGACTAGAGGAGATAGTTTAAGGTGAAAAGATTTAATAGGAATGTGAGGGGTAACTTTTTCACACAAAGGGTGGTGGGTGTATGGAACAATCTGCCAGACGAGGTAATTGAGACTGGGACTATACCAAACGTTTAAGAAACAGTTAGACAGGTACATGGATAGGACGGGTTTGGAGGGATATGGACCAAACGCGGGCAAGTGGGACTAGTGCAGGTGGGACATTGTTGGCCGGTGTGGGCAAGTTGGGCCGAAGGGCCTGTTTCCACACTGTATCACTTTGTGGCTCTAAGCCCAAAAAATTACACAATGTGTCCTCAATCATTGTGCCAGGCCTCACTGGAACAGAGGAGGGGGGCAACAGATGGGTAGATAGATCACAGTGAAAGAGGGATGGAGATCTAAAATGAAAGGCAACCAGAAGCCCAGAACTGCCCCTGCAGACTGAACACAGATCCTCCATAAAGTGATCATGTAATCTGTCTTTGGTTTCTCCAATGTAAAAGACATTGTGAACAATGTGCAAAAGACACTGTGAATAATATACTAGATTGAAAGTAATGCAACTAAATTGCTGCTTTACCAAAAAAGGTTAAACATTGGGTCGAACATCTGAGTTACCACCTGCCCTTATCCATTCCCACCATCCAGGACCCAGACTGTCGGTGAAGCAGCAAATCACCAGCACTTCCTCCAAACATGTTTACTGGTTTTGATGCTCACAATGTTGTCTCCTCTACACTGAAGAAACCAGACCTGGATTGAAGGAACATAGACACAAAAAGCTGGAGTAACTCAGCAGGTCAGGCAGCATCTCTGGAGAGAAGGAATGGGTCGAGACCGTTCTTCAGACCTGAAACGTCACCCATTCCTTCTCTCCAGAGATGCTGCCTGTTCCGCTGAGTTACTTCAGCTTTTTGGGCCAATCTTCAGTTGAAACCAGCATCAACAGTTCCTTTCCTACACATGGATTGAAGGATCTTTCTTTATCAGAACTGGTAATTTCTACTATAACTCAAACATTGGTGACTTTTAGCTAGTTTTTGTCTGACCTGCATGCCCACAACCCTGTTTTTGCAATATATTATACACACAAAATGACATCACCCTCCGTTTCCCATCCTATCACATTAATTCCCTTTATCCTATCCATTCCTACAAACGTCTCCTCTGCAACATATAATTACCGTTTGTAAAAATATCTTTCCTAGTACTGAAACTATTTATCTTTCTGCTGGCTCACCACCTGCTGAGTGTTTCCAGCATATGCTATGTTTATTTCAGATTTCCAGCAACTGTGTGTTTTAAAAAAAAAGTTTTAGACAGTAAACAATTTGTAGAAACAAGGAACGGAGGAGGTTGGTTTTACAACTCGTACAGATTAGACGTACTTTTCATGGACAGGATACACCAGGGAAATTTTCCACAATTTCATGTAAATGTCAGGATTGTAACTGTTCTGGAACAGCATGCCAGAGATGCAGTCATGGTTCTATTAATCCCACCAAGAATCTTGTCCCATAGCCAGTACCCTATCCTGTATTCCTAACCCTTTCTTACACTTACAAGGCAATAAGTACATTAAGAAGGGTTTCGGCCCGAAACGTCGCCTATCTCCTTCGCTCCTCAGATGCTGCTGCACCCGCTGAGTTTCTCCAGCCTTTTGTGTACCCGCAATAAGTACATTGTCTGGAAGTAGACTGGCATCTGTAATGCTAGGGCTCGCTTGAGGAAACCAAGATGGATTGTTCCCTTAGCACTTTCACCTTAATGTAGTGGCAAATGTTTCAGCCTTTTCAGCACTGTCATTTGTTGAAGACAGGCATGTTCTTGGAGACTCACTTCTCCATTAGTTGCTTAATTCCACACTGTTATTCTGACCTTTACCCACAGAGTTCCATGTTAATTTGGCTGCCTGACCACTGTCAGGGGAACACTCTGACCCCGGTTGGGGGGGGGGGTCATTGTCAGGGAAGCTCACAGACCACTATCCCCAAGAGCAGTCAGTGTTCGGCTGGTCTTCTGACCCCCCCCACCCCAGGGGATCAGTGTTAAAGCGGCCTTGTGATCTATACCCCAAGGGGTCAGTGTTAAGGCTGGTCATCAGAACTCTAACCTGGGGAACATTGACAGGGGAGCCCTCTGACCCATGGGGGTCGTTGCCAAGATTGCCATCTACCCCCAACCCCTAGGGGGGAGGGGGGGAGGGGGGTCAGTGTCAGGTTGGTCCCCTCCTCCACACGGGCGGCGCGAAGCTATGACCACAGACCCGGCTGTAAGGAGCCCCCTCCTTCTTTACCAACCCCGTCTCCCCTCACCTCCCACCCTCTCTACCTCCCCTTCCCACCCTCTCTACCTCCCCCTCCCTCTTTTCCACCACCCCTCCCTCAATATCTCTCCCTTCCCTCAATATCTCTCCCTCCCCTTCCCACCATCTCCCCTCCCTCCCTCCCTCCCCACGGCCGCCGACTCACCGGGCTGGGTGGCCCGCCGCTCTCTCACATGGTCCGGCGGTGGGCCCCGGGCGAGTGAGCGAGTGAGGGAGGGAGTGAGGAGTGGGACAGTGGGTGGGTGGGTGGGTGAGTGAAGCGGAGCGGCCGCCGCCACCAGACGCGCTGCCGCCGCCGCCGCCGCCGGGAGGGAGGGAGAGAGGGGAGGGGCAGGCGGCACCACTTTGTGACGCGCCCCGCTGACTGACAGCCCCCGCGGCCAATGGGCGGGCGCCGCGGGCGCGCGGAGCGTTCGGCGGGGAACGTCAGCGCGGGCCCGGGCCAATGGGAGCGCGGGACCGGGCCGGGGTGGGCGGGACCTCGGCGCCGCGCGGACCCGGATGTTCACCATCTCCAACAACAATCAACACGTGACCCGCCCACTGCGCACGCGCACCAGGCGCCCCGGCCCAGCCCGGCCCAACCCAGTGACCAAAGGGACAACCTGGCGGCGGCGGCTACACAGGTAACCGTGACGTCATGGAGCGGCCCCACACACACACACAGGTAACCGTGACGTCATGGAGCGGCCACACACACACACACACACACAGGTAACCGTGACGTCATGGAGCGGCCACACACACACACGTAGGTAATCGTGACGTCATGGAGCGGCCACACACACACACAGGTAACCGTGACGTCATGGAGCGGCCCCACACACACCTACACAGGTAACCGTGACGTCATGGAGCGACACACACATACATAGGTAACCGTGACATCATGGAGCAGTGACTCACAGGACGGTGCAGACACACGCACACACACATATATATATATATATATATATATATAAAATATAAAAAAAACATATAAACACACGTGTGTATAAAACACATGTGTTAAATATATATACATATATGAAAACAAAACATACACAGAACCACACACATACATATAAACACACACACATAAATATACACGCATAAAAACACACACACAGGAAAGACACACATAGACACACACACATATATATATATATATATATATATATATATATATGAATATATATGTATATATGTATATATATATATATATATGAATATATATGTATATGTATATATATATATATATGTATATATATATATATATATATATATATATATATATATGTGAATATATATATATATATATATGTGAATATATATATATATATTCATATATATATTCATATATATATATATATATTCATATATATATATATTCATATATAAACACATACACGGAAGCACATACGGAAACAGACAAATACCCTTACACAGAAATAGACAGGCAAACATATAAACATAGACATACACACAGAGAAACACACATTTGCACACTTACACACATGCACAGTAACAGACAAACACACACATAAACATACACAGAGAAATACAAACATACACATGCATACGAACACACACACACACACACAGAGATACACACACATATTCTACACACATAGTGCAGAGACAAACACACACACACACACACACACACAGAAACAGGCAGAGACTGCAGATGTTGGTTTAAACCGAAGATAGACACAAACAGCTAGAGTAACTCAGTGGGTCAGGCAGCATATCTGGACAAAAGGAAAAGGTGACCGTTACGGGTCAAGACCCTTCTCCAGAGCACCACACTGACATCCCCCTCTAAGTGGCCAATGCCCCCTCCCTCTAAAGCCAACATCTTGAAAGGAGGTCACAAAGTGCTGGAGTAACTCAGCAGGTCAGGCAACATCAATGGAGAACATGGTTCGGCGACATTTTGGATTTTATGACCCTTCTTCACACCTTCTTCTTGAAAGATAGACAAGATGGTCCGAAGAAGGGTCTCGACCTGAAACGTCACCTATTCCTTTTCTCCAGAGATGCTGCCTGACCTGCCGAGTTACTCCAGCATTTTGTGTCTATCTTCGGTGTAAACCAGCATCTGCCATTCCTTCCTACACTTCTCCTTGAAAGATGTTGGCTGCTAAATACTGAGCTTCTCAGTTCTTCTAAACCAGCCCTCATGCAGCATTTTGAAATAAAGCATTGATAATTCCTCATCCCCCTCTGCTCCCACCCACAGATATTGCTCGACCCACTGAGTTCCTCCAGCAGATTGTTTCTTCAACTCCTCCAGTATATAGGGAACTTCGTATGTCGATGAATATTCTTTTGAATTGTACAGGTGTACAATAGAGAGCATGTTAACTGGTTGCTTCACGGCCTGGTTCAACAACTTCAATGCCCACAAGGACATTACAGAGTAGTGGACACTGCCAGGTCCATCACTGATCATGACCTCCCGCCCATAGAAAGGATCTACAGAAGGCGCTGACTCAAAAAGATACCCAAATACTTCAAAGACTCACAACACCCTGGCTACGCTTTCATTCCACTCCGACCATTGGGAAGAAGGTGCAGGAGTCTGGAAACTGTGACCACCAGGTTCAGATATGGTTTCTTCCCAACAACCATCAGGCTCTTGAACACTACACAACATTAACCACAACTATGAACTATAGACTGTCATTAGTTGCATTAAGAATACTGGCATTTTTTAGCAGTAGTATTAGGGTTATTCATTTATTGATATTTTTGTTTGTTATATTTTATCTCTGTGTATTGTGTACTAGTCTGCTGCTACTAGTCAAAGCCCTGTCCCACGGTACGAGTTCATTCCAAGAGCACTCCCGAGTTTGCCCTGATTCGAACTCAGAGATTTACAGTAATGGCCAATCGTCGGTACTCGTGGCTCTCGTGGACATTTTTCAACATCTTGATAAAATCTTCACGAGTCTTCCTGTGCTTACCTGCCGTTAGCAAGTCTTCCCAAGTACCTGCCGTTAGCTTTACGAGCCGCTAAGAGACGTCCCCGAGCTCCGACGTGCCCGCTACGTTCATTCTCCGTCTTACCATAAGTTCGATTTTCTTAAACTTTTAAGAGCTCTTGGAATGAACTCGTACCGTGGGACAGGGCTATAAGAATGTCAATGTTCTGTTATCGGTACATACGACATTTAAACATTCTTGACCCTTGAAACGTTTGCCAGCTGGATGTAAATCCCTGTCCAGGAACAGCATCAGAGACCCGGGTCCGATCCTGACCACGGGTGCTGTCTGTATGGAGTTTGCATGTTCTCCCCGTGATCTGCGTGGGTTTTCTCCGGGTTCTCCGTTTTCTACCCACACTCCAAAGACGTGCAGGTTTGTAGGTTAATTGGTTTTGGTAAAATTGAGAATTGTCCCTGGTGTGTGCAGGGTAGTGTTAATGTGCGGAGATTGATGATCGTCGTGGACTCAGTGGGCCTAAGGGCCCGTTTCCGCACACCATCTCTGAACTGAACTAAACCTGATGAAGGAGAATGATGCTGGCCCACTTGTACAGCCAGTAACTGTGAGAAAGGGACTTTTGTGTGATTTTCCTGGTTGCAGCACCAACATATTAAATGTTCAAGTTCGTGTTTATTGTAACTTAACCAACGAAGGTACAGTGAACCCATTAAACCCATCATTGAATGTCAAATCAATATGACCCGGGTTTGATCCTTACCACAGGTGCTGTCTGTACAGAGTTTGTACATTCTCCCCGGGACTGTGTGGGTTTTCTTTGGGAACTCTGGTCTCCTCCCACATTCCAAAGACATACAGGTTTGTGGGTTATTTGGCTTGGGTAAGAATTATAAATTGTCCATAGTGTATAGGACATGCTCGTGTACGGGTGACCGCTGGTCGGAGCAGAGTCAGTGGGCTGAAGGGCCTGTTTCCGCGTTACAGCTCTGAACGAAACTAGATTGACTTAGTGGATCAGGCAGCCTCTGCGCAGGACATGGATAGGCAACAATAGTCAGGACTCTACTTGGAGCTTGTTTCTGTGCTGTATGTTTACATGTTGAGTCTCATTGTCTATAGCGAATTGCTTTGAAATTTTGAATGTTAAACTTATTTTCCATTCTCTCTTTTTTTCCACAAAAGATTATTCTCGTCTGTCTTTCTGCGGCAGTACAGTGGCTCAACAGGTAATTCCACAGCTCCATTGACCTGGGTTCTATCCTGGTCTCCAGTGCCATGTGTGTAGAGTTATCATATTTTCCCTGTGACCACATTGATTCCCCATGAATGCTCCAGTTTCCTCCCCCAGACAGGCAGGTTTGTAAGTTCAAGTTCAAGAGAGCTTATTGTCATGTGTCCCTGATAGGACAATGAAATTCTTGCTTTGCTTCAGCACAACAGAACATAGTGGGCACAAATACAGAACAGATCAGTGTGTCCATATACCATTGTATAAATATATACACACATGAATAAATAAACTGATAAAGTGCAAATAAACAGATAATGGGTTATTAATGTTCAGAGTTTGTCCGAGCCAGGTTTAATAGCCAGATGACTGTGGGGAAGTAGCTATTCCTGAACCTGGTCGTTGCAGTCTTCAGGCTCCTGTACTTCTACCTGAAGGTAATGGGGCGATGAGTGTATGGCCCAGATGGTGTGGGTCCTTGATGATGCTGCCAGCCTTTTTGAGGCAGCGACTGTGATAGATCTCCTCGATGGAAGGGAGGTCAGAGCCGATGATGGACTGGGCAGTGTTTACTACTTTTTGTAGTCTTTGTTACTGGTTAACTGGTTACTGTAAATTACTTCAAATGTAATGTGCAGTGGGCTCCTCAGTTGATGAAAGGAACATCGGGGTCCCTGGAGAGAGGAGGTACAGGGACAAGTATCGCATCTCCTGCGGTGGCAGCGGAAGGTTCGTGTTAACCAGGGAGTTGCGGAGGGAATAGTCGCTGCAGAAGGCAGAAAGGGATGGAGCTGCGAAGATGTGGCCAGTGGTGGGCTCTTATTGGAGGTGGGGAAAATGTCAGAGGATTGTGTTGTATGCAGCGGCTGATGGGGTGAAAGGTAAAGACTCGGGGGGGGGGGGGGGGGGGGGGGAGAGGGGGGGAGGGGGAGCAAGAGCGGGGAATAAGGAGACCAATATTCCAGACGTGGTCTCCCCACTGCCCTCCTGAAGCAGAACCACACTAATTTTCCCTCAGTAAATTAAATGTCCTGCCCCAATTACTCATGATATCCTGATACTCGTGTATTCACACAGCCTGTTTCCCAGGGTTGGGGAATCAAGAACTATGGTGCAAAGGTTTAAGGTTAAGAAGGGAAAGATTTAATAGCAACCCGAGGGGCAGCTTTTTCCACACAGAGGGTGGTGGGTCTATGGAACAGGCTATCAGAGACAGGTGCTATCACACATTTGGACAGGTACATGGTTAGTTTAGTTTAGAGATACTGCGCAATAACAGGCCCTTCGGCCCACCGGGTCCGTGTCGACCAGCGATTCCACACATTAACACTATCCTACACCCACTAGGGACAATTTTTACATTTACTAAGCCAATTAACCTACAAACCTGTACATCTTTGGAGTGTGGGATATGGGTCAAACGCAGGCAAATGGTACTAGCTTAGATGGGGCATCTTGGTCGGCATGGACAAATACTTAGCAAGCACTTATATAAAGAACACCCTCTTTTTCATATTAGTTTAGAGATTCAGCGCAAAAACAGGCTCCAGCACACAATTTTCAGCCAATTAACCTAGAAACCTGTACGTGTTTGGAGTATGGGAGGAAACCAGAACACCCGGAGAAAACCCACACAGGTCGCGGGGAGAACGTACAATCTCCGCAAAGACAAGCACTGTATAGACAGGATCGAACCTGGGTCTCTGGCGCAAGAAGGCAGCAACTCTACCACCCTGATATTTTTCCTGTTAAAAAAAAGACAAGGTTTGCTTCCAAGGAATGGACGTGGAATATTCAACATCTGTGATAGAGCAGGGAGTAAAGGCCACTTTGGGGATTGTGAGATGTAAAATATGTGTTGGAATTGTGCCAGACTAATAGTGGAGACAGGGGACAGAAGAGAGGCGCTCAGCAAAACCACCAAGCAAACACGACGTGGGTCAGGCCAGACTTTATGACGTCTTCAGATTTCAGAGCTAATGGAGAGGTTAGCCAAAGAACTAGTGGGGCATAGTTTAGTTTAGATATACAGCAGGGAAACAGGCCCTTCTGCACCGACCAGCAATCCCTGCATATTATAACACTACCCTACACACATTAGGGACAATTTTACATTTATACCAAGCCAATGAACCTGCAAACCTGCACGTCTTTGGAGAGTGGGATGAAACTGAAGATCTTGGAGAAAACCCATGCGGTCACAGGGAGAACGTACAAACTCCGTACAGACAGCACCTGTAGTTGGGATCGAACCTGGGTCTCTGGTGATGTAAGCACTGTAAGGCAGCAACTCCACCGCTGTGCCACCGTGCTGATACCTGCTGCCTCAGCTTTAAGGTGAGAAGGGAAAAGTTTAAAGGAGATGTACAAGGGCAACTATATTTACACATAGGGTGGTAAGTGCCTGGATCGTGCTGCCAGGGATGGTGGTTGAAGCAGAAACGTTTGTGGTGTCTAAAATACATTTGGAGTGGCATGCCTTACCGATATTCAATCTCCTTTGTCACCTCCTCAATAACCTCACTGGAGGTTTGGATTGGGGTGGAAGATTGCAACCTTCACGTGGTCCGCCCTGTTTCGACGAATGCAATGAACCCGGCGTGCACAATCAAATAAGGTCAAATAGAACAAGTTGTCCGACAACTTTAGGCTGTGCACGCCAAACGCAAGAAGAAGAAGAAGAGGTTTGGATGTGCAGGAAATGGAGGGATATGGGTTATGTGCAGGTCGATAAGCAATGGTCATGGCAACATGTGCGGCACAGGCACAGTGGGCCGAAGGGCCAGCTCTTGTACAGCTATATGTTCCAATTCAATAGTTCTGCAGCAGCGAAGTGATGATCTTGGCATCAAGTGCATCACAGATATTGCGGGCCGAAGGGCCTGTTCATGTGCTGTGCTGTTCAATGTTAACAGCAAGTGCTGGCGGCGATAAAGAGACTGCCACCTGCTTTTAGCGAGAATGTTATCGACCATAGAGATACCGTGGATTGATGGAGATCCAACTGACTATAACGATGATCTAAGGGGCACCCCACCACCCCCACCCTCAATGACAATATTGGGAAACATAGTTGGTTCACAACACTCTCAAAAACACTGACGGTGTTAGAATGGTACAAGATCGCCTTCATGCCGATGCCCAGACATGGGAAGGAACCATGTCCATGATTCAGGAGCGAAGGACAGCAGGGAACCACCCCCACCCAGGCCTGGATAGAGTGGACGTGGAGACGATGTTTCCACTAGTGGGCACAGCCTCAGAATTAAAGGACGTACCCAGGGCCGGATTTAGATGAAGAGAAGCCCTAAGCCATTTCACTTGTGAGGCCACCCCCCCCCCTCTGAATCCCCCACCACCACAACTAGAGGACCGTGACTACCCGACAGTGACAGTGTGACACTTTTAGATCCTACTGTATGTTGTCATTAAACAGTTGGTTTTAAAACACATATT
This sequence comes from Raja brachyura, assembly GCA_963514005.1. The sequence continues at coordinate 8,983,886 of OY740818.1, forward strand.
GGATTCACCGCGGAGCGGGCAATGCCTTACCTGGATCGCCGTTTGAAGCTCCGGAGTGTTTGGCCTGTTGGGCCAACATCATGGAGCTGTGGTTTGCGGAGCTCCCAGCCTCGGGCCGCGCCAATTTCAACATCGTGAAGCCCTGGGATCACTTTGCCGAGGGCCGCCAGCGTAAATCTCCACCCAGCTCAGCCTGTGGACTTCGGGAGCCGCGGTCTCCGGTAGGAAGTTGCCGGTTCGGAATTCCAAGCCGCTGAGAATGTTCTCCCGTTCCGACGTCGGATGGTGACCCCCAAATCTCATTGTACCAATTGGTGCATGTGACAATAAGTGTCTCTTTAATTGAATGTGGAATATTAAGAAAGAAATAAACTACAAATACACTGAGAGCAAAAATGTTTTTTTCTCACCTTCTTCATAGCAAAATCATCCTGAAAAGACGTCTGAACCCCCGGGAAAGTGTCAGATCACACAGGATGAAGGATGAGTTAGCCAATGGGATACAAAACTGGATTGAAGGCAGGAGATGGGGTGTGGAGACAGAGGGTTTTTCGAACATCAGTGAACACCGATGACACCTGGACAGCACAGTAAGTGTGCAAACACGAGTGAGGCAACAAACCTGGTGAACTTCCACGATAATAGGCAATAGACAATATATAGACAATAGACAGGAGGCCCTTCAGCCCTTCAAGCCAGCACCGCCATTCAATGTGATCATGGCTGATCATCCCCAATCAGTACCCCGTTCCTGCCTTCTCCACAAATCCCCTGACTTAGCTATTTTTAAGAGCCCTATCTAGCTCTCTCTTGAAAGCATCCAGAGAACCTGCCTCCATCGCCGAGGCTGAGAATTCCACAGACTCACCACTCTCTGTGTGAAAAAGTGTTTCCTCGTCTCCGTTCTAAATGGCTTACCCCTTATTCTTAAACTGTGGCCCCTGGTTCTGGACTCCCCCAACATCGGGAACATGTTTCCTGCCTCTAGCGCGTCCAAACCCTTAACAATCTTATGGACCTGGTCCAGCACACTGCCAAATGGTGGTGTGTGCGTGTGGGAAGGAACTGCAGATGTTGGTTTACTTCGAAGATAGACACAGAATGCTGGAGTCAGGTCAGACAGCATCTCTGGAGAGAAGGAATAGGTGGCGTTTTGGGAGAAAAGGAACAGGCGACACTTAGAGCGACCCAAAGCTTCACCTACCCATGTTCTCCAGAGATGCTGCCTGACCCGCTGAGCTACGCCAGCACTTTGTGCCAATTGTGACTATAGGTCAGGGGAGAGAGAGCACCACCAGACTGAATCAACAGTGCACCTGACACAAAGTCCAGAGAGAAACGAATTCTGCAATTATTGGCACAGAAGCTGAAACACGAGGACGCCTGTGAATCACTTCAATTATTGACCAGCAGACATTTCCCTGCCAGAGGCAGTAAGGAGAACAAAAACTTTACGACGATCAGCTATAGGATGGATACATTTAGGAGTCAAGAATGTTTCATTGTCATAAGCATCGGGACCCACACAATGAGTCATAGTCATACAGTAGCAATGTTACAAAATTTTGAGATTTTAAAAATCAAGTCTGCAATTTATCCCATCAGATAAAGCATAAAAAGAAGTTTAATTTGACACCTAATTCTCTTTCATATCTTCAGTATTAAGAAATTTATGACCATTTTCATACTCGGAAATTAGCATCTTGTTCCCCATTGCCTTTCAATTGACTTAACTCAAAAGCTGTGATCTAGAACAGTTAAAAGCCTATAACTTTCTTAAAAATTAAGAGAACTCAATGAAATGTTCAGTTATTATAGATTGAAGCATTCTGAAACAAATATGAAACAATCTTACTTGGATGACCTGAAATTAAAGCATATAATTAGTTAGTTATCTAATTGTAGCTAATTACAAAATTCAATGAGTAGATCTAAACATCTATCCATTTCTTAAGAAAAGATAAACTTTTTTTTAATTGCCCAAGTGTCCAAATAACATTCACACAATAATGCACAATATAACATAATTTTGAAATCTCATTTTCATGAATTTCTAGGCCAAATGGAAGGAATTTAGTGTTTAATGCCTGTAAATTAATGGCCATTTAAATCAACTAGCGAGTGGAATGCGGTGGATTGGAACGTTGCGGTTTGCGGTGAAGTCGGGAGGAAAAATACTGTTGGTTCATACATTTTTTTGGTCCCATTTCACAACATGAAAATGTGATTAAAGCCTTCATAAAAACCAACTTTTAATACAAAAATAAACTGTGTACCTTTTTTTCTCCCCTACGCAAAATCCTTCCCGTTGTCGGCGCTCACGACTTTTGAAGGTGATTTTTAAATTACTCTAGTTAATAAATAATCTAGCGTAATTTAAAAATACCTTCATGAATGAAATGTCGGAGCGATTTTTCTTCCGCAACGAAATCGCCCGACACGGATCGATTTTCCCTGTCTGAAGAAAAACGGCACTTTAAGCCCGCCCCCCTCTGAAAGGCGCCAAAGTCACGCACACGGGGAGTGGCAGAAGTGCAGCGCTGCTCAAGGTAAGTTTTGTAACATACCTACATACAGCATGGAAACAGGCCCTTCAGCCCAACTTGCCCATGCCAACCAAGATGCCCCATCTACACTAGTCACACTTTCCTGAGCTTGGCACATATCCCTCTAAACCTTTCCTATCCATGCAGCTGTCCAAATATTTTCATACTACCTGCCTCAGCCACCTCCTCTGGCAGCTCATTCCATAAATCCACCACCCTTCGTGTGAAATAGCTCTCTCCCCCCCTCCCCCCCCTCCCCCCCTCCCCTCCCCCCACCCCCCCCCCCCCCCCCCCGACTTGGGGAAGCTTTACACACACATTAACACAACGCAAAAAATAAATATACAATCATCAATAAATGATCAGTTAGTGGGGAGAGAAACACACACAGTGCTGGAGTAACTCAGCGGGTTATGCAGCATCTAGAGAACATGGATTGGTGAAGTATCGGGTTGGGATCCTTCTTCAGACTGGGGGAATGGTGGTGAAACTATCACCATAACGAATGCTATCCTATCCAGGAATGATAGGAAGCTCCAACTACAGGTCCAGCTCCGATTTTCCGCTGACTAATGGTCCGGCACCTCCTTTAATCCCGGACAAAATCACGGGAGCGTTGCTTGTGGCGCACACTCTTCCGAGATGCGTGCCTCCATCCTGAAAGTGTTCATTGTTTACTACTCAGTTAATTGTTAATTCTTGATTTTAATTTCTAGCAGTCCATGGTGCTCCAGAGGCACGGGAGGGGTTTGATTAGTGGGTCAGAGGTGTGTTGGTAAAATATCATTACGTGGCCTCTGTTGGTCTGGCAAAATGAATAAACCAGCAAGGCTCTGGAACCAAGGGTGCCGGAAAATCGATGGTGGACCCGTATTAAGGCAAGTGGTGGTAAAATACTGAGTTCAGTAGTAGTAGGCCCCCCTTGATCATGACTGACCATGGGTGATGCATCCTAGTTTGGTGATGTGTGGTCGGATGCAAGCCTGGGCGATGTCATATGGAGGACAGGCTGTAGCCCATGCAGCACGTCCCCCCTCTCCACGTCACTGATCGATCTAAAGGACCAGCAGGGCCGTTATTGTGCGGCACCAGCGCCGTCGCAGGATCTGCCAGAGCGAGGTTGTGGACAACGACAAACTGCCTTAGGGGCTCCGACTCCGGATTTTCTTGAGGTTTCCTCCAGGAGCCTTTTCCATGACTGGATATGGCCACAAGGCAGTGAAGGTTTTAAATCAGAGTTTTCCCTCTCCTAGATGGACTGCCTTCCCAGGCTGACGAGCCCCGTCTGCCCGAGACTCATGGGGGCGGGAGCATCTACCTTCCCGTGCAGGTCTATAGTACCTGCCCACTGCTCAGTAATGGTTAACAAATCGGGATTCCATGGAATAAAACAGTGGGATATGAATTAGTCATAAACGAACAAAAGACTGACTGCGGTGCAGACTACGGTACGGTAAAACCTTAAATGGTTCATGTGACAATAAACAGAAACCTTTGCAGTGTAGTTTACGTATCATTTGTCTAGCACTGGACTGATGTTTTTAGACATAAGGAAAGATAGTGGAAATGTTCAGGAGGTCCGGCAGCATCTGTGAAGAGAGGAACTGAATGATGATTTCATATGGATGAAGCTGCACGAGTGAAGACAATTCCCCAGTCTTGAACTGGAAGCGCAAGAAACCGCAGATGCTGGAATCTTGAACATATAATAAAGTGATGGAGAAACTCAGCGGACCAGGCAGCATCTCTAGAGGGAATGGAGGGACATTGTTTTGGGTTGGGAACCCTCTTTAGAATGCTGGAATCGAGGGGACAAATCCCTTAACTCCACCAGAATGAAGAATGGTCCCAACCCCGAACATTTCCGTTCACAGATACTGTCTGACCCCTTGAGTTCCACCAGCGCTGTTTCTTTTGTTCAGCTGGGAGCGATTTCTATTCATTGAACACCAGGTGTCAGACAAGCACTCTGGCACCAGAGGCCGGAGGGGCTGAGAGAGAAGGCTGTGGCCACATCTAGCACATTTGTCGTTTTGGCCGCTGCATTTTCTAATCACTGTATTCCCAAAAATTCAAATGACATTTTTATATTCCAGTATATTTTAACAACACTGCTAGCTGGATATTTAGAATTGCACATCTTAAAATGTTTTACAGAAGGGACCTCTGCTTCGGGTATAAGGTGGCGACAGAAATGTGGCGACTCTGTGTCCTGCCTCGGTGTCATCTACTATTTTCACCTAAGAATTATTGCCCTCCTGTAGTTTAGTTTAGTTTACTGGCTGTACAAGTGGGCCAGCGTCATTCTCCTTCACCAAGTTTAGTTTAATTTAGTTTAGGGATACAGCGTGGAAACAGGCCCTTCGGCCCACCGAGACCACACTGACTAACGATCCCCGCACACAAACACTATCCTACACACACAAGGGACAATTCACAATTTTTATCAAGTTAATTCTACAAACCTGTACGTCTTTGGAGTTTATACTTCTGTATGATTGTGCTTATATATATATATATATATATTCTTAGCAAAAAGAATTCCACTGTATCTATGTACATGACAATAAGGTACCATTGACCCATTCCCACCCAGTTTAAATTTTCATTTATAATTGTTCCAGGTGTCAACTTCTCTACATTGGCGAGACCAAGCGCAGGCTCGGCGATCGTTCCGCTGAACACCTCCGCTCAGTCCGTCTTAACCAAGCTGATCTCCCGGTGACTCAGCACTTCAACTCCCCCTCCCATTCCCAATCTCACATTTTTGTCCTGGGCCTCCTCCATTGTCAGAGTGAGGCCCAGCTCAAATTGGAGGAGCAGCATCTCATATTTTGCTTGGGTAGTTTACACCCCAGCGGTATGAACATTGACTTCTCTAACTTCAGGTAGCCCTTGCTCTCTGTCATTCCTCCCCCCCCCTCCCTCTAGTCCCACTGTCTCCACCTCCATTCTTTCTTTGTCCTACCCCCCCACCCTGACATCAGCCTGAAGGAGGGTCTCGACCCGAAACATTGCCAATTCCTTCTCTCTATAGATGCTGCCTCACCCACTGAGTTTCTCCAGCTTTGTGTGTCTACCTTCCAGTTTAATTTATGTTAGTAACTGTTGATTAGCCCCACTTGCCCAAAGTTCTTGCTAACACTAGTTTCGCTACTAACAATCCCAACATAGACTTGAAGCAGACAGCTGCTGAGGAGAAAAGCAGAAGGGAAAAGCGGTGTAGTCTTTGAGTTTGGGTTTGAGTTTAGGTTATTGTACCGCCACAGTGAGAAGCTTTTGTTGCGTGCTAACCAGTCAGCAGAAAGACAATACATTATTTCAGTTGAGCAGTGAACAGATGCATGATAAAGGGGATAAGTCCAGTTAAGTCCGATCAAATATAGTCCGAGGGTCTCCAATGAGGTTGATGGCAGCTCAGGCCTGCTCTCAGTCTGCAACTCTACCCCAATAAGTGTATTCCCTCAGCAAGCCTGAAGCTAAAGCACACACACACTGTGGAAAATTCAATCACATTCCCAAATATTTTAAACATAGAAAATAGGTGCAGGAGGCTATTCGGCCCTTCATTTATTAACACAAAACAAATTTGAATGTGGGTGCACAGCTGAAAAAATATGAAGGCGACTGGTATTTCGGGTAAAAATATTTGCTTAAGAAATTAATTGTTTTAATGTTTGGAACAACATTAACATTTGTGCAGGTTTTGGGGAAGTAATTCAGGAGGTTAGACTATAAATTTGGAGAGATGGAATGCCGTGGATGGGGATTTATGTTCAGATATTGAACTAATCGCAGTAAAATGTGAGTCGCAGGAGTGGAATTTCCAGCTTGTTGGGAAAGCCATCTGGGAGAAATCTAGTCTTTACCAGCGTGACCTATAAATAACTCCAGACAAGTATGGTAATGTGTTAGCCCTGAGCTACCTCCAAGCAAATTGCCAAATCGGGTCTATGCACATAGGTTTATCGAGGACCAGAGGACGTAGGTTCAAGGTGAAGGGGGAAAGATTTCATAGGAATCCGAGGAGTAACGTTTTCACACAAAGGGTGGTGGGTGTACAGAACGAGCTGCCAGAGGAGGTAGTTGAGGCTGGGACTGTCCCAATGTCTAAGAAACAGGCAGGTAAATGGATAGGAGAGCTTTGGAGGGATGTGGGCCAAAAGCTGGCAGGTGGGACTAGCGTAGCTGGGACATGCTGGCCGATGTGAGCAAGTTGGGCCGAAGGGCCCGTTTCCACGCTCTGTGGCTCTATTGGTAAAGGACTGTAGCATTTCAAGTTGATTGCTCATCAACACCGTAAGGGGCAGTTTGAAATGGATTATCATAAGTTGACTTTCCCCGTGATTCCCACATTATACAAGGATTAATATCCCCCCCATTCAACAAAACATTTCACTGGACCTAGGTACATGTGACAATAAAGTATCACTGAATCATTGAAGAGTGGCAAATACCTACAAAAACTCTGCTATATAGATACGGACACTGTAGATCAGTGTCACTCATGTTACGAGTCATGCTTTTGTAGTTACGCCCACTAGCCTTACAGTAACCCTCCCTGCCTGGTTCCAGCATTATTGGAAAAACGTGCTAGCATGAAGTTACTTGTGTTGTGTCATTATTAAAGTCTTTGGACCTTTATCATTGTGTAAGGCTTCAGTTATTTGGACAGCCGCACCACAACAGACATGCCACGAGTTACACAACAGGCAACTTACATAAATTCCAACTTATATTTTTAGTTTAGTTTATTATCTTGACGTGTACCACGGTACAGTGAAACGTTTTTGTTTGCGTGCTATCTAATCAAAGACGATAAATGAATACAATCAAGCTGTGCACAGATGAAGGACACATTTAGTGCAAGATAACGTCCGATTAAAGATAGTTCAAAGGTCTCCAATGAGGTAGATGGGAGGTCAGGACCGCTCTCTAGCTGGTGAGAGGACGGTTCAGTTGCCTGCTACAGCTGGGAAGAAACCGTCTCTGAAACATTCTGCATTCGGAACCAAGTGCACAACTGGGATTAATCAAGTTTATGTGGGAAATAAGCCGGCAATATCGGCGGTGCTTACCTGCGGAAAGTGCCTCAATGGAGGGCGAGATGGTACACAAGCCAGCAACGGCGACATTGCTTCCCCAGAGGTCTACGTGCTGCAGAAATTCCCCCAACGGTGAGACAGATCTCAAGCTGGTGTCGGCAAGCTATCCAGTCAAAGACGATACATGCTTACAATCAAGTTTCTCCAGAAGTCCACAGGCCGCAGTAAGTGCTCCAAAGCTGAGACAGAACTAAATCCGGAGATGCTTCCCCAGAAGTCCACACGCCGAAGAAAATGCCCTGGATGTCACTGGCTCTCAGTGGACATGTGGGCCGAAGGGCCTGTTTCCATGCTGGATCTTTCAATCGCCTTTATTAAAAACATACAAGGACACCACTCAGCCTCCTACATTCCAGTGAGAATAAACTGTACTTGGCTCCCATACCTGGCTCGCTGGGTTGGCAGCTGGCATGGATCCTACAGGCTGCTTGGTTTCCGTCAGTCGTTATAAGCCTTACCTGAAATTCACAGGTTAGTTTAGTTTATTGTCACGTGTACCGAGGTAGTGAAAAGCTTTTGTTGTCAGCGGACCAGTCAGTGGAAAGACACTACCTGATTACAATCAAGCCATCCACAGTGTACAGATCAATGATAAAGGGAATACCCTTTAGTGCAAGATGAAGTTCAGTGGTGTCTGATTAAAGATAGTCCGAGGGTCTCTAATGAGGTAGATAGTAGCTCAGGACAGTTCGCTAGTTGCTGATGGCATGGTTCAGTTGCCTGATAACAGCTGGGAAGAAACTGTCCCTGAATCTGGAGGTGAGCATGTTCACACTTCCTACCTCCCAGCAGGGGTGAGTGGACTTTGAGCATTCAGCAAGGGAAGGCTGATCACCATCGCCGTTAGGTCATGCAGCACCGACACGAGATTAAATGAGACAATTTCGTGGTGCAAGGGACACGATCCGGACTGCTGGGCCAAATTATTCAGCACGGCAGCAGGATGTGATTCTGCCTGTACAGGTGGTCCACAGATTTTCCGGCAACAGTTGCCTGGTGCCACCCTGCTTTAATCCAGACAAAATCCACCTCCGGAGGTCCCACCGAAAGTGTGGCATCTTGGCTGGTGAGGCGGCCGATCTCGACCTCATTGGGACTTCAGCAACCAATGAGTGGGTCAAATTTCCTGTCTGTGACCAAAGCTCTGGAACTCTGGCAGATCTGTTCCCGAAGCTGAAAATGATGGGGGACCTGACCGGGGGGGGGGGGGGGGGGGGGGGGTAGGGGGGCTGCCGCCGATAGGATAGGCAGAAGATAGAACTGTTTGGTGAACTTTTGCAACGTTGCCGGCACCAAAACGCGGCAAACATTTACGTACTGCCTCGGTGAAGTCTGCTTTGTGATTTTACCAAGTTGTGAGCACTGTACTTGGGTATGTGACAAGAAAATATCATTGACTCCCACAGCCGACTTTGCGGGCCAGTATCTAGGCTCCCCGAGGCTGGTGGTGGAAGGTTGGTATGTGAAAAAGCCAACCCAATGATGCCTTAAAGAGCCGGAGGCCCAGGTTCGATCCTGACTACGGGTGACTATGGGTGCTGTCTGTACGGAGTTTGTACGTTCTCCCCGTGACCACGCGGGTTTTCTACGAGATCTTCGGTTTCCCCCCACACTCCAAAGACAATAGACAATAGGTGCAGGAGTAGGTCATTCGGCCCTTCAAGCCAGCATCGCCATTCAACGTGATCATGGTTGATCATCACAATCAGTACCCCGTTCCTGCCTTCTCCCCATATCCCTATTCGGCTATTTTTAAGAGCCTATCTAGCTCTCTCTTTAAACCATCCACAGACCTGCCTCCACCGCCCTCCGAGGCAGAGAATTCCACAGACTCACCACTCTCTGTGAGAAAAGACGTACAAGTGTGTTGGTTAATTGGCTTGGTAAATTGTCCCTAGTGTGTGTAGGATAGTGTTGGTGTTTGGGGATCGCTGGTCGGTGCGGACTCGGTGGGCCGAACGGCCTGTTTTTGCGATGCGTCTCTTCTAAACTAAACTTATCCAAAAGAGCAAGAAATCACGTCCTGAAAGCTGCTGAAGTAATATATCTTTATTTCAATGTTTTGTTCACCGTGCAGTCTTATTTTTCAGAACAGTTCCAAGCACAAAGGAACAGCCAAAGGCCTCAATGTGTATGTAACAGGTGCAACGGCAACTTACCGATCAGCGCACTGACTTACACAAATGCCCGATGCCTTTGCAAGCCGGCTACTGATTCACTTACAGAGCACGTCTTTAAGTTTAGAATTCTATTTACATTATATTGCACTGGTCATAGAGAATGCCTACCTTAAAATATGGGCCATTGTTCATGAAAGTAGCAATCTCAAACCTAATATCACAACAATGTACAAAAGAATTAATTTAATAAAATTCAATGATCCAAGGTTACTAGAAAGGCAACAAACACCATCAGGTTTTGGATTCAGTGCTCTGTATTCATTCAAAATAATAAAAATGTCCTTCCATTATCAGCCTCAAGAGAGAAGCATTCTCGTTAGTACAAGGTGAAGATAAAGCAAGGCTTAATAATTAAGGCTGACAAAAATGCTGGAGGAACTCAGCGGGTGAGGCAGCATCTATGGAGCGAAGGAAATAGGCAACGTTCCGGGCCATAGATGTTGTCTCTCCCGCTGAGTGTCTCCAGCATTTTTGTCTACCTTCGATTTTCCAGCATCTGCAGTTCCTTCTTAAACTTAATAATTAAGGCGTCAAGATCGAACTGAGAAAAATGGAGCATGTCAATGTCAGGAGACCAAACAGAAATAAGTATAAAGTGTTGAAAACTGCAAGGCAATTGCCCCCACCTTCTCTACACGTATCAGCATTGAGTTCCCATGATACTTCAACATTTAGCCGTGACATTTAAGCCTAGAATGTCCTCACTTGGAGCAACAGGACGCCACCTTGGTCTGGCAGAATTGCTTGCTCTCTCCTCTCCCTCCCAGGAACTCCAGTGTTTCTACACCTGAATCCTACGGTCCAAAAGCATTCAAAGGATCGTCAAAAATGTCAGCGGCTTTGCCTTCTGGGGCGCTGGTCGGAACGGCAGCCTGGCTTGATTTGGTCTTGGGTTTGAACTGTTTCTTGGCACTGGTTGAGGATGAGGTGGAAGCAAAAATATCATCTGAAATACAAAGACAGCAGCGACTCAGATGAGAATACATGCACTGTTCCGTTAAATACAGTGGCCAGTAACATTAGCTCCATCATTCTGCCTCACTTTCCAAGAAAGTAAGGCAGAATTTGGAATTCTCTTTGAGCCTTTGATTACTTCTCAGGCAGTGGTAGAATTCTGGATAAGCCTAGTGGTGAAAGGTTACCAGTGGGATTGCAGTTACATTGGGATTGGCCTTCATTTTACAGAACGGTCGGTGGGCTCAAAGGGGAGAGAGGGAGGGGAGGGAATAAGAGAGGGAGGGAGAAAAAAGAAAAGAGAGCGAGAGAGGGTGGGAGGGAAAGGGGGATAGAGGGAGGAGGAGAGAGAGAGAGAGAGAGAGAGAGAGAGGGAGGGCTGGAGGGAGAGAGGGGGGGGTGAGGGAGGGAGAGGGAGAGAGAGGGAGAGAGAGGGAGAGAGAGGGAGGCTTCCAAAATGGCTTCTACATCATCATCTGGTGCTAAAAGCAAGAAGCAGCGATTCAAACAGCAGCATACAAAGAAATGGCAATGAATGCACTGTCAAGTAAGGTGCGTAGAAGACATGTCAATTGGTAGCAAAGTTCTCTTACATGGGTATATCCGCACATAAAAAAACATTTTTTCCCAGCAAAATGGCACCGCGTAAAAATACTGATTTTCTCAGTAAAAAACTGATTTTCAGGTACTAGAATACCGAAAGGCTCTTGCAAAACTTGGCGGCTCGGATTCAAGAGAGAGTTAGATAGAGCTCTTAGGGCTAGCTGAATCAAGGGGATATGGGGGAGAAGGCATGAACGGGGTACTGATTGTGGATGATCAACCATGATCACATTAAATGGCGGTGCTGGCTCGAAGGGCCGAATGGCCAACTCCTGCACCTATTGTCTATGTATCTAAACAAACTAGAAAAAAAACATAAGCTATTTATTTCTGTTAATTTAAATTGCATGAAACCCTACGTTTATTCATTCCATTCACTTAATAGGGGCTTTTAAATCAAAGTAGGAAATTAACTCAGTTTTCCCGAGCACTGCAGATATAACATCAATAGCATGGAATATAAACTGAAAAGCTGGGAATACATAGACATCCCGGCATGTGCAGTGTAGTTTTGTTTACCTGTTTCTGGCCACCTTTCTCTCCAAAAATTACAATGACCAGAAGACATAGAAGCAGAATTAGGCCATTCAGCCCATCTAGTCTGCTCTGCCATCGACTCTAAACTCCATTCTTCTGCCTTCTCGCCATAACCTTTGACACTCTCTCTAATCAGGAATCTAACAATCTCTGGTCGGTACAGACTCAGTGGGCCGAAGGGCCCGTTGCCGCGCTGTATCTCTAAAGTATAAAGGCTGGACTTGAGCATTGAGAAACTTCTGAAATTTAGCGTCAAGAGAAACTAGGCTGGGCTGAGTAGATCATAAGCTTTGAATGAACCCGATCACTCCGTCAGAGGGGCAAGCGCATCATTGTTTGCAGAACAGTCCCACTGTGGATCTTCCCTCCTGCAGTAGGTACGTACCCATATCATCGTTGAATATAGACTTGGTCTCCATCTTCTTCCTGCTCTTCTTCTCTTTCGGCGCTATTTTTATGTCAGCAAATATATCGACGTTGTCATCGAAGAGGTTCAGGTCAGTGCTCCCCTCGATTTTCTTCTTGGTTACGGTGACAGATTCTGTGGCAAACAAATCATCCTGGCACAAAGGAACAAGAAAAGAGCTTTCAGCAGACAAACTCGTGTTCTGGAAGAGCTGCATCATTAATCAGACAGTGTTTAGTTCATTCTGGCTCACAGACAGTTTGCAACATTCATTTTTACTTAGTTTAGTTTAGAATACGGTACAGAAACAGGCCCTTCGGCCCACACTGACCCACGATCCCCGCACACTAACACTATCCTACACACACTAGGTGCAACGTTACATTTACACCAAGCCAATTCACCGACAGACCTGTACGTCTTTGGAGTGTGGGAGGAAACCGAAGATCTTGGAATAAATCCACGCGGTCACGGGGAGAACGTACAAACTTTGTACAGACAGCACCCGTGGTCGGGATCGGACCTGCCTGTCCGGCACTGTAACTCGACCGCTGCACCACCGTGCCTCCCTAACCTGGGATCTTAAAGTCTACATGTCCTTGGTCCTAAAACAGACTTATAGCGAGGCATCAAAGGTCTGAAATGTGATTTAGGATCTAACCTCTGGATCAAAGGACCTCGACTGGTGAAGGTAGACAAACAACACCCATCTGTCAATGGGACTTGGGGGAGCTTGAGGAAGGAGGCCCACCACTGAGCCGCTAAACTAAGTCGAGAATGTAAGAGCAGGGATGTAATGTCTGCTTGATGTTTAATGGGGCATTGGTTAGACCACATTTGGAGTATTACGAGCAGACTTGGGATCAACAGCGTTCACCTGCTCTCTCTCCATTATCCTCTGCACCCTCACAATTCATACACCTGTCAGTGTCCATCAGGAAAACAGAACAATTACCTTGATTGGAAAAGGTATGGATTATAAAAGGTCGTTACCTGGAACAATCCCACCTCAGCTCCTTGATTCACAGAATTCCAATGTCACAACGCAGACAAACGCTTTCCTCATCCTTGAAATAAAAGGATGATCCCTTGTTCTAAAACTATTCTCCTGAGTCTGAGATACTCCCAATAGAGGAAAGATTCTCTCCTGTCACTCCCCCTCAAATTCAGATCAAATAATCATTCTTTATGAACAATGTGCACATGCCCAAGTTCTCTTCATCTTTCAATGGGTCAAACACCTTTGCACCTCCTCCAATACAAGCATATTCTTTTCAGTGCACCACAGTGGCGCAGCTGGTAGAGCCGCTGCCTCACAGCACTAGAGAACCAGGTTCAATCCCGACCGTGATTACTGTCTGTGTGGAGTTTGCGCGGGTTTCCTCTGGGTGCTCCGGTTTCCTCCCCCATCCCAAAGACGTGCGGGCCTGTAGTTTAATTAGCAGTTGCAAATTGCCTCTAGAGTGTAGGGATTAGATGCAAAAGTGGAACAACATAAAACTAGTGCGCCCGGGTGATCGATGGTCAGCGTGGACTCTAGGCTGAAAGACCTGTTTCCATGCTGTATCTTAAAAAAAAACGTGGGTTCGATCCTGACTACGGGTGCTGTCTGTAGAGTTTGTAGGTTCCCGTTGTGGACACGCGAGTTGCTCCGGATTCCTCCCACATTCCAAAGACGTTCAGGTTTGCAAATGAATTGGCTTCTGTTAAGTGTACCGAGTGTGTGGGATAATGCTAGTGGAGGGGTGATTGCTGGTCAGCGTGCACTGGGTATCTCCAGAGTCTAAATAGGTTCCATTTACTCCATTACAGGTCCCCCTTTATGCATCTTGCTTGTTACATCCTCAAAAGTACTCGAAATAATTCAAACATTTCCCTTTCAAAAAGCACATCGAGCCCGCTCGATTCCACAGTTTTTCTTCTTTAACAATGGGTTCCAGCATTTTCCAAATGGCAAACTGACTTAATATCTCCCCCCCCCCCCCCCCCAAATATTAATAACACATCTGTGGTTTCTAATCTTCAAGGCTTGTATTCACTGGAGTTTAGACGAATGAGGGGGGATCTTACAGAAACATATAAAATTATAAAAGCACTGGACAAGCTAGATGCAGGAAAAATGTTCCCAATGTTGGGCGAGTCCAGAACCAGGGGCCACGGTCTTAGAATAAAGGGGAGGTCATTTAAGACTGAGGTGAGAAAAAACTTTTTCACCTGGAGAGTTGTACATTTGTGGAATTCCCTGCCACAGAGGGCAGTGGAGACCAAGTCACTGGACGGATTTAAGAAAGAGTTAGATAGAGCTCTAGGGGCTAGTGGAGTCATGGGATATGGGGAGAAGGCAGGCACGTGTTATTGGTAGGGGATGATCAGCCATGATCACAATGAATGGCGGTGCTGGCTCGAAAGGTCGATTGGCCTCCTCCTGCACCTATTTTCTATGTTACTATGTTTCTGGAATCGCCCCAGATTTTTGGTAGATAAAACACCTTCAGGGATGCAGTGCCGAAACAGGCCCTTCGGTCCATCAAGTCGGCACTGACCAGTGATCACCATTTGCAGCAACCTGCACACCCTAGGGACAATTTTACAATTTATCGATGCCAATTAACCTACAAACCCGTACGTCTGGAGTGCGGGAGGAAACCGTAGCACCCGGAGAAAACCCATGCGGTCACACGGAAAGCGTGCAACCTCCATACAGACAGCACCTGTAGTTGGGATCCAACCCGGGTCTTTGGCGCTGTAAGGCAGCAACTCCACCGCTGCGCCACCGTGCTGCCCCAATCAGTCTATTTTTAACATAAAAGTGTCACCTCAAAGATGTCGATCGGTTTCGATGTCTTTGTTGGCGGTTTCGTTTTCTCCAGTATCGATGTTCCAAAAAGGTCTTCGCCATCTTCCTCTTTGAGGAAAGCAGCCGGTTTCGGTTTCTTCATGGTTGGTTTACTTGACCGGAAAAGGTCATCGTCACTGGGCGTGAAGATCGATTGGACCGGGTCCTTCTTCGGCAAGGAGTCCTTTCTGGCCACCGTTGGAGCAGGCAGACCCAGCACCGGGCTGGAACTGAATGAATCGCCTGAACTAGTGAGATCGGACTGAGGGTTTACGACGGTGGCAGAGAGAGGGTCAGCATCATTCTCTGGGGAACTTTTGAACGACAAGGATAATACTGCAGTAGGGGTCTTGTCTGGGCTCGGAGTGTGCGCCGGGACCTTCTTGGTTACCGAAGCCCCACACGTTTCTGCTCTCTGGTCCGTTTCGTCCACCTCCGCAGACTGCTGCGCTGCCAGTCGCCGCGCCTCTCTCGTTGGCGGCCGCCGTTGCCTCGTTACTCGTGCACGACTCTGCAAGAACAGGAGAGGCGGGGGGGACCAGTCAACCCTTTAGCCAAGAATGTGACCCACAGCAGACAAAGCTCAACTGTACTCTTTGTACAGGCAGAGTCCAGCAAGCACTTGCAATGACGGACCTTTATGCAGTGGATTTTGGTTCTAGTCGACCGAGGATCCCGTTGCTCCCCCCCCCCCCCCCCCCCCCCCCCCGCTTGCACCAGTTACCCAGAGAGTTGGCGCCTTGTTGCGGAGGCTCCCGGTTGTGGGAGAGGAGAGAGCGAGCGGCATGTGAGCACCGGGCCCGATCTCGGCGTACCGCGTGAGGGGCTGGGGTCTCTGCGGCTCCCACTGGTTTAACCCCCCCACCCCCTCAATGCTGCGTTTCTTCCCCCCCACCCCCCTCACTCGGTGATAGTGGACAATCGGCAATAACAGACACCAGCCCCCCCACCCCCCCCCCCCGGTCTGTTGTTGTGAGGGTTTACTATATATTATACAGGCACCACCGCCCTTTATACAAAGTACTGAATGCTCTAATTATTCACACCTATTTAATCTCAGACCTCACCATCAGTAATAAGTGTCATATTGTTATATTTATTATGCTGAAAGTTACTACTTTTGGCATCTTATGTGTGCAGTTCATATAATGTGTCTTCAACATTTCAGATTACTACCTTCGATCTTACAGATGGCACGGTGGTGCAGCGGGTAGAGCTGCTGCCTCACAGCACCAAAGGCCCGGGCTCCATCCTGACCTTGGGTGCTGTCTGTGTGGCCTTTACACATTCTCCCTGTGACCGCGTGGGCTTCCGCCGGGTGCTCTGGCTTCCTCCCACATCCCAAAAAGGGGCAGGTTTGTAGGTTCATTTATAAATTTCCCCCAATGTGTAGGGGAAAGTGGGATAACATAGAACTTGTGTGAATGTGTGGTGAATGTGAACTCAATGGGCTGAGGTTTCCATGCCGTGTCTCCAAACTAAAACAAGATCGTCCCGAATACCCTCAAGGTTACATAGTCTCTGCATGACTGTGCAAGTTTCATAGGAATTAGGTGCATAGAAATTAGGTGCAGGAGTAGGCCATTCGGCCCTTCGAGCCTGCACCGCCATTCAATATGATCATGGCTGATCATCCAACTCAGTATCCCGTACCTGCCTTCTCTCCATACCCTCTGATCCCTTTAGCCACAAGGGCCACATCTAACTCCCTCTTAAATATAGCCAATGAACTGGCCTCAACTTCCCTCTGTGGCAGAGAGTTCCAGAGACCCACCACTCTGTGTGAAAAAGGCCCTTCTCATCTCGGTCCTAAAGGATTTCCCCCTTATCCTTAAGATTTCCCCCTTATCCTTAAGATTTCCCCCTTATCCTTAAGGATCCTTTCCTCTGGGTGCTTCGGTTTCCTTCCTTACCAGATGCCAAAGACAAGTTGTTGGTTATGGCGGTTATAACAAACGGTTTAAATGTCATCTAATCTTACCTTATTAACACTGAGCAACGGGTCCACCTGGACTGGTTGGTTGAAGGTCACACAGGCGCCTTCGCCAGTAGCCGATTCGGACGCGGTGGCGAGGTTCCGGGAGAGAGTCGGTGGAGACGCAGGTGACGCTGTCCCAGGTACAACCCCATCAAATTTCGGCACGGCTCCCGGCAGGAGGCTGGCTGGATTGATGGCGAGGTTTGCCTACAACGAGACAAAAAGGATGGAAATTAGAGCCACGATATGAACTCCAAGCCGCAGGTTAGTGGCAAGAAAGGAAATTAGCCTGGCATGCGCACACTGATATCGCTGGGCAGTTAAAAGCAGACTGAAGTGCTGTTAGTTTTTAATGCAGCGAAGATTTGACACCGTTTTGATATTCAATAGCAGAGTGCGGAAGCTTGGTTGTAAAGCCCGTGGTCCTTCATGCACCCAGTACTGCAGCTTGCTGTTACATTCGTCAGTGAGGGAGCTTACAAAGTTAACCAGTGTTTGCCGCTACTTTGCTGTCAATAAAACTTCACACTGTAAGACGTACAAGCCCGCTCTGGCATTCAAGGCACAGTCGGCAACTCATGTCATTCTCCCACTTTCCTTCCTCTTTTTCCCCCCCGATTCCATCAGTCCTCCAGCACCTCAGCCTTGAATAAACTCAATTTACCTCCACACCATTCATAATTAGTGCTAACAAACTAAAAATCACACAGCCACACTCCTTAGTTGGCAAGGAAATCCCCCAAAGTGGTATCAAGCCAGACTCGATGATCGGGACTGGTTCCCGGAAGCAGCAGGGGACAGGTGGGTCTTGACGCGGCAGCGGTTTGGGTTAAGTGCAGGTAATGGGCTCAGGCTTTTTCAGTAATAGGGAACCAATTATGGGTCACAAGTACAAAGTGGGCCACATTGGATGGGCAAGAATAGTACTCGCCGAGCAACAAAGCCAACCAACTTGGCTAAGTGGTAGAGTTGCTGTCTTCCAGCGCCAGAGACCCGGGCTCACTCCTGACCACGGGTGCCATCTCCGCAGTGTTTGTTCGTTCTTCGTGTAACTACGTGGGTTTTCACCGTGTGCTCTAGCTTCGTCCGACATCCCAAAGATGTACAGGTTTGTGGGCTAGTGCAAGGATAGTGTAAGAATTTTCCCTGGTAGACAAAAGTGCTGGAGAAACTCAGCGGGTGCGGCAGCATCTATGGAGCGAAGGAAATAGGCAACGTTTCGGGCCGAAACCCTTCCGGGTTTCGGCCCGAAACGTTACCTATTTCCCTCAGTGTTTCCTATTTCCAGAACGTTGCCTATTTCCTTCAGGGTTTCGCCCCGAAACGTTGCCTATTTCCCTCAGCGTTTCCTATTTCCAGAACGTTGCCTATTTCCTTCAGGGTTTCGGCCCCGAAACGTTGCCTATTTCCCTCAGCGTTTCCTATTTCCAGAACATTGCCTATTTCCTTCAGGGTTTCGGCCCGAAACGTTGCCCATTTCCTTCGCTCCATAGATGCTGCTGCACCCGCTGAGTTTCCCCAGCACTTCTGTCTACCTTCGATTTTCCAGCATCTGCAGTTCCTTCTTAAAGAATTTCCCCTGGTTGTGCAAGATAAAAGCAGGGTAGGAGTGATCACTGGTCGGCGCGGAGTCTGTGGGCCGAAGATCTTGTTACCACGCTGTGAAATTAAACTTCTCTTCAATCACGCCAGCAGAGCTATCCTAGGAGATCACACAAGGAAGTCACGAGGGGAAATATTCAAGAGGAGCCTTGCTTCTCCCAGCAGAATCCCTGGAGGAACTAGGTTACTCTAAGCTGCTGTTGCTGCAAGCCCAGCGACACCTGTCGGGAAGCTCTTGACAAATACAGATCAGCGGCAACAGGAGGCATCACTGAGACAAAGAAGAGATTGCAGAGAGCAGAAGTGTCCAAAGTGACACAGAAGAATTTCATTCATCTTGGAAATAAGTTACAAAAACATTACTTGGAGTTTTCCAATCCGAGAGGAAGGTCCTTTAGTTTTAGTGGGACCCGTATTGGCGAGTCTCTGTGGAGGGAGGGGGGGAAAAAAAAATCACGGAATGATGAGAGTGCAAAATATAGTTTTCCAATACAGGATAACGCTTATGCCCCTTTCTCAAAGTCATTGAGACACAAGAGACTGCAGATGCTGCTGCAATCTCGAGCAATAAACAAACTGCTGGAATAACCCAGTGAGTCTGACGGCATCTGCACATTGATTCTGCTCGCATTTCATTAAATTACCTCATTGTCACCTTATCTGTCTTAAGCAATCTACAAAGTTTCCAAACTTTCTTGACACTTTAAAGAAATAATGCGGAAACAGGCCCTTCGGCCCAAGTCCACGATAACGACCGATCTCCCCCGTTGGGGGAGTCCAGAACCAGGGGCCACAGTTTAAGAATAAGGGGTAAGCCATTTAGAACGGAGATGAGGAAACACTTTTTCACACAGAGAGTTGTGAGTCTGTGGAATTCTCTGCCTTAGAGGGCGGTGGAGGTCGGTTTTCTGGATACTTTCAAGAGAGAACTTGATAGGGCTCTTAAAGGTAGCAGAGTCAAGGGATATGGGGAGAAGGCAGGAACAGGGGTACTGATTGTTGATGATCAGCCATGATCACATTGAATGGCGGTGCTGGCTCGAAGGGCCGAATGGCCTACTCCTGCACCTATTTTTTGTGTGTGTGTGTGTGTGTGTGTGTGTGTGTGTGTGTGTGTGTGTGTGTGTGTGTGTGTGTGCGCGCGTGTGTGCGCGTGTGTATTGTACACAAGCACCAACCTTATCCAACGCACTAGGGACAAGTTTTACCAAAGCCAATTAATCTACAAACCTGTACGATTTTGGGATGTGGGAGGAAACCGGAGCACCTGGAGAAAATCCACGTGGTCACAGGGAGAACGTACAAATTCCATACAGACAGCACGTGTAGTCAGGGTCGAACCTGGATTACTGGCACTGGCAGGAAGCAGCTCGACGCCGCGTCACTGTGTGGCCCCACTCTGTCTCTGCTGGAGGAACAGATCTCGGGGACTCTAATAAGGGTATATAGGTATACTGATATTCTCAATAAGGAAGACAACATGTCGTGCCTCATTCCTGTTCCCCAACCCATTCTGCTTTGGAAACTGACACCCCTTCACTCTTCCCTGATTTCTCACCCTAGACACGAGCTGTTTTTTCTTTCCACAGATGCTGCCTGAGTGGCCGAGTTCTTCCAGTATTTCTGCTTTTGTTTCCTATGTTTGGAAACACCAATGCTTACCGTGTGTGTCACGGGTGGCTTCTTGGATACAGCATCGAAGAGATCGTCATCTCCTTTGTCTTCAAAGATATTGGATAAGGATGGAGGCGATTTGGCAGACGATGGCTTCATGTAAAATTAAAAATTAAAGCGTTAACAGTCTGTTTTCTTACTCCATAACTCCAATGAAATATGAATTACAATGACCTAAAAGTACTAAATTGAAAAATGTGTGCAGCACAGTGGCACAGTGGGGAATTGCTGCCTCACAGCACCAGAGACCCGGGTTCGATCCTTACTACGGGTGCTGTCTGTGTCGTTTGTACGATCTCCCTATGACAGTGTGGGTTTTTTCTGGGTGCTCGATTTCCTCCCACTCCCCAAAGACATGCAGGTTAATTGGTTTCTGTAAATTTCCCCTATTGTGTAGAATGTAGACAATAGGTGCAGGAGTAGGCCATTTGGCCCTTCGAACGAGCACTGCAATTCAATGTGATCATGGCTGATCATCCCCAATCAGTACTCCGTTCCTGCCTTCTCCCCATATCCCCCGACTCTGCTATCTTTAAGAGCACTATCTAGCTCTCTCTTGAAAGCATCCAGAAGCACCTGCCTCCACCGCCCTCTGAGGCAGAGAATTCCACACTCACCACTCTCTGTGAGAAAAGTGTTTCTTCGTCTCCGTTCTAAATGGCTTACTCCTTATTCTTAAACTGTGGCCCCTGGTTCTGGACTCCAACATCGGGAACACGTTTCCTGCCTCTAGTGTGTCCAAGCCCTTAACAATCTTATACGTTTCAATATGATTCCCTCTCATCCTTCTAAACTCCACAGAGTGTACAAGCCCAGCTGCTCCATTCTCTCAGCATATGACAGTCCCGCCATCCCAGGAATTAACCTTGTAAACCTACATTGCACTTCCTCAATAGCAAGAATGTCCTTCCTCAAATTAGGGGACCAAAACTGCACACAATACTCCAGGTGTGGTCTCACTAGGGCTCTGTACAACTGTAAATGTGGGATAACATAGAACTAGTGGACTGGGGATTGGTGGTTGGCATGGACTCCGTGGGCCGAAGGGCCTGTGTCCACACTATATCTCGAAACATATGCATGGCAATCAACTCTTAGCTCATTCATGTGGACACATATAGATTTTGTCTAAAAGACTTTATATATACTAAATGATCTTGTCAGGAAAAACACAAAAGGCATCTTCCTTTTAGTCCCGTTGGTTATTCAGACAGTCACAGAGACAGTGTAAGAGGCCTGAGTCTCTTGCACCAGCTGCAGCACTGTGCCGCCCTTAAATTGATAAGAAGAATTGCATGGGAATAATAGTTTAGACTGTCTGGGCCCCGATGTGACAAATATGAAAGAGAATACAAAGTTGTACGAGATGTCATAAAAGGAGCTGGGGAGGAAAATGTAGACCAGAGAGCAGCAGAGGTATTGGTCCCATTTTAAATGCTGGGGGGGGGGGGGGGGGGGGGGAGGGGAATGCGGCTGGTGGTGGAATCTGGTGGACGCAGGCAGAAGTTGCAACGGATAAAGCGACTGAATGGGGCGGCTAGTGGATGGAGGATGAAGGGAAGTCTATCCTTGAGAGAGAGGGAGAACAGAGATGCGATGTTGTCAAGGGACCTGTCAACTCTGGTAGAGGGATTTTTCCACAGACGCTGCCTGATCCCGAGTGTTTTCAGCACCCTCTATAAACTAATTTTATCGCTGTTTGTCTTTGGCTGGCCAGTACCACAGCTGGGAATAAGCCTGACAAAGCTTCCATTTTTTATTTTGTCCCAACACAGATTCCAACACTTGAATATCCAACATTGAATACTTGAAGCTTCCCTCTTTGTCAATACCTTTGTGCTGCTAAACAAGTTGTCAGTTGTATCGAAGAGGTCGTGGCTGGGAAGCTCCGCTGCCTTGGCACGAGGTGACAGTGGAGGGTTAACAGGGAGCTTCACGTCTGTCTTTTTAACCTGAAACACAAGCACAGGGTCAAGAGGCATGAACGGAGCCTGCCATTCTATTATTTGTAAACCCTCGGTAAGCTATAACCCGATCGTTCACACAAACATTTTACAGCATGTTCACAATTTGATAAACTAACAACAGAGGCGACACAAAGAGCACTAGGTCTACATTTGGGATGCCAAATTCACAAGTTGGTTGGGGGTCGAGAGAATGTGAACAACGGGGTCAAACTGCAAAGGATGCAGGGAAGATTTACGAGGATGTTGCCAGGACTCGAGGGCCTGAGCTATAGGGAGCGGTTGAGCAGGCTAGTGTAGAAGGGGCATGTTGGTTGGTGTGGGAAAGTTGGGCCAAAGGGCCCGCTTCCACACTGTATGACTGACTCCATGACTCTATAAGAGCATGTAAACGGACATTAAATGGTTTTATGGTGTCCAAGGTCACCTGGCAGCTCCGTTGAGATGGTAACACAAAAGACTGCAGATGCTGGAACCTGAAGCTGCAGACAATCTGCAAGAAGAGCTCGGCAGCTCGAGCAGCATCTGAAAGGAATGGCCAATGTTTTGGGTTAAAGCTAACCGACCCGATGCAGGGCTGGGACTCAAAGCGCTGCCCATTCCACTCCAAACGCAGATTTTGCTCGGCTCACTGAGCTCCTCCAGTGGATCGGTCGTTGTTCCTTCAGGATGGTATCGGGCTATGGATCAGTGGTGGTCCTAGGGTGGTTTATCAGAGGTGGGATTGTGTTGGGAAGAGCAAGGACTGATGGCGATTACTGCGACCACGTGTTGAGCTGGGAACAGAACCTCTTCTCCTTCAAGCTCCACGTTCAGGCACGTATTTAAATTGGCAATGCATGTTCTCAAGGGAACAGCAGCATGTACACCCAGTTATCCTTCATCCAGCTGGATCACATGTAGCTACTTTCAGGACGGGCATTTGAGGAAATGAGACTCAGACAGGCAAGAGGCCCAGTGTTTGCATTTTATGCAAACACAAATCCTGGCATTTATGGAGCTTCCTTCACAATGAAGGGCAGTGGTCTACTGGCATTCAACATGTTTATTCCCACGGCACATTACATTAGGTGCTTGTGTCTAAAAATAAAGCCAGGAAGTCAACAAATGGCCAAATTCTGGCTGCTGCATTCCCCCAGATTTCATTATAGCCTCTCCAAAAATAAACAGCTGAGATTAAAAAATGATGCAAACACACTGGTAGGGTGTCCAATTGGCGGCAGTTAGCGAAGGTGTATGCAAAAGTTAAGGTTTTGATAGCTTGGCATATCCTTGGCATCAGGACGGTCGCATGCTCCAATCCAACCTTCCTACAGCTAGAAGTGCCTAACTGGTTTAGAATCATAGTCATAGAGTGATACAGTGTGCAACTGGCCCTTCGGCCCAACTTACAACACCGGTCAACATGTCCCACCGGCTACACTAGTCCCATCTGCCTGCGCTTGGTCCTTATCCCTCCAAACGTGCCCTATCCATGTACCTGTCTAACAGTTTCTTATACTTTGGGATAGTTCCAGCCTCAGCTACCTCCTCTGGCAACTTATCCCCCTACCCCCGCCACCCTTTGTGTGAAACAGTTACCCCCCCAAGGTTTACAGGGCCTTGGGATGTCTCTCATTCGTGGCTATGTTTATATTTCTTCCTTACAAGTTGCTCTCCTACTGGAGTGGCAAGCGCAGTGAGGCACCCGGGGCAGGGAGGCCGAGCGATGGCCAGAGGCGAGGGTGGGCCGGCGTCTTCACGGGCCGATGTTGACGGGGTTTCACAGAGTGGTCGAGGCGGCAGAGTGGGTTGCTGGAGGTTGTGAAGCAGCCTGGGCCTTCATCAGATCGAACGCCGCCCCCAAGTGGCCGAATGTATCGATCGGACACGGCCTGAAGTGGCACGGAACGGCGGATCAGCGGGAGAGGACATCGACACGTCACCTTGTCGGACAATTCGCTGTAACTGCGACTCAGTGCCACCGCTAGGACAACAGGCCGTTAAGGCCAAATTATGACTAACATTGAAAAAGAACTTTGGGGTTGAAGAGTACAAGAAGGTTAATTGGCTTTGGTAAAACTGCAAATTCCCCCCAATGTGTAGGATGGTGTTAGTGCACGGGGTGATCACTGTTGGTGTGGACCAAGTGGGTGGAAGGCCTCACTCTATTACAGTTCCCACACTGAGTTTCTAAACTAAACTTCAACTGTAGGAAAGTCCCAACATTATAAACACAACGCACTTGTTCTTGGTGATATCTAATTTCCTTCGCTCCATAGATGCTGCCTCACCCACTGAGTTTCTTCAGCATTTTTGTCTACCTTCTAATGTTGCCACTGTTCTTGGTGATAGCTAATAGACATCAACACCAATGGAGTTCAAACTAACCTCAGGTTTTCGAGCATCTGCGAAGAGGTCAACATCTGGGTCATTGTCCATCTGCTGGTGGTGACTGAAGAGCAACTCCTCATCCTGAAACACTCTGGTACTTGTACCGCTCTCAGCAAGCTGCAGAAAAGAAAACATAGACAATAGGTGCAGGAGGAGGCCATTCGGCCCTTTGAGCCAGCACCGCCATTCAACGTGATCACGGCTGATCATCCCCAATCAGTACCCCGTTCCTCCCTTCTCCCCACATCCCTTGATTCCTCTGGCCCCAAGAGCTCTATCTAACTCTTCTTTGCATGCATCCAGTGAATCGGCCTCCACTGCCTCCCGAGGCAGAGAATTCCACATATCCACAACTCTTTGGGTGAAAAGGACTGTTCCAAAATTGTGAAACGCCATTTCTGGACGCGAGCGAGGATACTGTTCTGCGGTTTACCTTTTCGTCGCGATCTTGATTACCCGGGTCAGTTGTGACCTCCAGGCTCTCGTCTTCCTCACCCTCAAACAGACTGACCACCGATTTGCGATTGCTCTGCAGTTCCTCCTGCAGAGCAGGGGGACTTGGCTTAGATGGGACGTCATCTCCCTGGGAAGTTACACCATTTGAGTTCAACTGGAAAGAACAAAAGAAGTGAAGTTTATTGTGGTGGTAGACACAAAATTGCTGGAGTAACTCAGCGGGACAGGCAGCATCTCTGGCAAGAAGGAATGGGTGAGGTTTCGGGTCGAGACCCATCCAGAGATTCACGGTCTCGACCCGAAATGTCACCCATTCCTTCCCTCCAGAGATGCTGCCTGGCCGGCTGAATTACTCCAGCATTTTGTGTCTATCTTCGATTTAAACCAGCATCTGCAGTTCTGTCCCACATATTTATTGTGGTGGTTATGGTTCTCTCGACCCCACACAAACTTGTGGTGGTCTCATTGTTGTGGCAACACAGCCATCCTCATGGGAAGGAACACTAGTGCTCTTACCCACTCTGGTCTGTGACTCCAGTATCCCAACTCTTAACTCTCCTTGAGCTTCAGTTGGATCAAGCCACTCGCTGCAGCTCGAGGTGGCCCACCATCAACTTCATATCAATTGTGGGACGTCTAATCCTCAAACCTATGCTGCAAGTGGAGCTTCTCTCATCTTGAGACAAATGCAACCACTCAAATGGGAGCCCAGTCAACAAAAGCCCTTATAGATTGTCGCCTTGACTCAACTGGCAGCACAACTGAAGGGTGACAAGATGGCACCAGGAACGTGGCGACTCTTGTGTACTGCCCGCTACAGTGGCACAACGGTAGAGTTGCTGCCTCGCAGCGCCAGAGACCTAGACTCGATCCTGACTACGGGTGCTGTCTGCCTGAAGTTTGTATGTTCTCCCTGTGACCACATGGGTTTTCTCCAGGTGCTCCGGTTTCCAACCACATTCCAAAGCCATGCAGGATTGCAGGTTCTGTGAATTGCCCCTAGTGGGGGAGATAGAACTGGTGCGAGCGGTGATCGATGGTCAGTGTGGACTAGGTGGGCTGAAGGGCCTGATTCCACGCTGTATCTCAGAACTGAACTAAACTACATGCAAAAAAGGACTGCACTGGGTCTAGGTGCATGTGACAATAAAGTACGATGAGCAGCTTAGTATCTCTGAGTTAAGTACCAGCTTGGTCTTTCTCTGTTGCTCCAGAACATCGATGCCAGCAAACAGAGGGACTGCACCAGGCGGCCTCTTCTTGGCGTCCAACACTGGCTCCGTTTGACTCTTCCCATCTGATGCAACAGAACTGTTCTCCACAGCTTGTTTAATCACAGTCGATCCACGAGGAGCTACGGCCGGCTTCTGTCAAAACAAAAGAGATGAGGAGGAATTTCTTTAGTCAGAGGGTGGTGAATTCATTGCCACAGACGGCTGTAGAGGCCACGTCAGTGGATATTTTTAAGGTGGAGATTGACAGATTCTTGATTGGTACGGGTGTGTGGGGTTAAGGGAAGAAGGCAGGAGAGTGGGGTTGTCAGGAAAAGATAGATCAGCCATGATTGAACGGCAGAGTAGACTTGATGGGCCGAATGGTCTTACTCTGCTCCTGAAACCTATGAAAGCATGGCAACAGCAGTGTGAGGTGACTGAGGATGGGCTATAAACGGCACAAAAGGAAGTGCCGAAGAACAGCCAGTTCTGCAAAATCACACTTTGTCTCTGTTGTATTTTTGTTCTCCATTGCCAAAGGAGCAATTTCATAAAACTGTTGACCCGTGCATCAAGTTACACCTGCACGCTCACCGTTCACCATGACAACCCACATTAGCTTCCAGCTCAACAATGGCTCCATTTTATAACTCCCCCTCCTGTGATGAAATGTACTTCCCCTACACCCCAAAAGCCCTCTAATTTCTGTAACCTTGCGCAGATTCCCACATCCATCATTGACCGGTTTTGCTCACAGACACCTCTTCGCTCTTTGGAATTCTCCCCACAAACTCTCCATCTCTTTCCTCCTCAAACCCAACCCAGACCAAATTTTTGGTGGTCAGCTTTAATTTATGTCAACATTGGTCTGATGAAATTCCTATGAAGCGCTCACAATATTTTGTACTATGTTTCGGCAGTATGCAAGTGCAAGAAACACAACAGCAATTGCTGTCAATGGCATCATAAAGTATATATCTTGTTACCTGGACAGCAGGCTTGCCAGCTGCTGGCTTAGAAGCGAAAAGATCATCTTCTTCATCTTCTCCAAACAAAAGAGAAACTTTCTGGGATTTATTTTGGCTAGAAAAGGAAAATAAATTTGCAAATGAAACCAAGGGAGGTGGTAGGAAATCTCAGTTTCATAACAAACTGAATAGTTTAAATGTATTTCAAAATATTACACAAAATATGAGGAACAACACCACATGTTCCGTTTTGGTCGCTTAAAACACAACAGTATAAAAATTGACTCACACCCATTTCTCCCCTCCATTCCTTCTTCTAGCTTCACAATTCACAACTCTTCAATCCTTTTATCTCACACTTTCTGTCTTTTCATCTCTGGCTTTTGTCCACCATCTGTATAACAACCCCCCCCCCCCCCCCCCCTCATCTGTTAGACTATTACCAGTGTAGGAAGGAACTGCAGATGCTGTTTTAAACCAAAGATACACAAAAGGTTGGAGTAACTCAGCGGGACAAGCAGCATCTCTGGAGAGAAGGAATGGGTGACGTTGATCATTGTTACTTTTTTTGCATGTCTTTTTGCTCTGGTACTTTATTTCATTCGCATGTTTAAACTATAATGTTTTATTCTTAATGTTTTATTTTTAATTCTACTGTATGTCGTGTTGTTACTTGCGAGTGGAGCAGCAAGGCAAATTCCTTGTATGTGTACACACTTGGCCAATAAACGTATTCATTCATTCATTGTTCTATATCTCTCTACATCATCGTCTATATCTCTCGTTTCCCTTTCCCGTAACTTTTAGTCCGAAGAAGGGTCTCGACCCGAAACGTCACCCATTCCTTCTCTCCAGAGATGCTGCCTGTCCCGCTGAGTTACTGCAGCTATCTTCAACCTGCCAGGTTTTGACCCGTTGCTCCTTTCTCCCAGGTTTCTACCCGCCACGACAATCAGTCTGATGAAGAGTCCCGTCAAGAAGCGTCACTAAAACCCCCGTCCCACGGTGCGAGTCTATTCCAAGAGTTCTCCCGAGTTTGCCCTGATTAGAACTCGGAGATTTACGGTAATGGCCGCTCGTCGGTACTCAAGGCTCTCGTGGACATTTTTCAACATGTTGAAAAATCTTCAAGAGTCTTCCCGTGCTTACCTGCCGTTAGCGAGTCTTCCCGAGTACCTGCCGTTAGCGCTAAGAGACGTCCCCGAGCTCCGACGTACCTGCTACGTTCATTCTCCGTGCTTACCACGAGTTTGATTTTTTTTTTTAAACTCGGGCGAGCTCTTGGAATGAACTCGCACCGTGGGACAGGGCTCCAATCCATGTTCTGTGGAGATACTGCCTGACCAGCGTAGTTACTCCAGCATTTTGTATCTGCTGTTCTTTGTGTTCAAAATCTCATCCGGCACAACTTTTCTCCATGTCTGTCTTGTGTATTTATCAGGGTGGACCAGTTATCTCAGGATACAGTTGGTTCTGGAGAAGGTTGGGAAAAGGCAATGCATGTTGCCCTTTGTGTGGCAGCAACAAAGCCCTGGATCCTGGTGCTGGTTCCATTGCTTTCACTTCCAACATTGACCAATTTCTTTTCATCTCCTAGTCTTCACAGCACCATGCAACCTCCTACCCCACCACTCCAACCTCCTTCCCCACACGATGACACCACCTCTTCCCCAAGCTGCACAGAGAGCGCGTTCTTCCAACCGACCCCGCCACCAAATCCGCAAAGCAGCCAGATGGTGTTGTGCCCACTAAATCTCCTACCCCGTCTCCAGCCAGACATGGCACTGCCCACACAGTTCCTCAACAGATGGCCTTAGTGCGAGAGGGATATTTCAGCAGAACATTTCTTAGCAAGACATTTCTCTCATTGCAAATAACCTCTGCACCCCCTCTCTCTCCACCACCACCCTAATGGTCCTACTAGTTCCACTGTTCATATCCCTTCATTCTCACCTCTTCCCCAGCCAACAATGGGCCATTATGGGCTCCATCCTGGCTTGGCGATCTGTTTCCGCTTTACTCTGACCTTTTCTTACCTCCAGTTCCCTTCCCTCTGCTTACTGTCTGAAGAAGTGTCCCCAACCAAAACATCACCCATCCTTTTTCTCCACAGATGCTGCCTGACCCGCTGAGTTACTCCAACACTTTGTATCACTGTTGAATTAAATATCCAGGGTCCATGAATTCTCCTCCGACCCTAGAATAAGGCGGTGCTGGCTCGAAGGGCCGAATGGCCTATTCCTGCACCTATTGTCTAAGGCGACACAGTGGTGCAGCTGGAAGAGAAAGTGAGATAACATAGAACTAGTGCGAAGGGGGTGATCGATGTTCGGAGTGGACTCGGAGTGTTGAAGGGTCTGGTTTCATGCTGTGTCCTAGACAATAGGTGCAGGAATAGGCCATTCGGCCCTTCGAGCCAGCATCGCCATTCACTGTGATCACAGCTGATCATCCACTTTCAGTACCCCGTTCCTGCCTTCTCCCCATGTGCCCATGACTCCGCAATCTCTAAGAGCTCTATCTAACTCTCTCTTGAAAGCTTCCAGAGAATTGGCCTCCACCGCCCTCTGAGGCAGAGAATTCCACAGATTCACAACTCTTTGGGTAAAAAAGTTTTTCCTCATCTCCATTCTAAATGGCCTACCTCTTATTCTTAAACTGTGTCCCCTGGATCTGGACTCCCCCAACATCAAGAACATGTTTCCTGCCTCTAGCGTGTCCAATCCCTTAATAATCTTATATGTTTACAATCAATCAAGAGGCTACATTTCCACGACTGAGTCAGGCCACTCTCACGATGACCTGCCACCTTCAGCTAAGTGCTGTTAAAAACACGCACATTCCCGGGACCTACCTTTCCTTTCCAGTCACGCCAAACAAGTCGTTCCCAGGGTCATTGTCAAACAGGCTGACCTTCTTCACTGCCTGCGAGGCTGCTGCAGCCTTTGGTGCCAAGTCCTTTCCTGTTGAGGCCCAGGTCTCCTCGACCTCCGCCACACCCTCCACTTCAGGCCGTCTCGGGCTTTGCCAGTCAACCTGCAGTGAGAACAACATGAGCAACCCGTCCCTGGAGTATCAACGAGGTAGATGTTGGTGTGCTGGAAACAGGTTGAGTGAAACAAGGGTGGCACGTTAATGGCGGCATGGTGGAGTTGCTGCCTTGCAGCGCCAGAGACCCGGGTTCCATCCTGACCATGGGCGCTGTTTGTACAGAGTTTGTACGTTCTCCCCGTGACCGTGTGGGTTTTCTCCAGGTGCTCTGATTTCCTCCCACATCCCAAAGATGTGTGGGTTTGTAGGTTAACAGGCTTTGGTTAAAAAAAGGTAAATTATCCCTCGTGTGTAGGACAGTGCTCGTGTGATCGTTGGTCGGCGCGGACCCAGTGGGTCGATGGGCGTGTTTCCGCAATATCTCTCAAGCCTAAAGACTAAAAATATTGCAGGATTATTCCTGGATGCGGAGGAACTGATCATGAGAGCTTAACAGGATGGAACAGATTCTCGAAGATAGTGAACAGACCTCAAAGATTGAAAAGATTCAAACTGTGATTTTTTTGAGAACTCTCTTCAATCTTTGAGTGAAAACAAGGAACTGCAGATACTGGTGTACACAAAAGGATACAAAGTGCTGGAGTAACTCAGCGGGTCAGGCTGCATCTCTGGGGAATATGGACAGGCAAGGTTTTGGGTCGGGACTTGTCCAGAGATGCTGTCTGAACCGCTGAGTTAATCCAGCACTTTGTATCCTTTTGCGTAAACCTGCGTCTGCAGTTCCTTGTTTTCACTCAAAGATTGAACAGAGTACTCAGAAAACCAGAGTTTGAATCAGGAATGCGCTGGTTAAGTGGGGAAATATTCAATAACAACTTTCGAAAGGAAACTGGATATTCTCTGGAATTGATAAATGAGGGAGGCCAAAAGAAGTAGGTGCAAGAAAAAGTGAGGGAAAGAAATCAAGGGAAAGTGAGAAAGTGGTGACAGAAAGCAAAAATGGGAATAAATGAGAGGATGTACAAAATGGAGGGAAATGTACAATGGGTAGTTTGACGGGTTCCAGAAGTAAAGCTTGGTGGATCCACAGTGGCGGACAAAGTCAATTTGAACACGAGTTCAAGAACAATCAAAATCAACAAAGATAGGCACAAAGTGCTGGACTAACTCAGCGAGTCAGGCAGCATCTCAGGGGGAATAGGTGACGTTTCAGATCAGGACCACGGGGACACAAATTTTTGGCGGCCGCGCGCGAATGCGTGCACTCACCCACACATGCGCATGCGCACACACACCCACATCATGTCCCGCCCTGCTGACTGACGTCTCTCTCGTCCAATCGGCGCCCTCGATCAGCAGTCCCACCTCGACTGTCTCGCGGAAAGTGGAGATTTTAAAATCCCGATCACAAAAACTTTGGGGGGGGGGGGGGGGAATGTCCCCCACCTCTCAAAACATGTCCCCTTTGCCCCCCCCCCCAGATTTTCTGCCCCTGATCTGAAGAAGGGTCCTGATCTGAAACATCACCTAACCTTTTCCTCCAGAGATGCTGCCTGACTCACTGAGTTACTCCAGCACTTTGTGCCCATCTTTGGTATAAAACAGCTTCTGCAGTTCTTTGTTTCTACCAAATGACAGCAATCCAGTTGGACGGAGGTTTATGGCAGGAGTGTGCAAATCTTCCAATCTCCTTACCTCATCACTTGCAAATAATCCAGTGGGTTTCAAACTGCTGGGTGCAGCCTTGGGTTCACTCTGCTGCTGAGATTTCTTCGACGCGGCACTCTCCTTTGAGGAAACGGCACCGAAGAGGTCACCCTGGGAAAACCCAACACAAGCTGATGGTAGGACCATTCCTGCTGGAGGAAGCTGTTCCACCCATCTCTCTGCCTCAACATTCACCATGCATTCCCGCACAATGGAGACGACAAGTGTCCACTTTGCCAGAACGATCCTGTAAAATCCAGCCCAGTGGGAAGCCTGTGCAATCTGCAAAGATTCTGTACCAGCAACTATGTTATTGCCAGAAGGCATGTCTGCAACTCATTAATACAGGAGGCATGCAGCTATTTAATTAAACCATACCAGTATCCTTCTGCACGTGAATAGTATTTTCTTTCTAGATTCATTGTAATCGACAAAAGCACGAGAAAGACGCAGATAAATCTCGTAAAATACTATGATCTGGAATGGAACTCTTGGTGCGGTGGAACAAATGACACAGCAAAGGTGTACGATGGTTGAGAGCTTCAAATTCCTTGGCGGTATTAGCAACGATCTCTCAAGGACCAACCCAAGCCAAGGCACCATACCAATGCCTCTACTTCCTGAGGAGACTTAGAAAATCCATTATATCTGCATTGGCTTATAAACCTCGACAGTAGCGCCATGGAAACTAGACCGTCAGGTAGTGTCACATTTTGGTTTGGGAGCAAGTAATTGCAGAGAGTTACTCACAGGCTAGGCTCCCCACCATTAATTCCATCTACACCTCCCACTGCATTGGAAAAGCAGTCAACATAACCAACTTGCCCCACCGTGGTCACATTCCCCCTTCGACAGCGGGGTGACGCCTGTATGGTCGTGAGTAGTCGCCCAAAGAGTTGTACCTATTTCTGGTCGTCGCTGGATTTTCAACATGTTGAAAATTTTCTGCAACCTGCTGCGACTATGACGGGTGCCGGCAAGACGCCGAAAAAAAAACACGTAAGTGGGACAGGCCCTTTAGAGTTAACTGAACGAGTGAAATATCTGCAAACAGCAGGAAAGTAGGACTGAATGTGAAAGATATTAGCAAAAAATGCAGTGCTGGGGAACTCAGCAAGCCAAGCAGCATCTTTGAAGGAAAATGGACAGATTTTGGTTCAAGGCCCTTCTTCTGTTCTCTGTCCGTTTTCTTCCACAGGTTCTGCTTGGCTTCCTGAGTTCTTCCAGTTCTTTCAGTTTTTTTTTGCTCAGGACTCCAGCATCTGTCGCTATGCGTCACACTGGAGATATTAGTCTTCCATTAATCTCTGAACGGTAAGGCATGGATGTGCAGTGAGCGAATTACAAAGTTAAATAACTCGAGATAAAATTTACTGCTTTTGTTGAGGAATTAGATTGAGAGTATTAAACATTTTTTTGGGGAAAGGCTTTCGACTCTTTCTTGTAGAACTAGAGGTTTAAACAGTAAGCAAGGTGGATGGAAATGATGAGCTGTTTCATTTGGAAGTTTCCTGCCAAAAGAAAGGGACTACTTTCTAATACAAACAGGCCCACTTCTGTGCAGCACATCCGGTTAAGTAAGAACGTCAGGACATGAAAATGTTTCTGGGGACTGAGTGATTTGGTAGCACGCTTTCTTTGAAAGAGACTAATGCCTACCCTCCGCTCCACAATACTGGAAAAATTCCGAATGTGGAAAAGGAACAAAAGCAAGGAAAAAGACATCAGAGAAATACAAGGAGCAAGTAAATTTACGGGTCTTGAGATAAGCCATATTTCTTTCCCAACGAGGGTGATTGCAAAGTCAGATCAAATTTGTAGCCAACTTGAGCTCAAATTTTGAACTTCAAAGGCAGAGCCTGAGCCCACAGTGGAATTCCGTAACTCCCCTTCCAGCATCGCTGAACATTATTCAATCAAGAGACACCAGTCTTACAGGATTACACAATTAGAAGGATGCTCACTGGTAATGGAACATATATTTACCTCATCATCGTCAAAGAACGAGACTGGAATTTGATGGGATTTGGTCTTTCTTATGGTTGACTGCTTCGAGTCATTTCTTTTTGTGTCTTTGCTTGTAAAGAATAAATCCTGTTATGGAAAGAGTGTGAATCAGAGTGTAAATAAAGGTTTGACAGGTACAGTCAGATATAGAACTGTTTTACTATTTTCCAAATTAAATCATATCTTGATCTAAGCAATGAATGCAAAACAAAAGTGATAGCAGAGGCAACTACTATCCAAGATTGGACTCTTATTGTGTTAGGTTGTAATTCAAACTTATTTCAACGGTTAGCAAGTGGGGAACATAGACACTCATTTAGACACTGTGGAAACAGGGTAGTTGGCCCACGGAGCCGGCGCTGACCATTGATCACCCCGAACACTAGCAATGCCCTACACACTAGGGACATTTTGCATTTTACAGAAGCAAATTAACGACTTTGTTGCGTGGGAGGAAACCTTTACTTTCGAGATACAGCGTGGAAACAGGCCCTTCGGCCCACTAAGTCTGTGCCGACCAGGGATTGCACCTTAACACTAGCACTATCCTACACTGCTAGAGACATTTTACACTTTACCAAAGCCAATTAATCCTCAAACCTGTACATCTTTGGAGTGAGGGAGGACAGCAGAGCACCTGGAGAAAACCCACGTGGTCACGGGGAGAATGGACAAACACTGTACAGACAGCACCCGTAGTCAGGATCAAACCTGGGTCTCTGACACTGTAAGACAGTAACTTCCACTGAGCCCCACAAAGAAAAAAATAATTGCCAAGAATTTCAAGTCTGGCTGCACTAAAAAGACACCAACACGATATCTGCAGATGCCAGGTCGGAATCTGCCTTGGGTAAGGCTTTTTAAATTATACCAGAGAAAAAACATTCTAAAATGTCTGATTAGCACACACACTTCAAGGGAAAATTGCAGCCACAAGATTGAGTATTCTGTGCTCTCACTGCCCGTTTTCACTTTTACTGGTTTTAGTTGAATATTTAAGAGCAAAATAGTATTTAACCCAAAAGCAAATAAAAGATTCTCTACCTGAAACGACTGCGGATTTGCTGCTCCAAGATTCAGAATTTCATAGTTTTCATTTTTTAATTTAGCTTCAGAGATACAGCTCGGAAACAGGCCCTTCAGACCACCGAGCCCGCGCTGACCAGCAACCACCCCGTACACTAGCACTAACCTACACATTAGGGACAATTTGCAATTTGTAACCAAATCAATTAGCCTACAAACCAGTACATCTTTGGAGTGTGGGAGGAAACCAGAGCACACAGAGAAAACGTACAAACTCCGTATGGAGAGCACCCTTAGACAAGATCCGACACGGGTCTCTGATTGTAGGGAATTTTACAGGAACCTTTTCTAAAGCACTTACTTCACAGAAAGCAAAATAATGACATTTTCTGCAGTGTGGTCCACCACAGGTACTGATCCCACCATCAAAGAGATCCATAGAAGGCACTTCCTCAAAAAGGGAGACAATGCCATCAAAGGCTCACATCACCCTGGCTCCCCAAAGGCTCACATCACATCGATCTTTCCCTCTCGACGCCATTCTTTTGCCTTCTCCCCACATCTTTACTAATAAAGAACCTGTCAATCTCTGCTTTAAAAATACCCAATGACATGGCCATAAATTTTAATGATTCCTCACCCTCTTCCTAAAGAAATTCCTCCTCATCAGCTTTTTAAAGGTACGTTCTTTTATTGAGGCTGTGCCCTCTGGTCCTAGACTCTCCCACTAGTAGAAACATGTTCCCCACTCTGTCCAGGCCTTTCATGGACGGTGTTTGTTTGCACTAAGGACTATGCTTTTTTTTAACACTGGCATTGCAGTTATTAATGTATTGAATTTATGTTGTTTATATTAACTGTGTGTATTGCATTTACATTTGACTCTCTTGAAATAGAAGCACTCAAGTGGACACAAGAGGCTAATTCGTCAAAGCTCCATCTCACCACTTGCAACAGACACGTGGATCTATATATTATTCAAGAACATGAGTGAGTCGCTGGACTTACCTTGGAATCATCTTCATCAGAGAAGAGACCAGAGCTGGTTTGGGACTTTTCAGCAAGCAGCCCTGACGATTCGAGCACTTCTGGGAGTGGTTCTGTATCCTTGGAAATTATATACAGCAAATTAATTAACCCCAATTTCACCATCTCTTCCCTTAGCTCGCACCACCCAGCGAACTCAAGAAATGTCTGATTCATTGACAAACTCTCCATCACAGTTGGGAGGGGGTTTCTCAGAACAGACTGGGCAGCACAATGGCGCAGCGGTAGAGTTGCTGTCTCACAGCGCCAGAGACCTCAGGTGCTGTCTGTGTGGAGTTTGCACGCTCTCCCTGTTTTCTCTGGTTCCGGTTTCCCCCCACATTCCAAAGACGTACAGGCTTGCCAGTTAATTGGCACTCTGTAAAATTCCCCAGTGTGTGCAGGGAGTGAATGAGAAAGTGGGATGACACTCAACTAGTGCGAACGGGTGGTTAATGGTTTGCCTGGACTCGGTGGGCCGAAGGGACTGTTTCCATGCTGTATCTATAAACTAGAGAACACTCCAACCTTTCATGCTGTAGAAGGACACCATTTCTTGCTGATGTAGGAAGCAACATGGAGGCATTTTGATCTGTTTAAACAATGAAACACCAGGTACCAAAAAGACACAGAGTGCTGGAGTAACTCAGCAGGTCAGGCAGCATCGCTACAGAACATGGAAAGGTGATGTGTCAGGTCAGGCCAGGGTCAGACCTTCCTGTCTGAAGAAGGGTCCCGACCCGAAACGTCACCCGTCTATGCTCTCCGACCCACTGAGTTATCCAGCGCTTTGTCTCCTTTTGTATGAACCAGCATCTGCAGTTCCTTGTTTCTAGTCTAAGTACAAATGAAACAAGAAAAAAAAAATCCTGATTCTGGACATTTAAATATAGAAAAAGATAGAAATATCCAGTAGTGGAAAGAAAAAGTAGGTTTTCAAGTGTTAGAGGAAGGTGTTCTTATAGAGGTGCACAAGATCATGAGAAACAAATAGGGTAAATGCAGAGACCTTTACTCGTAGTAGGGGAGTCAATAACCAGAGGACATAGGTTTAAGGTGAGAGCGAAAAAGTTTAAGGTGAGAGGGAAAATATTTAATAGGTACCAGAGGTGCAATTTTTTCACACAGAGAGTGGTGGTATAATGACCTAGCTGCCAGAGGTGGTAGTTGACACGGATACTATAACCTTTAAAAGGCATTTGAACATGTATGGTCCAAACGCGGCAGGTGAGACAAGTGTAGATGGGTCATATTGAGCAGCATGGGAATGTTGGGTGGAAGGGTCTGTTTCCATGTTGTACGCCGCTAAGACTATATGAGAGGGGCCCCCAAGGACGAGGGATCTAGTTAGGTATCTAGTCACAGGGGCGGCACGGTGGTAAGGTTAATAGAGCTGCTGCCTCACAGCTTCAGTGACTGAGATTCCATCATGACTTTCAAGTGCTGTCTGTGGTGTTTATACCTTCTCCCCAGGACAGCATGGCTTTCTGTTGCCACTTTTTCCCCACTTTCCAAAATCCCAGTAGCCAGTGGCTCTGGCTGAAGAGGAAAGACTCCATTTGGTCTCCCAAATAACTGACTAGACAGATGCAGAGCGGGGTGGTTCTGGGACGCCAGAATGCACCGTTGAGCCAACTGGAGACGTCGTGGGTTCAATCAGCAAAACGTCGATGAAAGTAGGTGCCCACTTGATAACCCCAATGACGTGTCTGCCCAGCCTTTCTCAACATTGGAGGAGCATAGGTGAGTGCAGAAGGCTCCCATCACCATCGGGAGCAAGTTGATATTTGGCACTTTGGACTTTTAACATCTGTGTCCTGTGTATTTGTACCACTGTATATTCACCACTGTATATTGCCCCAGTGCGTTACCCTGTAGCAAAATCCAGGGAGGAATTGATAAAAATGTGGCAAGAATTAAATAGGTTAGGGCCGGATTAGTGTAAAAAGGGGCTGGCAGATAAATATCGAACTGCAATACTGCAGTCGACCAGCAGTTACACTTTACACACACATTCTGCAAGGCACTTACCTGCTGCTGCGGCCTTGACTTCTCTTTGAGTGCTTTCGGTGTGACACTGGTCTCAAAGAGTCCACTGTCATCGCTCTCATCAAAGAGAATTGTAGCTGGCTTGGGTGCACCAGCAGCTGGCAAACACAAGAAAAACAGACCGATCAAAGGCTTCACAAAAACATATAGTCAATAAGCATGTTTGCAGTACATGGTTAAATTCAATTGCATTGATCAAATTGTACTCAACATTTCAAAGCCCTTTTACCCAATTAAGCCAAACGTTTCAAACTAAACTATTACCTGATGTGGGGAACTGGATCCTTACACTTACTGATTGGTCACCCTGTTATTGGAAAGATGTTGTTTAGCTGGAGAGGGTGCAGAGAAGATATACAAGGATGTTGCCAGGACTCGAGGGCCTCTGTTATAGGGAGAGGTTGAGCAAGCAAGGATTTCATTCCGTCGAGCACAGGGGGATGAAGGGTGGTCTTATGGAGGTGTACAAGATCATGAGAGGACTGGGTAAATTAAGTATTTTACCCAGAATAGGAGAATCCAGAAATCAGAGGACATTGATTGAAGATGGGGGGGGGGGGGGGGGGGGGGGAAAGAGATTCAATAGGAACCTGAGGGGTCAACTTTCTTTATACCCAAAGGGTGGTAGATATTTGGAACGTGCTGCCAGAGGAGGTAGTTAAGGCAGGTGCCATCATGACATTTAAAAAATATTTGGACAGGTACATGGACAGGAAAGACTTTGAGGGATTTGGTCTCAACTCAGGCAGGTGGGACTAGTGTAAATGAGACATTGGTTGGTGTGAACAAGTTGGGCTGAGGAGCCTTTTTCCACACCGTATGACTGTATGACTATGATATCTAATCTTACAAATGGTTAGTCGGAGAGATATGGGAAAATCCCACCTAATCTGCAGTGTCCATGAGAGAATAGACATTACATTTTCTACACTTCCATATCACAGGGAATGATCAGAAATGATTGCGAGCCCAGTATCAGAAATGCTATCACCCTGGCAGTCTTTGTTCACATCATATCTCGTAAGACTGAACACTATTTGAGGAGCATGATAGTCTGCCATCTACTACTCATTGGGACACAAAGTGCTGGAGTAACTCAGTGGTCTCTGAAGATCTCGGATTGGTGATGTTTCGGGTCGGAACCCTTCTTCAGACTGCAGGAGATGGGTCCGGACCCAAAACATTACCTATCCATGTTCTTCAGAGATGCTCCCTGACCCAGAGTCGTAAGGTCATAGTGATATGAGCAGAATTAACGCATGAAGTCAACTCCGCCATTCAATCATGGCTGATCTATATCTAAATACCTCACTGCCTTAAAATAATCCACTGAATTGGCCCCCAGAGCCTTCTGTAGCAAAGAAGTCCACAGATTCACCACCGTCTGACTAAAGAAATTCCTCCTCATCTCCATCCGAAAGGAACATCCTTTAGTTTTGAGGCTATGACCTCTAGTCCTAGATTCTGCCACCAGTGGAAACATCCTCTCCACATTCACTCTATCCAAGCCATTTCACTATTCTGTACGTTTCAACGAGTTCCCGCTTCATTCTTCTAAACTCCAGCAAATACAGAACCTGTGCCGTCAAACCCTCATCGTATGTTAAACCATTCATTCCTGGGATCAGGAATGGTGTCCTTTTGTGTAGACCAGCATCTGCAGTCCCTCGTTTCTACATCATCTACTCTTCCATTGACAGCAGGACCCAGAGCTATGCCCGCCGACACTGGGAAAGTGGTGGCCTTCAGGCTCCAATTCACACACCACCTTGCCTGGGTGGTTTTTTCAGCACCGCTGCATCAAAATCATTAAAGCACATTCGTCCACCAAGCAGAGCGGAGGGTAGGTCTTCAACAGATCTAACTGCCGCCCAACCCCAAGCGACTGTGGGCTCGTCACAGAAGTGGATCTGCAATCACACAGTACAATCGCTCCACTCTTTTAAATCTCTACTATCTGTACGCTGTGGATGTCTCCATTGTAATCAATTGTCTTCCCGCTGAGTAAGAAAGAACTGCAGATGCTGGTTAAAATCCGAAGGTAGACACAAAATGCTGGAGTAACTCAGCGGGTGAGGCAGCATCTCAGGAGAGACGTTCGCCCATTCCTTCTCTCCTGAGATGCAGCCTCACCCGCTGAGTTACTCCAGCATTTTGTGTCTACCATTGTCTTCCCGCTGACTGGTTAGCACGCAACAAAAGCTTTTCGCTGTACCTCGGCACACGTGACAAACTAAACTCAAACTCACAGCGTACTCAACTCAACTCGTCCAACTCAACAGCTGCGGGTGGGCAATAAAAATGAATGCCTCGCCAGAAATACTTGGAAGATGTTTTTCTAAAATAGCCGAGATATTTTCCACCAGTGCAACTTCATTCATCGCGATACGGGAAACCCAAAACCAGACCTTGAGTTGGCATTTAGCGACATGCACGGACGGGAACCCTGACGCTAACCTGACCTCTCCATCAAGCCATTAATGAGAGCAACAGCCGGAGGACTGTGAGATGGCACCACCTCAGCTTCCTGTGGCCCATCCCGCCGGTCCGCTGCTCCTACTGGTTTTAAGGAAATCAATCTTAATCCTCAAACTAAAAACACTTGCAGGAAATGCGAACTGACAGCAGACAAACTAAGCCTTAACAACGTCTGCAGATCGCATTATTCTTCTGTTTACCCAAGTGTTCAGCCACCAGGTGTCGTCGAACAATAAAAGTGCATGAGATCATGAGGGGGGTAGAGATGGCGAATGCACAGAGGTTTTTTACCCAGAGTACAGAAACCAAGAACTAGAGGATATAGGATTAAGATGGGAGGGGGAAGATTTAATAGGAACCCGAGGGGTAATATTTCCCACACAAGACTGGTGCGGATGTGGCTGCCAGAGGAGGTTGTTGAGATGGGAACTATAACAATATTTAAAAGATATTTGGACAGGTACATGGATTGGATAAATTTAGAGCGATATGGGTCAAAACATGGGCGTAGATCGATGTCTTGTTCGGCATGGACAAGTTGGGCCGAAGGGCCTGGTTTCGTGCTGTATGACTCTACAGCTCCAAAATCATTTAATCTTTGTATTAGCAAAGACAGATTGTGAAGGCATGGAGCGTAGTCTCTGATACTTAATCGTGCCTACATCTGACAGGCTCACACATTTGCTCATATACGAACAGTAGACAAGGATGCAACCATTTAAAATAACATTTCAAACTAAGCCCAACGGCCCAGAAAAATAAGATGCTGGTGGTCACCACTTTCATCTACCTCCTGATGCACATGGTGGAGATACAT
The DNA here is from genome assembly GCA_963514005.1 of Raja brachyura. Next base: position 9,025,383 of record OY740818.1, read on the forward strand.
GTTCATTTGGAATTACATTTTGGGATGTGTGCTCAATAGAGATGAACATAATATAGTTCCAAGCCACATCAATATCCAGTTTGAAGGGGTTTTCTGCAATCTCATCTTTCTTGCAGAAACACGAAACTGCAGATGCTGGCTTTCGAAACAAGGAGAAAGTGCTGGAGCAACTCAGCGGGTGGGGGGGTGGGGTGCGGGGGTCGGGTCAGGCAGCATCTCTGGAGAATGTGGACAAGTAATGTTCCAGGTCGTAGGCCTGACCCACTGAGTTATTCTAGCACTTTGTGTCCTTATTTTATTTGTCTCGTTATGATTATTTTTATTCACTGGGATTACTTTCACATTTAATTCCTGTCCTAACATGCCCCCAAGCTATTTCAGAGGGCAGCTGACTCAGCTACATGTCAGAGAGCCTGTGGTATCTAAACTAAACCTAGTGAGAGATGGCTGCTTGTCTTCCTTGAATGAGCCAATCGAGAAGTTCCACTGATACTGTAACTGGCAATTTTGCTCTACCCTTCAATTAGTTTCAATTTAAATTTAGCTACAAGGTGGGGTGCTGTCTGTATGGAGTTTGCACGTCCTCCTCATGACTGCGTGGGGTCCCTCTGGGTGCTCCGGTTTCTTCCTCCATCTTATTGACGTGTGGGCTTGCAGGTTAATTAGCCTCTGTAAACGCTTGGAACTGCAGTTCCAACTCAACATTGATGCCGGTCAGCCTGGAAGGGTTTGCAATGGGCAAAACGCTCGCAGCTGTCCTTGGAACCTTCTCAGGGCTACTCAAGATCCTTGTTTAATTAGTCAAATAAAAACACAGGAAGTAGCAACATCCACTGCAGATTGACTTTCACAACTCACATAAGCCTCTCATCTTTCAACCAAAGGGTTATAAAGAATCTTTCAGGTTTGGCTGTCCGTAGAAGTTTATTGCCATTCAACACCTGCTGCATGTGATCCCAACCCACAGCCCACTACAAATACACCCCCTGGGTGTGGACAAGGCCGTGCCTTCTTCAACCATCTTTGAAGCAATATTGCATCTCCTCTATAAGATGCTCCTCCGTAAAGGTACAGGATGAACAGAAAACCATTCAACATTGACCGCCGCCACTCCAAAGCCATCAACGCCCCAACATCAGTCATCAACTCACAGCAAGCGCACTCCTTGCCTGTGTGCACACTAGGAGGCTGAGTTACAAAGCATTGCTGATCCCTTCAGTGAAGCATGCAAGGGAAACCTTGCACAACAAACAACTGTCCTCCACAATCAGCCCCACCGCACGACACTAACATCACACACCCTGCACCAAAGATTCTGAATACATGGATAATGTCTCATATCTTGGAGCACACAGTGGCATCAATACGTTTGAGATGACTTCAATACATCATTGTCCATGTCTCCAGAGCAGACAAGAGCAGAGAGATCACAACTGCTTTGTGCTGGCACTTGGACACGCTACATGTTCCCGATGTTGGGGGAGTCCAGAACCAGGGGCCACAGTTTAAGAATAAGGAGTAAGCCATTTTGAACGGAGACGAGGAAACACTTTTTCTCACAGAGAGTTGTGAGTCTGTGGAATTCTCAGCCTCAGAGGGCGGTGCAGGCAGGTTCTCTGGATGCTTTCAAGAGAGAGCTAGATAGGGCTCTTAAAAATAGCGGAGTCGGGGATATGGGGAAAAGGCGGGAACAGGGTACTGATTGGGGATGATCAGCCATGATCACATTGAATGGCAGTGCTGGCTCAAAGGGCCGAATGGCCTACTCCTGCACCTATTGTCTATTGTGTTCTTCAGCCACATCTTTCCTCTCATTCACTGCCACCAATGCACTGGTGGCAACTCCAGATGAAGGGAACGAGTGAGCCCGAGATACAAGAACACAAAGCTGGCACCAAGAGGTTGTAATCCCAGTGCTCTCTTATCTTCTGGCCTTATGAACAATTATATATAGATGCCATTTCAAAGCACTGGAGACATACCACCAATTGTCTCTGCAAAATTCTACAAAGCAGGATTCTGCTCAGTCAACATCCCCTCCATCGAACTTGTGGGGATGGCTTGCAGCTTGAAGGAGGTTTTATGGAGTCTTACCGTGGCTCACAAAGTTCATTGCGGTTATGAGTGCAGATAAATAGGAGTCAGATCAGTTTTAAAACTTTAACTTTAAATGAATGTGGCATCAGCCGTCAGCGAAGGATTTCATTTGAAGTTTGTGCCACATTTACCAGAGCTATTCGTTGTCGATCCAAATAAATCATCGTCTTCCTCATCAAACAGGCCTCCAGCACTTGGAGCCGGTGGGGACTTGGCAGTCTTTCTCTTTGCTCCCTTCTCATGGGTTTTCTCAGGAGTGGCATCAGAATGGAATATATCACCACCTGTGCACAAAAACGAGAAGCTTCATAAAGTATCCTCCATCTCAAATCACCCAAGATTAAATAAAGGCGCTGAATTAAATATATAAAATAAAGTCTTCACAAAAGGAATGTTATACATTCAGCAGCATTCATCACATTTTCATCCCAGAAACCTCAATCTGTTCTTACACATACACATGACAACAAATCAGCTGTGTGCTACAGCATCTTTCACAGTTGTCCCTGATCATTTTTGTTGCATATGAAGACACTTTGATAGACATTAAACTTTACTTTATAGTTCAGAGACACAGCATGAAGGTAGACCCGAAACGTCGCCCATTCCTTCCCTCCAGAGATGCTGCCTCACCCGCTTGAGTTACTCCAGCATTACTCCTTCATGAGGGTATTACTGGGTCGGGAGAGTTTGAGTTATGAGGCTGGGTCTTTTTTCCCTGGAGTGCAGGAGGCTGTGGGGTGACCATTCGGAGGCTTATAAAATCATGAGGGGCAAAGATACAATGAACAGCTAGTCATTTCCACAGTGTAGGGAAGTCTAAAACTGGAAGGCAAAGCATTTGAAAGGGGCCCGAGTAGCATATTTTTGTCCCACATTGAGGTTGGTGTGGAACAAGTTGCCAGAGAAAGAGCTCAAGGTGGGTACAAAAGGGCACTTAGACAGGTAAGAGTTAGAGGGATATAAATCAGGTGCAGGGAAGTGGGCTTGCTTGGTTGGAACCTTGCTTAGCATAGATAAGTTGGGCTGAAGGGCCTGTTTACTAGCTGCATACCTCCGACTTCCTTTAAAATATTTAATCTCAATTCAGTTACGTCTAGGTGTTGAATACTTCAGGGACATTTTGTGGGCGGCCGGGTGGCGCAGGGGTAGAGTTGCTGCCTTGCAGCGCCAGAGACCTGGGTTCGATCCTAACTACAGGTACTGACTGCACGGAGTTTGTACGTTCTTCCCGTGACTGCTTGGGTTTTACCAGTTTCCTCCTGCACTCCAAAGACATACAGGTTTGTAGGTTAATTGGGTTTGGTAAAAAAAAAAAATTGTAAATTGTCCCTAGTGTGTTGGGTGTGCTAGTGTAACTGGTCAACGCAGACCCAGTGGGCCAAGGAGCCTGTTTCCGCGCTGTATCTCTAAACTAAACAACTTGTTGCATCAAAACTCAATTAGATTTCATAACATACTACGTGCTCAGATAGTAAAACAGTGTTTAGGATGCAGGACGAGGTAATTTCGACAAACAATGGCTGGAGGCACACAGCAGCCCAGGATCGGCTTGAATTGGACACCGCTCATAACAACTGGACTGGCCTTGGAAAATGGCACCAAAACACACTTCGTGCATGGGGGAAATCAGTAGACTATTTCCGTACAATTTGCTGAGCAGGGATGCGTTTAGGTATGGTGATACTCTACTGTACTGTAGGAAAAGAATTTCACCATGCATTTGCACTTTGCACCATTGAACCATTGAGCACTAACATCCCGAGGGCTGACAAGTTCATACCTACCACAGCAGCTGGAAACTTCAACTCAAGTAATTGAATACATTTGGAATAAAAAGCTCGTAACGGTGACCACTGCATAACCAGATGGTAGTAAAAATGCATCTGCTTCATTAATGTTCTTCGGGGACTAAAATCACTCATCCATATCCGATCTGGCCGACACATGATCTCAGATCTACTCACGCGGTCGACACTTGGATGCTGCCACAGCTCAGTGGTAAAACATGCCAGCAACAAACAAAAATGCACAAAGATCATACCTGTCAGGCAAATTGACAATGCCATAAAACACCACACACACACACACACGCACGCACTGTTATTAGAGGAAACTTACCAGGGTATATTGAAACAGCGCCAACGGGAACCTTTTTGTCACGTTTTCTTACAGCAGGCTCTGATTTTAAAATTGAAGAAACAAGTTTAAAATAAGAGAGTCAAATACCTAACAATCTAAATTCTTTATCCGACTTGAAGATGTTGCAGTGCAAGATCAATGGAAAGGAGGAAATAAAATGCTGGAGTAAGAGCAGGTCAGGCAACATCTCTGGAGAAAATGGATAGGTTCCGTTTTGGACTGGGACCCTTTTTCTTAAGATTGCTTCGCCCCAAAGCGTTACTTACCCATGTTCTCCATGGATGTCCTTTTTTTGTAAACCAGCATCTGCAGTTCCTTGTTTCTACAATTCAAGTATGGAAACTAATTTTGTCTGACCCTAAGAAAGGTGCCCACCCCGGAAGCAAAGTCTGCAGAGAGCAACATTAAAAGCACCGGTGATCACACATTTGTAAAAGCCTCACATTTCGCTTAGTTTATAACACAGCCGTATGAACGTTGAATTCTCCAATTTAAGGTGACTTCTGCACCTTCCCCTCTCCACCCATTACTCAAAAAAAAGTCCAAAAAACAGTTCCGCAGTTTGCAAGGATGTATCCCACTGGGACCTACACCTGTTTCTAGCCAACAATCAGCCTATCGGGGAACCTGCTTGACTGACGTCATCTGTTGCCAGCCCCAATTTGTCCTGTTTTTTTCCCCCTTTGCTTCAACAGTTCCCTTCCCCTCTCCTCTACAATCAGTCTGAAGAAGGGTCCCGACCCGAAACTTCATCTATCCATTTTCTCCAGAGACATCGCCTGACTTGTTGTGCTACTCTAGCATTTTGCGTCTCTCGTTGCAAACTATATGTTCTCAATAAATATTGTAACAAACCGAATGACATTGTATAAAAATGTTTAATCCACCCCTATGAAGCATGAAATGTGCAGAAATAGCTGCAAGTTAGCACGTCAATGAAAGCAGCTCAGCACGAGCACCACCTACACAGTCACAATTATGAGGAGCAATCTGTAGCAGGCAATTAATGCTAATTCTTTGTCATTATCAGAGATGCCAACTATTAATGCATGGACATTAGACTTGGAGATACAGTGCGGAAACAGACCCTTTGGCCCACCTCGTCCGTACCAACCAGCGATCACCCCGTACACTAGCACTATCCACACTAGTGACAATTTACAATTTTACTGAAGCCAATCAACCTGCAAACCTAAGATAGACACAAAGTGCGGAGTTATTCAGTGGGTCAGGCAGCATCTCTGGAGAAAAAGGATGGGTGACGTTTCCGGTCGGAATCCTTCTTCGGACCACAAATCTGTACGTCTCTGGAGTGTGGGAAGAAACTGGGGCATCTGGAGAAATCCCACGCGGTCGCAATGAGAGCGCACAAACTCCGTTAAGACAGCACTCGGAGTCAGGATCGAACTGGGGTGTCGCTTCTGAACTCCAGCAAAAGTTACTGCTATCAATGCTGATATCAGTTAGCTCTTTCTTTCTCAGAAATGACAAAGGAATGTCAATTATCCTGGATTATCAATCCTTAACCAGGCACGTGGGTTTCCAATCTCTATCCTGGGCCCTGGAGTTCCAGGATTCTAAATGGACTCCTGGTTTCTTTGGTCAACTCCGGATCAAACAGCTCTCTCAATGTTTGATGGGAAAAGTAGAGTACAACTAGAAATCAGGGCAGTGCTGTGTTTCTGAACCAAGAACCCAATCTGTTATTCCCCTCAACTCCAGGAGAAGTGTAAATACTTCCAACTTCCCCTCACATGTTGACTGATATTTCCTCAATCACTGCAGCTCAGGAATAGGGTTGGGACCTTTCCTGCCGCAAGGGATTTTATTGCACAAATTAACATAACACGAAGATGTTACTCATCCAATCAAGGTACTAATTATCTGGATTGTTTTCAAAGCTCGAAAGGAGGTCTGTTGGCAGATCTTGCAATAGTGTCCCAAGGACATGGCCTCACCAGCTGTCAAGCTTACCTTACTGAAGGCCATAGCTACTAATCGCCGAATAGACCTCACACTGCCAATTATCTGGGAGCTGGCATCGCAGTGGAAGACTACATTTGGAGATTTATGCCAAGGGGCATGCAACCTGTGAGCCTGGGAGATTGAAGAACCAGCTAATTTATAACCAGAAGATAAGCACAAAGTGCTGGAGTAACTTAGTGGATCAGGCAGCATCTGTGAGAGAATGGATGGGCGACATTTTGCGTCAGAACTCTTCTTCAGACTAAGAGTCTTCAGACTCTTCATTTATAATCCAGTGGACCTCCAAACCGATTTACGCCACGGTTTGTGCTGGTCACGAATGGAAGAGTACTGAATGAGTCAACTTTTGAAGTAGATCCAAGTCAACATCGGCATGCACGCCTCATCAAGACCATCATGCCGTCCATAAACAGCAGAGACTCTAATTCAAACAGCTACATGGCATAGCTCATGAATATAGGACAAGCCAGACTGAATATTACTCTGTATCTCAATTGATTTAATGCGAGGTCAGTAAGCCAAGTTAGTTAACATCCTCACACAGATGCACCATTATTCAGATTCAAGTTATAGAGAACTACTCAGGAGGAAGGAATTTTGGTAAAATCAAAATCAGCAGTTGCCAATTCATGGACAAAACTTTCAATGAACAGCCAATGTTCTAAAATAACTTAAAAGTATATTAAACTTAGACGCTACATCTTGAAAATATGAGACTTGTCTTAGCAGGAAAACCAGAGCAATTTTCGAAGACATGGATTCCATTCATTGATTCACTACAAGGGTAGTATGGTGCAACACAATTTTGGATTTAAACCGACTTACGGACTGGGTGATGGGTGGGGAGAGAAGTGAAGCAGGTATATCATTACTTTTTTTCCCCTCTGTTTTTGTCTTTTTATTTCTTTATGTTTTTCTCATTTCTTTTACTAACTCACTCTTCGACTACGCTTATTTGGTAGTCTGGGGGTTCTATTCTTACACATTCACTTTCTCTTTCATTTTCTCTCTTGCTTTTTCTCTCTTTTTCTATTTCATTTTAGCTAAAAATTAAAATTGAATGTCATATGCTGCGGTTTATACTTCTGTACGCTGCTTCTAATAAAAATAATTTAAAAAATAAAATTTTTAAAAAGTATATTAAACCTAAACATATCCATCAAAACCTAAAAGTAAATATAGTCATCAGTATCTCACAGCATTAAGGCCCATGTAGAATAAAATGCCACACAATATAATAATTGTGATCAAGATTTTTTTTTTTTAAAACATTCCTTCTCAATGTTTGATGTGCGGTTTAACTTGAGACAACTAACAGAGTTTAGCAATGATTGGACGTAAGCTTCTGCAGAAGATGGGCGGTGAATGCTTAGTGGTGTATACTCAGCGTGTAACTCACCTTCATGAGCTGGCTTTATTTCCCGCTCCTCATCATTTGCTTCCTTCGGTGCCTCAGCAAAAAGGTCACCCTAGAAAACGAAGTAGCATTTACGTTAAAAACTGACAGCTCCAACTCTGGGACCTGAGATTTAAACTCAGTCCCTTGTATCTAATAGAAAAAACGACACAAATGTGTTGGAGCAACTCAGCATCTTTGGAGAACACGGAGAGGTGACGTTTCAGGTTGGGAACTTTGTTCAGACTGATTGTAGTGAGGGCTTGGGGGAAGATAGGTGGACTCGAGGAGGGATATGACAAAGCCTGCCAAACAATAAATAGGTGGATACAGGACAGTGGGATTCTGATAGGCAAATGGTTGAATAAAGGCCAGAGATGAAAAGACAAGATAACTCAGCAGACGAGGCAACATCTCTGGGGAACATGGATAGGCGACATTTTGTGTCGAGACCCTTCTTTAGACCAGCGATCCCTGCACATTAACACTATCCTACACTAGGGACATTTTGTTTTGGACATTTATACCAACCAATTAACCTGCAAACCTGTACTTCTTTGGAGTGGTTTTGTCAAACTACCTGCAAATTAAAAACCTCCCTCACCTGCATCCACCTATCACTTAGCAGACTTTGTCCAGCCCCCACCTCTCTTCCAACTTTCTCGACCCACCTTCCTCACTACAATCAGTCTGAAGAAGGTTCGCAACCCGAAACGTCGCATATATATGTTCTCCGGCGATGCTGCCTGACCTGCTGAGTTACTCTAGCACTGGGTTTTTTTTTGTGAACCGCTATCTGCAGTTCCTTGTATCCTCCTTTGCATCCAACAATTAATTCCTTAGTGCACCAAGAGAGATGACGAGATGGTCCCAGGTGCAATCTGATCAAATCAGCTGTGCTAGAAAAGGCAGGCACAAGATGTCTGTGCGAATGATGGCCTTTCGGTACATTAATTCTGCTCTTCTCCTCACAGATGCTGCCTGACCTGCTGAGTATCTCCTGCATTTTCAGCATGTATTTATTTTAGCACTTCAAGGGTTTTAGGGAGCAAAAGGCGGCCTTTGAAATGCTAAGAGAGAAATCATAAGCGGGAAAAGGAACTGGAAACAACGGCAAGTGTCTGGGCTAAAGCAATAGTGGAACTGGATTCATGCAAGAGAAGAGGGAAAGTAGAATTTCTCTTCTCAGCCAACAGCACAAAGACATCAAGGTGGGAATGGGACGATCCTAAAGTTAGCCCAAATTCTGCGGTGATTGAATAAATTAGCAGAGGATCAGCCAACAGCAGGCAGGTGGGACTAGAGTAGATGAGACAGGTGGGCCAGCGTGGGCAAGATGGGCCGAAGGGTCTATTTTTATGACTCTGCTCCTAAGGTGGAGAAGTAGCACCACTGAACCAGGAGCATTTACAAAGATACTTGCATAACTGAGAGTATTTTTTAAATTGTTTCACAGGAATACCTTTAGAAAAGAGATGAGGAGGAGTTTAGTTTTAGAGATACAGTGCAGAAACAGATCCTTCGGCCCACCGAGTCCGCACCGACCAGCGATCCCCGCACACTAACACTACCCTACACAAGGGACAATTTACAATTATTCCAAGCCAATTAACCTACAAACTTGTAAGTCTTTGGAGTGTGGGAGGAAACCAAAGATCGCGGAGAAAACCTTACAAAGCTCATGGGGAGAACGTACAAATTGGTTACAAACATACACCCGTTGTCAGGTTCGAACTTGTGTATCTTCCGCTGTAAGGCCGTAGCTCTGCCGCTACGCACCATACCATCCTCACTTTAGCCAGAGGGCGATGAATCTGTGGAATTCATTGCCGCGGACGGCGGTGGAGGTTGTCATTGGTATTTGTAAAGTGGAGATTGACAAATTGTTTTAAAAATGGAGAGAAGGCAGGAGAAAGAGATTGAGAGGGAATCAGCTGTGGCTGAATGGCAGAGTAAACGTGATGGGCTGAATGGCCTAATTCAGCTCCCATGACTTGTGAACTTGAGCACAATTCAATTTTTTTTTAAACTATAAACATTGTACCAACCTCGTCATCGTCAAACAGGCCCTTCCCTCCACTGAAGAGACCACCCTTGCTGTAAAATGGAGAGTAGCTGTCATCTTCTTCAACATTCTCAGTGCCAAACAAGTCGCCTTCTTCTGACATGTGAAACAGAAGTGTATTATACATCAAACTGTTGTGAACAGGATATCTATCACAGTTTATAAGAACACAGGTTGCACCCTTCAAAGCAAGATGAGTCTGAAAAGGGTAGACACAAAATGCTGGAGTGAGTCAGCGGGGCAGACAGCATCTCTGGAGAGAAGGAATCGGTGACGTTTCGGGTCGAGACCCTTCTTCACACTTGTTTGAATAGAGTATTTAAAAAGGAACTGCAGATGCTGGAAAATCGAAGGTGGACAAAAGTGCTGGAGAAACTCAGCGGGTGCAGCAGCATCTAAGGAGCGAAGGAAATGGGCAACGTATCAGGCCGAAACCCTGAAGGAAATAGGCAACGTTTCGGGCCGAAACCCTGAAGGAAATAGGCAACGTTTCAGGCCGAAACCCGGAAGGAAATAGGCAACGTTTCAGGCCGAAACTCTGAAGGAAATAGGCAACGTTTCAGGCCGAAACCCGGAAGGGTTTCGGCCTGAAACGTTGCCTATTTCCTTCGCTCCATAGATGCTGCTGCACCCGCTGAGTTTCTCCAGCATTTTTGTCTGCCTTGGATAGGGTATTTGTTGTTTGTTGGCTGTCAAGTATTGTTGGTTGGCTGGCATTGGGAACAAGAGCTGCATAAAAACAACTAAACACAATTGAAGATATGTGGGTGCATGATTCCTCCTCACCACAGCGCTGCCACCTAGGATTGCGGTACCCAACTACAGTAAAGGCAAGGGCTGTACAGACCATCGGCCAGACGTCAGTGAACTGGATAGTAATAAGCAGCATACAGTGAATGGCCTAAATGGCTGTGATTTAGCACATATTAGTCTCATCACAAAATGTGCCCCAATGGCAGAGAATAAACGTCACCTCAAGCCACCACTACCACCGCCAAAGGACAAAGTGACAGCCAGTTTCCGCATTATAACAACCAAAGATACTAGAGGAGACGTTGATAACAACGGCAAAGTTGCAGCCACTCAAAAAGCGAAGGATCATACCAACTCCTGCTAAACTGTTCTAACAGCCTCACTCAATCTAGAATATTCTAAGATTGGACAACAATAGAGTCGGAGAAGGAATGGGTGACATTTTGGGTTAAGACTCAAACAAATACCCTTTCCAGACAGGTCTGAAGAAGGGTCTCGACCCAAAACATCACCCATTCCTTCTCTCCAGAAATGCTGCCTGTCCCGCTGAGTTAGTCCAGCATTTTGTGTCTACCTTTGATTTAAACCAGCATCTGCAGTTCTTTCCTCCACACGGAGTCATAGAGCGGTGAAACACACCCTTCTGCCCACACATGTCCCATTTACTCTAGTCCCACCTACCTGCATTTGGCCCATATCCCTCTCAACCCGTCCTATCCATGTACATGTCTAAATGTTTCTTAAACGTTGCGATAGTCCCCCTACCTCAACTATCTCCTCCAACAGCTTGATCCATACTCACCACCCTTTGCGAGAAAAAGTTACCCCTCAGGTTCCTTGTAGGTCTCTCTCTCCCCCCCCAACCGCTCAGCAGGGCCGGTTCAGAGCCCCTATAGCTCTGGGAATGAAGCTGTTCCTGAGTCTGGTAGTGCAGGCGTAGAAGGCCTTGTAACGTCTGCCGGAAGGGAGTAGTTCGAGCGGTCCATTACAAGGGTGAGAGGAGTCTTTATGTATGCTGACGGCCTTCCTGAGGCACCGTGTGTGGTAGATGCCCTCCAAGGCTGGTAGCTGTGTCCCAATAATCTGTTGCGCTCTGTGGACAACGTGCTGAAGAGCTCTCCTCTCCGCCTCCGTGCAGCTGATACCACACAGAGATGCCATACGTTAGCATGCTCTCTGTGGTGCAGCGGTAGAAGGTCGTCAGCATGGATCTCAGTCCATTATCCATATCCCTCTACCAATATCCTACCAACAACTAGAGAGCAGTCCTGAGATATTATCTACCTCATTGGAGACCCTTGGACTATCTTTAATCATTTAGACTCTACTGGCTTTATCTTGTACAAAACGTTATTCTTTTTATCATGTATCTGTGCAATGTGCACCACTCGATTGTGATCATGTATACCGTAATCTTTCCGCTGACTGGTTAGCACGCAACAAAAGCTTTTCACTGTACACGCGACAATAAACTGAACGCAACTCAGTCTCGACTCCCTGCACTCCCATACGACGGCCCAAAAGCCAAGTTCAAATATCGCCGAATGAAGTGACGCCTGGTGCCAATCTTTGGGTTGGAATGAATCGTTTCACGTCCTTCTTACCTCGTTGTTTAGCTTTTGGGATTTCTTTCTTCGTCTTTACTTGGGTCTTAGTCGCTGCCCTGTGAGATGTCAAAGCTGTGGAACAATTAAATACAAACCTCAAGTTAGGCAGAGGGCGAACAACACTTGGACAATATAGAAACTAATTGTTTTGCATTTAATTCTCTCTTCACAAGTCATGGAATCAAAACTCATGCACAAAAAAAACAACCTGTTTCAAGATGGCGCCGAGGCCAGGCGAATCGTTACGTGCTGATCCCAGAAGTGGATCTGCAACCATTCATTACTATCACTCCACCCTTAAATCTTTATATCACTTTACTGGACCTTATCTTGCACTAAACGTTATTCCCTTTATCCTGCATCTGTACACTGTGGATAGCTTAATTGTAACCATGTATTGTCTTTTCACTGACTAAATAACACAATGCCAAAAATGCCCTTCACTGTACCTCGTTACACATGACAATAATAAACTAATGCCCTCAGTCATAAATCATCTGTGCTGCACAAGATGCCGATCGGAGATAGGCAATAGACAACAGGTGCAGCAGTAGGCCATTCGGCCCTTCGAGCCAGCACCGCCATTCAATGTGATCATGGCTGATCGTCCCCAATCAGTACCCCGTTCCTGCCTTCTCCCCGTATCCCCCAACTCCACTATCTTTAAGAGCCCTATCCAGCTATCTCTGGAAATTATCCAGAGAACCGGATCCACCGCCCCCCCGAGGCAGAGAATTCCACAGACTCACAACTCTCTGTGAGAAAAAGTGTTTCCTCGTCTCTGTTCTAAATGGCTTTCCCCTTATTCTTCAACTGTGGCCCCTGGTTCTGGACTCCCCCAACATCGGGAACACGTTTCCTGCCTCTATCGTGTCCAAACCCTTAATAATCTTATATGTTTCAATAAGATCCCCTCTCATCCTTCTAAACTCCAGAGTATACAAGTCCAGCCGCTCCATTCTATCAGCATATGACAGTCCTGCCATCCCAGGAATGAACCTTGTAAACGCATTTGATAAACCCATATAGTCCCATTTGCCTGCATTTGGCACATTTCCTTTCCTATCCACATACTCATCCAAATGCTTTTTACGCACTAGTTTTATCCATCTCTACCACTTCCTCTGGCAACTCGTTCCAAATACTCAGCCCGCTGTGTGAAACATTTGCCCCTCTGCCTTAAATCTTTCCCCTCTCATCGTAAACCCATGCTTCCTATTTTAGACGCACCTTCCCTGGTAAAAAGACCGACCAGCCACCTTATCTGTGGCTCTCATGATTGCAAAGCCCTTTCTAATATCACAATTCAGCCTCCTTCGTTCCAAGGGAAAAAGCCCTAGTCTGTGTCGTCTCATCTTATAACTCAAGCATTCTGGCCCTAGCAACATCGATTTTGTATTACTGTTAACATCCATGTCCAATCGTGACAAGAAAAATATAAACACTGAATCATTACATGCTCTCTCTTCAGCTGGCTTCTCCACGTTGCATTCTTGGATCCGTGCTGCGAGTTCTTCTGAGAAGGAAATGTCTTCTGTCCTTTTCTATATTGAAGAGCACATGTTACTATTGGAAGGAACGTTTTAACAAGACTCTCCTCTGTGCAATGCAAATAACCGTAAGAGCCACTCACCGAGCTCGTCAAAACCCCCTCGTCATTTTCTTTCTCCGATTCATGGAACAAATCAGAGTCATCATCTTCATCCTCGTCACTGACCAACTGCTGCTTCTGCAACGAGAACATTAATTCATTCAGCATCGTTAACAGGTCTCCAGGGGCCATCGTTATTGGGTCTCCAGGGGCCATCGTTAACAGGTCTCCAGGGGCCATCGTTAACGGGTCTCCAGGGGCCATCGTTAACGGTCTCTAGGGGCCATCGTTAACGGGTCTCCAGGGGCCATCGTTAATGGGTCTCCAGGGGCCATCATTAACGGGTCTCCAGGGGCCATCGTTAACGGTCTCCAGGGGCCATCGTTAACGGTCTCCAGGGGCCATCGTTATTGGGTCTCCAGGGCCCATCGTTAATGGGTCTCCAGGGCCCATCGTTAATGGGTCTCCAGGGGCCATCGTTAACGGGTCTCCAGGGGCCATCGTTAACGGGTCTCCAGGGGCCATCGTTAACGGGTCTCCAGGGGCCATCGTTATTGGGTCTCCAGGGACCATCGTTAACAGGTCTCCAGGGGCCATCGTTAACGGGTCTCCAGGGGCCATCGTTAACGGGTCTCCAGGGGCCATCGTTATTGGGTCTCCAGGGGCCATCGTTAACGGGTCTCCAGGGGCCATCGTTATCGGGTCTCCAGGGACCATCGTTAACAGGTTTCCAGGGGCCATCATTAACAGGTCTCCAGGGAGCCATCAAGGCAACAATTCAACATATTAATACAAACATCAGAAAAAGATGGAGGAACGCAATTCTTAAGGGTTCAGGGAGGAGCAACAGCAAGAAAGCTAGCTGCGAGGAGAAAGTGAGAAAAGAGGGAGAGAAAATTTATACAAATGACAGGCGGTAGAGCTGCTGCCTCACAGCGCCAGAGACCTGGGTTCGATCCCCACCACGGACATTTGTACATTTTCCCCGCATGGGTTTTGCCCGGGTGCTCAGGTTTCCACCCACACTCCAAAGACATGCAGTTGGTTAAACCTAGTGTATAAGATGCAAAAGAGGGATGACATAGAAACTAATGTATGGGTGATGTGATGGATGATGTGGTCTTGGTGGGCCGAAGGGCCTGTTTGCATGCTGCATCTTTAGACAGATGCAAGATTTAGCATGGAAATTAAGATGTTTTATCCTTGGTACATTAAGGCACATCCAGCAATGATTAATTAAAATTAAGGAAGTCAATTGAGTAATATTGGACAGGTACATGGCTAAAGATTGAGAGGGACATGGTCCAAACCCAGGGAAATGGGACCAGTTTAGATGGGCTTAGCATGGACGAGTTGGGCTGAAGGGCCTATTTCCACACTGTATGACTGTATGACTCTATTGGATTAACCCCGACACCTTGTTGGCCTCGTTTAGGTTAGAGATACGAGGAACAATGGCATGAAATGAACTGGTTGAAATATTTAAATCAAGATGTTTTCAGAGTGCTTAAATGATCACCCTTCCACTGAAAATGTATACATTTGAAGGTAGAAACATGGAACTGCAGATGCTAATTTACAGAAGACAGAATGCTGGAGTAGCTCAGCGGGTCAGGCAGCAGCATATCCATGTTCTCCCAGAAGGGTACCGACCCGAATCATCAGATATCCAGATTCTCGTGAGATGCTGCCTGAGAAGGCGAGATGGTGCCCGAGGTGGCGACTGAGATGGCGAGATGGTGCCCGTGATGGCGCCCGTGATGGCGAGATGGTGCCCGAGATGGTTAGATACTGCTGGGCTACTATAGCACTTTGTGTCTTCTTCTATATTTCAAAGCAATCTACGATTGGTTGACCTTGCAGAAATGAAAATCTTTACTTATCTCCATCTTGGGAGGGCAAGAGTGGCCCTCAGTTACACCCAGCCATCACCCCTCTGTAGAACATGGTGGCTGCAGAACACTGTATACACTGCCACTAGTGCCACACTGTGGCCCCTCGTGCCCAGTTAACCCACCTCAGTGCATTTCCCCCCTTCACAGTCAACAACAGTGCATCTGGGTGCAGGTCTGTGTTGGGCTTTGACCTATTAACACCTCTGAAGATCTTTTTGCAGTCTTAATTAAATTAATCAATATTAACATTTGTGGGGGATTAACAAATAACAACAGGTCAGTATTATTCCACAACCTTGAACAGACAAGAGCATCCTGATAACCAGAAATACTAGAAACAAGGAACTGCAAATGCTGGTTTACAAAAAAAGACACAAAGTGCGGGAGTAACTCAGCCGGTCAAGCAGCATCTCTGAAGAACATGGGTCGCTGGAGAAGAGCTCCGACCGCCGGCCTGTGGACTACAACATCTGGAAGCCGCGGTCTCCAGGAGGAGGTGGCTAATTTGGGAACTCCGGGGCCACGGGGTGTGCTCGACCCATCCCGACGTCGGCGTTCCGACCTTCCCGACAAGAGGGCTTGAACATCGGGCCGCCTGTAGCGGCGACTATGGAGGGTCAGGGCTCTGACCACGGGTGGAAAAGCGAGGAGGAGGTGGAGGACTGTCTGAACTATATTGCCTTGCACCACAGTGAAGAATGCTGCGATGGATGTCTGTGTTGAATTATGTTGTGTATTGTATCCTTTTTTCATTGTAACGCTCGCTGCATGGTAAATTACATTACATTACGGTGCATTGAAATTTGAACTTGAACCAGGCGAAGATTCGGGTCGGGTCTGCAGAAGGGTCCTGACCTGAAACAGCACCTATCCATGTTCTCCAGAGATGCCGCCAGACCCGCTGAGTTACTCTATCACTTTGTGCCTTTGTGATCACCAGAAGTACTTACTGGAATGGACTTCGGCAGCTTCTCTTCATCCTCCTCACTTTCATCAGCAAAGTCATCCTCAGACTCCTGCAGCAGACATTACAAACAGGTGACCAAGTATTTCAGTGCCACTCATATAACCCCCAATTACATCTACCTGCTAAGATTGAACATATCTTCAGATCAGAAGAATGCTTTCTGCATCAACAGTTCAACACATGTTGTAAGTGCAGTATTTCAAGTTAAATGCCGAGAGTAGCTGAACCCGAGGTGGTAATTAGCGACGCAAGAGAGGAGATGGTCACCAAAGTTTCATCTAAGCTTTGATCAAGATGCATGTAGCTTATCTAATGGGACATCTTCTGAGAGCGGGCCAGCTGAGTGGTCGAGGTGGGAGGAATTTACAAAAAATAAATTAAAATTCCCAGCTTAACTATTCAACCTTAACACAGCAAAGATAGATAGCTGAGTATATCTGCAGGTCTGTCCAAGAGCTAGTAAACAAAGAGGGAACTGAAGGCAACCTTTTGTTCCTTCAGCTGCAGGGGACCAAGATGCCAGACAGCATCCCAACTATAACAAAAAACTCCCTACACACTGTGGTACAGTGGTAGAGCTGCTGCCTCACAGCACCAGAGTTCGATCCTGACCACAGGTGCTGTCTATGCAGAGTTTGCACGTTCTTCCTGAGTCTACAGGGGTTTTCCCTGAGTGCTCAGTTTTCCTCCCACATTCCAAAGACTTGCAGGGCTGTGGGTCGATTGGCTTCTGTAAATTTCCTGGAGTGTGCAGGAAGTGGATGAGACAGTGGGATAGCATGCGGCTGGTGTGTGGGTCAGCGTGGACTGCAAGGCCTGTGCAGCAAGTGATCACTTCTCAACAAACCTTCTCCTCCTCCTCTCGCTCATCCTCTTCACTCTCGACGATGCTGCCGTGTTCACTGTCCACAGACTCTGCACAAAATGGAAAACACATCCAGACATCAGGCAGCGGGCACAGATATGTGGAAAGGTAGAATAAAAAGGAATACATTGAAAATGATGGGAATAATTATTATATAAGGAGGATTCTGGAAGGACTCAATTTTTTTTCATGACGGAAGAGGGCGAAGCAAAAGTTTATTATCCACAACCAACGTCCAATATCCGGAAATGACGGCTCATGCTCTCCTGCAGGCATTCCCTTAACCCCGGTTGGAGGTACAGATCCACCACTTCCTTGCTTCCAGAGCCTTTCTGGATTATCCGCTCTGCCGGATCAACAGAGGCTACATGCTCCGAGAGGAATCCAATAATACTGGAACTAGGCAGCCGAGGAGCCAAGATATCGGCCCGCAAAGTTGACCTCGGAAGTTGCTATGGGAACAGAACTTCCGGCTCTGGCCGGGTCGGAAGTCAAGAGCCCAGGCCGCAGGGGCTAAATTCGACGCACTTATTGGCATGGCAGTCCCCACCCGGCCTAGGTGCCTTTGTCTGGGGGGACCTCCGGGGTAGAGGTGCGGGAAATTGAAGCGTGGTCATATAATTTTGTCTTGATTAAATAAGGTACCAGAAAAACAGTTTCCCGAAAATCGGAGGTGGACCTGTATAGAGTACAACGCCAGGACAAGACCGCAGCAAACCCATTATGTAACCCCACAGGAATATTTGAGGTGGCATTAGCAAACCTTTGAGTCATTCAGATCAACAACAAAACCAAAATTCTTAAAAATAGAAACATTGTGGAAATACTCATCAGCTCAGGTAGCATCTGGAAAGAGAAGTCATTAACTTAGTTTAGAGATACGGCACGGAAACAGGCCTTTCGGGCCTGCGCCCGCACATCAATACTATCCCACACACTAGGGACAATTTTTACATTTACAAAGCCAATTAACCCACAAACCTGAAAGTCTGGAATGTGGGAGGAAACTGAAGGTCTCGGAGGAAAGCCAGGCGGGTCACGGGGAGAACGTACAAACTCCGTACAGACAGCCCCCGTAATCGAGATCGAACCCGGGTCTCCTGCGCTGCATTCACTGTGAGGCTGCAACTCTACCACTGCCCCACCGTCACATTGACTAATTAGTTCATTGGTTCTTCATTACTGCATGTACTAAGGTACAATTAAATTCTTTTTTAAGAATTTAAAAAAGTCGCCAGGATTTGGTGCCATTTTCATCGTGTCAGCCGCAGCTGGCCGTAGGGTCAGATGGCCACAGTGACTGGCCCCTCAAATGAAGCAATTTCAGTTTGAGTTCTGCTGAGGAGTACCCACTAAAAGCAAGTCTTGGACTTTACATTCACTGCCTTTTGCTCACAGCAACATATTTTCCAAATATTCGTCAATCCTCTGGCTCCAGAGTTGATATTTACATTTTCTGTCTTTAACTTTAGGGGCTAGTGGACTCAAGGGATATGGGGAGAAGGCAGGCACGGGTTTGGGGACGATCAGCCATGATCACAATGAATGGTGGTGCTGGCTCGAAGGGCCGAATGGCCTCCTCCTGCACCTTTTTTCTATGTTTCTATTTTTTTTTTTTAACTGATTTGCTGTATCTGGGTTATTTCATAGAACAGACCATGTCTTTATCTCAGAGACACAAGGAATTGCAGATGCTGGTTAACAAAAAATGACGCAAAGTGCTGGAGTAACTCAGCGGGTCAGGCAGCAGCTCTGGAGACATGGAGAGGTGATGTTTCAGATTTGGAATCCCTGACTTCTTCAGCTTTATCACCATTGACCATTTCCTACCTTCACTGGAGAGATCCCCCAAGCCAACATCCTCCTCTTCCATAAACTGCTGAGACCCTATGAGATACGGTAGCGGTCGGTCTACATAAAGATCCTGCAATCAACACAAAGACACAGTCTTACGATGCACTTACATATAAAGAATCAATTTATTTCTTCCCTTGAGCGCAACGCATGTAGTTTTGTTTATTGTCACGTACACCAAGGTGCAGTGAGAAGCTTTTGTTGCATACTAACCAGTCAGAGGAAAGACAATCGATGATTACATCGAGCCATCAGTGCACAGATACAGGATAAAGGGAATAACGTTCAGTGCAAGATAGTCCAGTAATGTTTGATTACGGGAAGTCTGAGGATCTGCAATGAGGTAGTTGGTAGCTCAGGACTGCTCTCAAGTTGTTGGTAGGATGGTTCAGATGCATAACAGCTGGGAAAGAACGATTGTCCCTGAATCAGGTGGTGTGCAATCATGTTAGGAAGCCTTGTGATAGAAGGACAAAGTATTCAAATATCTTGATCCAGGCTTGTACTCGCGTGCAGCTCCCAACAGTGGATGAAACTTTGAAGCAGTTCATGTCATCCCACATGAAGGGAAGTTATTCCGCACCTTCACCAGCGTATATTTATGATTACTTTGTGCCCTGGGCTATTTATTCCTCTTCCGACGTGACCAACAATGTTTTTGATTATCACATCGCCGATGCAAGCTGGTTGTAAATAGACTGGTGTGTAGGAAGGAACTACAGATGCTGGTTTAAACCGAAGATAGACACAAAAAACTGGAGTAACTCAGCGGGACAGGCAGCATCTCTGGAGAGAAGGATTGGGTGACGTTTCAGGTTCGAAACCCTTCTCAGTCTGAAGAAAGGTCTCGACCCAAAACGTCACCCAATCTCTACTCTCAAGAGATACTGCCTTGGCCTTGCTGAGTTACTCCAGTTTTTTGTGTCTGTAGACTGCTGCATTTTTTAAATCATGGAATCACTCTGGAATCATTCCATTGGCATACAAGTACAATCGGGCTTCCTTAAACAATGAACTGTGCTTTCTGAATGCAAGTGGCTTTCTACTGTTGGGACGACAGAAATGTGTGTGGCAGAAACAGCCCTGGCCTTCTTGTTTCTATGGAGACAATGAGCAACGGCACATTGCCACGAAAAGTACAAAGAGTGGATACACCCCAACAAATGGCTCCATACCTGGAACCTTCAAGCATTATATTCATCATGAAGGTTCAACTTGGAAGTACGATTTAATGATCATGATTTGCATAGGTGGGCATCTGTTGTTTTCTCTAGAACCCTGATAGATGACTATAAAATTACGAGAGGCACAGAAAGAGCAGTTTTTTCCACAGGGTGGAAATGTCAAAAACTAGAGGATACAGGTTAAAAATGAGAGGGGAAAAGCTTATCGGAAATGTGTGGGGCAAGTTTTTTTCATACTAGGTGTGGTGGATTCCTGGAACACACAGCCAGGGGTGGTGGTGGTGGAGGCTGAGAGGAGACTTGATAGAAGTATACAAAATTACGAGAGGGTTATGGTAGACAGTCAGAACCTTCCCCCCCCCCCCCCCCCCCCCGGGGTGAAGATGTCCAACACCGGAGGGCATAGTTGTAAGGTGAGAGGGGGAAAGTTTTACACCGACGGTAGTGAGGGCCTGGAATGCATGTTCAGATGTGAGTGACATTGGAAAAGCTGCATTAAATGTGTGTTTGCCATCGGTGGCCACAGTCCCCCCCCCCCCCCCCCGTGGACTGTGGCCACCGATGGCAAACACACATTTAATGCAGCTTTTCCAATGTCACTCACATCTGAACATTTTGACAACTCAAAAAAAAGTCAGGAGTTTTGCCCCCCTCTCCTATTTGAAAAGGCCCCAATAAAAATAAAAACCAAAGCCAAAGATGTCCAATAAATGGCCGAAGATACACAAAATGATGGAGTCATTCAGTGGGACAGGCAGCATCTCTGGGGAGAAGGAACATGTGACGTTTCTGGTCAAGACCCTTCTTCAGACCGGAAAAATGTCAAATATCTGTTACCGAAGGTTGATAAAGTGCCTACTCACCACCAGCAATCAATTGTAACTCTTCCCCTCTCCCAAAATACGTTGGAAACATTTGAAACAAGATTCTGTTGATGCCATTCTCGATTTAGTGGTTATTGAAGATGCTTGTGTGGAATGTTAAAGAATACTGAATCGATCGTGTGCATGAGAAGCAACTTTTAACGTTTTTGTCGATTTGGAGCTTTATGAAGGAAATAAGATACACACTCTGGGCACAAGTGATCTCATGGACATGCTGGAATGGACTCTCACAACCTGTTTAATATTCAGCCCGGCAAAGGAAATCACTCTGCGTTGGATTGCAACCTTGTCGTGGTCGGGGAGCTTGTGTGTCTCAGTGACCGCTAGAGCTACGCCAGCAGGAGATTCGTCTCCTGTTAGGGTCTCCCGTGCTGGACAGGTTGAAGGGTAGAGGCGAGACGAAGAGCCATCGACTGGTCCTCCAGGTTGGAGGTTGAGCACAGGGCTAACAACCCCGTCTCGTAAAAACAAATATGTTACGGAAACAGCAACTGAAGGAATCAACACTACTGGGCATGATGGAACAGGAGTGGAGGACCTTCGTTGCTGCCCTACATGCCAGGAGGCATAATAGGCAGTAAGTACGTAAAGAAAGTCAGTAACTTATCGATCTTTCATTCCAACCTCTTTGCAACATTTTCCTATAATGTCCTCCCTGAATTGCTTTGGGTCTATTGAGCTGCTGTGTAAGTATTTCAAGCCGTTTTATTGCTATACTGTTGACAACGTGAATCGGGAAATTAATCACAAAAACAGAATCAGATATATTGATTAGTTTGCAGTAAATTTGCAATTCAGGCACGGTGAGTAACCACTTGGGATGTCCAATGTGCTATACAAATCCAGTGGATTCCAAGTTAAATCAGAAGATCAAGGCCAGGAAATCACTGGGCTTAATATCATGATTTTTTGATTAGTTGAAGCAAATCTCAGATCTAGTGATCCCAGCTGAGCTTGCGTGTGACATTAGGCAGGGACAGCCCTTCCCTTCTGCTCAGAGGCATTTATTCTCTTCCCCCACCCAAACATGCGCTAGATTTGTCACGCGGTCACTGACCCAAAAGAAACTGACTCAATAACTGTGGGAGCCAAACAAGCTCCTATGTTATAACAGTGAGAAATAATTGGCTGTGTACAAACTTGAGTCTTCCAATGTGCTATGTGGATGCAAGTGGATTCCAAGTCAAGAAAGAAGTTCAACTGAAAGAGAACTAAAGAGGTTGGTGGGTATATTAAACCAGCCGCCAGAGGAGGTAGGTGAGGCAGGTATGTTTCAACACTTAAAAGACATTTGGACGGGTTGAGATAGATATGGGCTGAATGTAGGTAGGTTGGACTAGCATACATGGGACCTACTGGTTGGCATGGGCAAGTTGGACCAAAGGGCTTGATTCCATGTTGCATGATTCACTGACTCTGAAGCAAAACTGTGGTCAAGACAGTGTACCACCACAATGAGTGTACTTGCACACGGAGTTAACTCAGGAGATAGACACAAAAAGCTGCAGTCATTCAGCGGGTCAGACAGCATTTCCGTGGAGAAATGGAATAGACAATAGACAAAAGGGACAATGGGTGTAGGCCATTAGGCCACAAGCCAGTACCGCCATTCAATGTGATCATGGCTGATCATCCACAATCAGTGCTCCGTTCCTGCCTTCTCGCCATATCCCCTGACTCCGCTATCTTTAAGAGCTCTAACTCTCACTTGAAAACATCCAGAGAATTGGCCCCCACTGCCTTCTGAGGCAGAGAATTCCACAGATTCACTGAAGTCTGAAGAAGGGTCTCGACCTGAAAACTCACCTATTACTTTTCTCCAGAGATGCTGTCTGACCTGCTGTTACTCCAGCTTTTTGTGTCTATATTCGGTGTAAACCAGCATCTGCAGTTCCTTCCTACACATGGATGTTAACTCCGTTTTGCATGGTGGTTAAAAGTGAGGTTGCAAGACTTATTCTCCCTCCCCCCTGATGTCGATCGCCTCCATTCACCTTGGGTTCCAGCAGATGCTCCGCTCTTTCAGCCGTTTCTTCGTCCTCCGAATCGGAGTTTCCTGCTTTGATATCCAGCTGCTCAAAGGCAGAGTCCAACACCCGCAGGCCATGCCGCACAGCTTCCTGCACCTTGGCAATCAGCTCCGCTTCCTTCTGCTCCCGCGTCCGCTCCTGCAGCAGGGAAACATCAAAGCCAGTCTTTCGCGGCTGCGATGAACAATGATCAAAATTGCCACGCAAAACCACCACTCTGCTTAATTAGATAACAGCTCCAAATACCAAGTAATCCTGCTACCACTGTAAGTATTTAAGAAAGAACTGCAGATGCTGGAACAATCGAAGGTAGACAAAAAATGCTGGAGTGAAACTCAGCGGGTGAGGCAGCATCGATGGAGAGAAGGAATAGGCGACGTTTCGGGTCTCGACCTGAAACATCGCCTATTCCTTCTCTCCATAGATGCTGCCTCACCCGCTGAGTTTCTCTCCAGCATTTTTTGGCTACCTACAACTGTGAGAAGTAGCTTCCAAAATGTGACCGATACTGGGGAAAGGGCTTGAAATATTGCAGCATCGATCAATTCTGAGCCACGTTTTCGCAAATGTTGTTGTTGAACATTTCAGTCGGCCAGCCAGCCCAAATGCGGGAACGTCTCCGCAAGGGGACAAACAGCAGGTTGGAATAGGAAGTCCGTATCTCAGCCCAAATCCTGGCACTCTCCTGTTAATTGCAGTCGCACACTGTTCTGCTGGCTCAACAGCCCAGCATGACTGAGGTAATAAATGCAGGTGGAGAAGTCCACACCACAGCTCAAAGTTAATTAATACCAAACAATTTTGGTTTAGAACTGTAAATCTATTCACAAATATCAAAGTCAGTGTTTAAGGACTGTGATGAGGAATGATTAAAACTCTGTGTTAAGTAGCTATTACAAAAAATGACACCAAGTGCAAGATAAGCTCAGCAGGTCAGGCAGCATCTCTGGAGAACATGGATAGGTGACATTTGGAATTGAGACACATCTTCGGATGCAGAATATGAAGAAGGGTCTTGACCCAAAACGTCACCTATCCATGTTCTCCAGAGATGCTGCCCGACCTGCTGAGCTATTCTAGCACTTTGCATCCTTCTGTGTGTGAACCAGCATCCGCAGTTCTGTGTTTCTACAGATAAGCAGCTATGAGAAGTTGCCCTGTCACATACCACTTCAGCTGGCTTGCCTCCACTCTCCGGTTTAACTGCATCTTCCACCTCTTCATCGTACACTCTCTGCAATAACGTAAACAGATTTTCAGCACAAGCAGCAAAAAGAGAGTCAAAAACACTGTGCTTCGTCTTTCAAAATTTATGAGCCACATATTGCCAATGAACAGCAACATAAACTGTGCATGAATAACGTTGTTCACAGATTTGGTACAGTGTGAATGCCAGGGTTAGAGAAGATCGGACCTTGTGCAAATTCTCCGAGCCTCTGCTCTTGGCTGTTGCACTGAAACTTCTGCACCAGGAAACAATGCACCCACAGAAAATGCCAATGCCCCCGCCCAACTCTCCTTCATGCACGATTACATTTACAAACCCCGTGTTTCTAGTTTCCACACACACGTTATGTTAAACCAGCTTTCTTGCTGATCACCTGACACTCCGCCAGGGCTGCATTCGCAGTTTGCAATAACTATGCAAACAAATGCCCTGTTGAGCCAGCAAAGATGGATACTCTAAAAGCGATCTCCGCGTTACGAGATGTTGCGTTCTTAGAACACAGTTGCACAAAGCTGCACGATCTGCGCATGTGTCAAAAGATGCAAGTCAATAAGGTAGACCCAGGAAGGAACTGCAGATGCTGGTTTAAAAGGAAGATAGACACAAAAAGCTGGAGTAACTCAGCAAGACAGGCAGCATCTCTGGAGAGAAGGAATGGGTGACGTTTTGGGTCGAGACCCTTCTTCAGACCTCGGGACTTGACCCTGAAAGGTCACCCATTCTTTGTCTCCAGAGATGCTGCCTGTCCCGCTGAGTTACTCCAGCTTTTTGTGTCTATCTTCCTTTTAAACCAGCATCTGCAGTTCCTTCCTACACAAGTTAATAAGGTGCATGTTTACTTTTCATACGGACAAGAATTTTCATACGGACAAATTCTATTCCCAATCAGAGTTCTTTTGGTAGTGATTTGTGAATTCCCATAAAGGTGAAATTCTATTCCGCAAACCTCTGTAATACAGGAGCTGCCTTTTTTATGAACTGAAAAGTACAATCAGAACGCGCTACATCCAACCTCGCTTCATGCTTTCATTTGTGTATTAACATCCATCACCATGAGTGTAAACGGATCATAATTTATTTCAATACCAGCTAATTATACAATTTAGAATGTCAAAGCCGCTCCCAAACTTAAGCTAAGTTGAAGGCAGCAAATATTTAATTTTGATTTCAAGCTTAACCCATTTAAAACTGAAAATTACAACTAAGGATACAGTGCTGGGGAAACTCATTGGACCAGGCAGCATGCCTGGAGAACGTGGACCGGTGATGTTTCAGATGGGACCCTTCTTCAGACTTCAACATTACAACCAGGCTGAGAAACTGCATTTTACAGGAAACGTTTCACGTTTCGAATCTGCTCTGATACACACACTAAATATCTGCCTGCGTACCGACAATGGTCAGCCTGGTAAAGAAACAGCAACTCACTCTGAGGCCACGGGGCGACCTGATGCATGTATACAATATTATACGGAGGAGCGACATTGTAAACCGTTATCCCATTGTGGGGGTGTCTGGAACAAGTGGTTGGAATCTGCCTACACCACCTGAAGAGATGGCAGAAGCAGGGACACACACAACATTTAAGTAACATCGAAAACAACACATAAGGAAAGACACAAAGTGCTGGAGTAACTCAGTAGATCAGGCGGCATCCCCAGAGAACATGGATAGTGACCTTTTGGGTTGGGACCCATAAGGGATTCTGCCTGGCCCACTGAATGACTATTAAACATGGCTTGGATAAAACTATGATCATTAATAACCCATTATCTGTTATTTGCACTTTATCAGTTTATTTATTCATGTGTGTATATATTTATATAATGATATATGGACACACTGATCCGTTTTGTAGTAAATGCCTACTATGTTCTGTTGTGCTGAAGCAAAGCAAGAATTTCATTGTCCTATCAGGGACACATGACAATAAACTCACTTGAACTTGAAATTGACTCTAGTATTTTGCGTCTTTCCCTGGTAAACTGGTGTCTGCAGTGTCTTGTTTCTACTTCTAAAGAACACTGAAATTGTTGAGGCAAGGAAGGCTATGGACCGAATGCAAGTAAATGGGATTAGTATAGATATGTACGATGGTCGATATGAGCTAACGGGCCCGTTTCTGCACAACTCTCCATGATTCACTGCGTTCTTCAATTAAATCACTACTATTGCAAGGAAAGACAGAGTGTTGGAGTAACTCAGCAGGTCAGGCAGCATCTCTGGAGAACACGGATTGGTGACGTCTTGGGTTGGGACTCTTCATCATGGCCACAATCTCTTTGAATCACTTCCCTGTGGAAGGCGAGTCCGGACTGTCAAAGCTGCCACGGCCAGACGTAAAAACAACTTTTTCTCCATGAGCAGTAGCTCTACCCAATAACCAAAAGTCTGTGGCCTCCTTTTGCTCTGGTATTTTATTTATTTCACATGTTTAAACTATAATGTTTTATTTTTAATGTTTTAATCTTAATTGTTTACTGTATGTCGTGTCGTTACTTGCGAGCGGAGCACCAAGGCAAATTGCTTGTATGTGTACATACTTGGCCAATAAACTTATTCCTTCATGTTCCCACAGATGCTCCCTGACCCAGAGTTATCCCAGCACTGTCTTTTTTTGTAATCCAGCATCTGCAGTTCCTTGTTTGTACAACAGTACGATTGCGAGCCTTGCTAAGGGCCTATATATCAATGGTTTTCACATTTCACAACATTGGCATTCACCGTTACTTTGGTTCCTCATCGCAGAGTTTGGAAAAGCAAGGACAAACCAGCAAACAGTCACCTTTTTCACTCACATTTTCGATGAACTGGATGTTTGAGAGCATGAGAAAATCGTTGAAGACATTATGGAGACGGGAGTCTGTGGCCTTGGTGTTCTGGATCAAGCCGTCAAGCTGCTTCTCGATCTCGTGTGTGCGTGAGAGCATCCGCTGAGAGAAATCTTGCAGAAATAGGAGCAGCTGATGGAAAAAGATTATATCCAACTGATGAAGTGTAAAAGCAGGGCACAAACTGCTGCTCGTTACACCCCTAGAAAGATTTGTCATTTCACCATTCAAGAGTAAAATGCCTTCCCTTACACTCAACTCCACTATGCCTCTGCTCGAAAGGTGAAGGTACAGCTAACGTCTTTGTGGTTTCCAACTGCAAAAACCAACCTCCTCTGGACATTGCAGGTGGAGAATATCTTCCACAATTCCCATCAATTTCAAATCTTAAAATATTTCTGATGCTCTAATTAATCAAATGCTGCCTTGTCAAGGAAAATAACTCGCACTTTTACTACAAATTAACTAGCTCTTTGGTTGTGTAAGGGAAGAACTGATCTTGGCAGAGATTGGGAAGCACAGTGGCACAGCCAGTGGAGTCACACTCTCACGGTGTCAGGGACCAGAGTTCAATCCTGACCTCAGGTGCTGTTTGTGTGGAGTTTGCACGCTCTTCCGGTGACCAAGTGGGTTTCTCGCGCGTATTTTGATTTCCTCCAACATCCCAAAGACATTGTGAAGAATATCAGGGGGTAAAGAGGGAATTCATGTGGGATTAGTTTAAATGAGTGGTTGAGAGTCAGTGGCCACTCAGTGGGCTGAAGGGCCTGTTTCCATCCTATCTTTCTACGACTCTATTAGCTCAGACTGTAATAATCTGTCCTTCATGCGTTCTACTTGATAGGAAGTCTGACAATTGCACACCCAAGGAATAAAACCTTGTGGACATGCTGATGGAACGGAGAGCTGGAACAAATATATCCTGCTCTCTGTGTGCCTTCCATGGTTGTAGATGATGAAACTAATGGATATTTATACCACAAATTGCTTAATTACATCTTATAAAGGGTTTCGACTTTCAGACTTTGATCTAAAAATGACTTGGCCCCATTCATTGCAAACTGTTTTAGTGTAGTTTGGAGATACAGATCCTTCAGTTCACCGTGACCACGCTGACCAGCGATCCCCGGATCAGACTAGTTGTGTGTTATTCCACTTTCCCATCCACTAGCAACACACTCAGGGAAATTTACTGAGCCCAGTTAACCTACTCGGGTCTTTGGATGTGGGAGAACCCAAGTGCAGCTGTACCCGACGGCAGGATCAAACTTGGGTCTCTGGCGATGCAAGGTGGCAGCTCTACCAGCTGAACTGCCGTGTTGTTGAAGAAATTTCTGCAGGAATGGCATGGCAAAGATTGCCTTCACTGCGTTCAGATGTAATAACAACTTGTGCATCTAGCTGTACTCTTATTGCACGTTCCCATACACTGAGTCAGTAGATGTCCGGGCTACAGGGTGTGGAAATGCAAGCAAGCGTAGGCAAATGGGTTGTTACAACAATACTGCACTTCTGGAAACATCAATGAAACAATTATGTGTGTGCCAGAGGGTATGGGTTTATGGAAGCTGTAAGAGGTATGGAATGGAATGGATACAAGGAAGAATATTTTTCTACCTAGAGTGTGGGTGGAGTTCGGAGCGCACAGCCTGTGTGTTGCTTGGCAAAGGCTCTGACTATGTTTAAGGATCGAGAAAAAGGACACAAAGTACTGGAGTACCCCAGGACCAGGCAGCATCTTCGAAGAACATGGATAGGTGACGTTTCAGGCCGGAATCCTTTTAAGTATCTAGAGATGCACTTGAATTGCCAAAGGATGGAGGGGACAGACCATGTGACGGTATATGGGGCTGGTATAGGTAGGTGGTAGGTAGACAAAAGCGCTGGAGAAACTCAGCGGGTGCAGGAGCATCTATGGAGCAAAGGAAATAGGCAACGTTTCGGGCCGAAACCCTTCTGCAGACTGAGGAAGAAGGGTAGGTAGGTGGTACTTGGTCGGGATAAACATGGTGGTTTGAAGGGCCTGTAACCGAGCCGTATGGTGATATAAAACTAAGTTTCACTCCAGGCTCCATATAAAACCTCCAAGTAACTCCCAAGATACTATTGCATCGTTTAAGGCACATTTAGACAGATACGTGGATAGGACAGGTTTAGAGGGATAAGGGCCAAAGGCAGGCAGATGGGACGTAGATGGGACATTTTTGTCAGTGTGGGCACGTTGGGCCGAAGGGCCTGTTTCCATGTTGTATGACTCTCTAATATACGATATGACCTTGCGCCTGCAGGTCATTAGTCCATGTAAATAGATAACATGACCAATAATAATCATCATGTATTTAGCTGAAGCTCTAGATGTCTAGAGAAGCATTTGAATCACCCGTGCATTGTAGGTGGGATTACAATGGACAGGTACCCACACGCTGGCATGGAGGTGATGGGCCAAATGGTCTGGTTCCAAGTTGTATGCCTTGGTGGAGCGGCACGGTGGTTCAGCAGTAGAGTTGCTGCCTTACAGCCGCATAGACCTGGGTCGATCCTGGCTACGAGTGTTGCCTGCATGGAGTTTGTATGTTTTCCCCGTGTCCGCGCGGATATTCCCTGGGTGCTCCGGTTTCCTCCCACACTACAAAGACGTGCAGGTTTGTAGGTTAATTGACTTTGGTAAAGATTGTAAATTGTCCCTAGTGTTGGCGTGAACACGGTGGGCCAAAGGGCCCGTTTCCACGCTGTAACTCTACACACTAAAAAAAAAACTAGACTCTATGACTCATCTCAAGTCATCTAAGAGACAAGCATGTCCAGCCACATGAGAGATGGAAGGCACATGTACACTTGAAGCACGATGCAGTACAGGCAAAGCTGTCAAACAGAGATCATGCCCAGGGTGCTCCTGTCCAATGTGATGGCCGTACTTACCCCAGCATCCGCACCCAGGGACCAGTTCCCACTGGCTTTATGGATCTCTTCCAAGGTCCACGGTCGCTCCCACACAGGCTCAGCCTCACAGCCATTCTCGCCCAGAGCACCGTTAACTGTTACTGAGGGACCATTCATCTAGCAAAAACAATGTGGCCCATTAGCACCGCACGCACGGGGACAGAAGTGATTGGAAGTTAATCTCTGGCAGCAAGACAGCACATGACAGGATGGCAATTAGATTTTGCTGAACTTACAATGTAGCTTTTTACCTCATGAGCGCGGGAAGCTGAGGAAGGATCTTATATACGTGCATAAGCACAGCAGCAACAAAGGGCGACACAGTGGTGCAGCGGTAGAGTTGCTGCCTTACAGCTCCAGAGACCTGGGTTCAATCCCGGCTACAAGTGCTGTCTATACGGAGTTTGTACGTTTGCCCCGTGACCGTGAGGGTTTTCCCCGGTTGTTCTAGTTTCCTCCCACACTCCAAAGACGTACAGGTTTGTTGATTAATTGGTTTCTGTAAACCATGAATTGTCCCTAGTGTGTAGGATAGTGCTAATGTACACGGTGATCACTGGTGAGTGCCGACTCAGTGGGCCGAAGGACTTGGTTCTACATTGTACAGTCTAAAGTGCCTGCATAAAGGCTTATCGTGACCAGGTTTCCATCCAAGTCGACTCCATATTGACTTGGACTGATGCCATTATTCCTTCATAGTTCATTATTGCCAGAATCTTCAGGCTAGGATGTTATTCATAGTCACAGAGTGATGCAGTGTGGAAACAGGCCCTTCGGCCCAACTCGCCCACACCGGCCAACATGTCCCAGCTGCACTAGTCCCACCTGCCTGCGCTTGGTCCATATCCTCCAAACATATCCTATCCATGTACCTGTCTAACTGTTTCTTAAACAATGGGATAGTCCCAGTCTCAACTAACTCCTCTGGCAGCCTGTTCCATACACCCACCACCCTTTGCGTGAAAAGCTCCTGCAGGAGGCCGAGGGCTGATCTATAAGATCACCTCTATAAGTGAACAAAAATAAGAGAATAGATATGATGAATGAACAGAGTAGTTTACACAATAGGGGAATCACAAACCAGAGGACGTAGGTTTAAGGTGAGAGGGGAAACATTTAATAGGAACCGCAGGGGTCACTATTTCACAGAGGGTGGTTCTTATATGGAATAAGCTGCCAGAGGAGGTAGTTGAGACAGGTACAATAGCTGAATTTTAAAGACACTGGGACCGGTAAATGGATAGGAAAGATTTAGAGGGATGTGGGCTAAATATGACGAGTGCAGACAGGGCATCTTGGTCGGCAAGAACAGTTCTAAAGACACCATGGCTTGCCTATATATATGGAAAAAGCATTTTCTGTTAGAAGCTCCAAGACTCGCCACAAAATGAAAATAACCACCTAATATTATGTAATGACGTCTGTATATTTAGGGGTTTCGTTGGACTCTGGCAGCACCAGGCATCCAGTGATACTTGCTGCATCGTACCATCACTGTTTTCGTGCACAGTGGAATCTTCCACACCACAGATGCAAATGGTGATCGCAGTCGGGTTCATTAAAAGCTAAGCAGTGCTGTGAATGCATAAAAAATTTAACTTCCCCAAAGAAAATCTCCAAGCCAAGCCAAAGAGTTCAGCCTACAATATTATTAATTTTTAATTGCAAGTGCATCTGAATGCACGAGCACGGAAGCTTTATTGCGATTGCATTGGGCTTCGCAGAGACTGCAGTGGTTCCAATTTGATCTCCTTATCCCCTAAAAAGAATGTACTTGTCATACAGGGTGCGCAACAAAGATTCACTGACTGGTCCCAAACTGTGAAATGCTCCTGAAGTTTCTGAACCACTCCTCCTTAAAACTACTTTGACAAAGGTCTGAAGACAAGATTTTGCCTTCCATCACAGCGAAGAGGATATTCACTGTGATGGATGTGTGTGTAAATTGTGTTGGTGTGCATCTTGGTTCTTTTTCTTGTTGTATGACTGCAGAAACCAAATTTCCTTTGAACTTCATGTAAGGTTCAAATGACAAATAAACGGTATTGTATTGTAAGATGGGTCTTGACCGAAACGGTGCCTATTTCCTTCACTCCATAGATGCTGCCTCACCTGCTGAGTTTCTCCAGTACTTTTGTCTACCTTTGATAAAGGTTCAAGACCTCTGTTCCAATATGTTGTCTCCCTACATTGCTGGTTGCTAGTACGTATAATGCTGCAGTGCCTTTCCATTTTGAACTGTACGTTAATTTAATGGAGCCCAAAATTGAACTTTTGTTGATTTAGTGTTGTAGAGATACAGCGCGGAAACAGGCCCTTCAGCCCACCAAGTCCCCGCCAGCAGCGATCACCCCTTACACTAACACAATACTACACACTATGGACAATTAAATTTTGTTACCAATGCCAATTAACCAACAAACCTGTACGTCTTTGGAGTGTGTGAGAAAACCGGAGCATCTGGGGAAAACCCACACAGGCCACGGGGAGAACGTACAAACCCCGTACAGACAGCACCCGTAGTCAGGATCGAACCCGGGTCTCTGGTGCTGTACGACATCAACTCTACCACTGCGCCGCTCTGCCACATCTTTTCTTTCTTTTCACAATGTTACATCTGGCTCCACATTCTGATGGCAAAGTGTACCCAAGAAGTGTTACTTCCAGATATGCAGAGGGATGCACAACCACGCCATCACAAACCCAACCCCCCCCCCCCCATGCTTCTTCCTGTCATCTTGGGCGGCAGAGTGGCACAGCGGAGAATGTACAAATCCCGTACAGACGGAACCCATAGTCAGGATCAAACCCGGGTCTCTCCCGATGTAAGGCAGCAACTCTACTGCTGTGCCACCGAGCCACTCTATTGCTTTTCTGTATCTCCATCACACAATCTCCAGCTAACCCTCCCCACGATCTATTGCTGCAGTGTAAAGACTTGTAAAGACTGCAGCAAACTAACAGGTTAGGTTGGAGTAATGGATTCATTAAGCTTGTGCTTCAATAGACAATCGACAATAGGTGCAGGAGCAGGCCATTCAGTCCTTCGAGGCAGCATCACCATTCACTGTAATCATGGCTGATCATCCACAATCTGTGCCCCGTTCCCTCCTTTGCCCCATATCCCTTGACTCCGCTATCTTTAAGAGCTCTATCTAACTCTTGAAAGCATCCAGAGAATTGTCCTCCACTTCCTTATGAGGCAGAGAGTTCTACAGATTCACAACTCTCTGGCTGAAAAGGTTTTTCCATATCTCCGTTCTAAATGGCTTACACCTTATTTTTAAAGTGTGGCCCCTGATTCTGGACTCCCCGAACATCGGGAACATGTTTCCTGCCTCTAATCTGCGTGTCCAATCCCTCAATAATCTTATATGTTTCAATAAGATCCCCTCTCATCCTTCTAAATTCCAGTGTATACAAGCATTGCAGAGTTTATAACCAGTTCAATGAATCTCTGTGGCACACACCTGTACGACATGTACATTCATTTTTGGGGGTAAGGAGATCAAATTGGCACCAATGCAGTCTCTGCAAAGCGATGAAGAACATAAAGACTTCTCCATTTGGTGCAATGAGTCAGCATCAAAACCTTCCGAGTCATGAGCAGCGCTGGAAAATTAAAACCAGTTTCTGGCTAGCAATTTTTTTTCCCTTTTACCCCACATCAGCTGTACTTGTGGCAACAGTGGAACAAAACTGAGGAGAGAGCTGGACTTATTTTACAGTAGTTCTTCCATAGGTTAACATAAAGGGCTGGAGGAACTAAATAGGTCAGGCAGAATCTGTGGAATGAATGGACAGGCCTTCTTCAGATGATCAATTAGTCTGAAAAGAGGCCCCGACCCATCATATGCTGGCCCTCCGATTTCCTCTAACACTTTGTGTTTTGTTCAAGATTCCAACATAAGCAGTTTCTTGAGTCTTCGTGAATTAACACGCTTCATTTTTTTAAATGGGACGAATAGTATATATGGGGAAACAATACTTCCTTGCATAACACAGTGGCACAGCAGTAGAGTTGCTGCCTTAAGGGCCAGTCCCACTTGGGCGTTATTTGCACGTCCTTTACGCGACATCATTTACTCGTCACTGCGTGCATTTCGCGCGCATGGCACGTGGTGAGACATGGTGGCGCCCCAGTATTTTGGGATTCTCAAAATCCTTGCGTGCCACCTGCGTGACGCGTAAATGACGCCCAAGTAGGACAGGCCCTTTACAGCTCCAGAGACTCTTGAATACATCCAGTGAATCGGCCTCCACTGCCTTCTGCGGCAGAGAATTCCACAGATTCACAACTCTCTGGGTGAAAACGTTTTTCCTCATCTCAGCCCTAAATGGCCTATGCCTCATTCATAAACTGTCACCCCCTGGCTCTGTACTTCCCCCCACATCAACATTTTTCCTGCATCTGGCCTGTCCAATCCTTTAAGAATCTTATATGTTGGTATAAGATCCCCTCTCACCCTTCTAAATTCCAGTGAATATAAGCCTAGTCGATCCATTCTTTTCATCATATTCGTGGCAACTGCTCCAGTCGACCGAGCGAGTGGGCCGACACGACTTTGGAAGTTAAATAATGGCGCCCGCATGTGTGATATTTGCACAAGAATCTCACCGTGCAGTTGCATATGTGACAAATAAAAGACCACTGACTGTCAACATTGAGCAATATCCTCATTTTACTTCCGTGTGCAATGATAATTGGTATGAGAGCCAGACAACCCAAATGTGATCTCCACCACCTCGTTCTTGTGACAATATTGCTTGGCATATCTTAATTCTACACAATCGACTTGTGATGGATTTTGGGTGACGTAAATTGCAACATCAAAAGAACCCGGAGGATTGAAAAATTAAGACTCTGAGCAACACCAGGAAGCCCCAACTCACTCCCTGGACCAGAATAAGTTGAAGTCAGAATAAGACTCGGAACATCCCACTACCCACTGAAAATCCAGGACAGTTGGCCTTCCCTACAGATAGATCACAGGGCTTTTCCCTTTTCCTGCAATCTCAACACCCCCCCCCCAAAAAAAAAGATTGGAGGCCCATTAATCAGACCCACCCATTTCCCCCCCAAACCAACAACCCCAACTCCTAGACGGACAACCTACCCCCCACCAGCAGATCCAAAACCCACCCACTTCCCTCACTCCCCAGACCCACAGTCCCAGTGCCCGGACCCTTCCCTCATCAACATACCTCCAATGCTACATCCCATGCCCACCCTACCCAGACTAGGAGCTCCCCAGACCCAGACCTCCCTGCCCACCAGCCTCCTCCCTCTCCAGACCCATTGCCCACCTCCCACTCCACACTCAGTGCCCAGCCTACTTGATACAATGATACCATTTATTTGTTGACATTTGAACCTCATTGAAGTTCAAACGAAATTTGGTTTCTGCAGTCACTTCCCTGCCCCCCCAGACCAAGGCCTCGCCAGACCCCCACCACCTCCCTCGGGCCTCACTCACAGCCGATGCCCAGGCCATTCCCTCCCCGGACCGGAGCCGGGTTCCACTTCCCCCTGCCCGTTCCAGGCCGCGCTGAGCTCCCGGCGACCCATGACCGAGGCCTGTGACCAGGGCCCAGCCTGCTCCATCCCCTCAGCCCGGCACCCCCGCCTTGCCCGCCGGCCGCGGGACAAACCTACCCCGAGGCTCCGCTCCGCCGCCGCCGCCGCCGCACCTGACCACCCACGTGACACATACACACGTGATCGCGGGGCCTCCTTCCACACGTGATCTGGCTGCTGGAGACGTGTATCCCCCCCCACACGTGATAAGACTGTGATCCTCCCCCCCGACACGTGATAAGACTGTGATCCTCCCCCCGACACGTGATAAGACTGTGATCCTCCCCCCCGACACGTGATAAGACTGTGATCCTCCCCCCCGACACGTGATAAGACTGTGATCCTCCCCCCAACACGTGATAAGACTGTGATCCTCCCCCCCGACACGTGATAAGACTGTGATCCTCCCCCCCCGACACGTGATAAGACGGTGATCCTCCCCCGACACGTGATAAGGCCGTGATCCGACTGTGGGTCCCACCCACCCTCCCCCGACACGTGATCGTGTAGCGGGGCGTGTCCTTCCTCTGGCTCCGCCCCACCCCGGAAGAGCTGCGAGATGTATCAATGTGTAGAAACCAAAGACAGAGAGAGACACAGGTTGGGCAAGCAACACTGAGGAGGAAGGGAAGGAGGATTTCCTGTAGTGTATTCTAAGCCAATATGCAGAGGAACCAACTAGAGGACAATCCATCCAAGACAGGGTATTGTGTAATGAGGAAGGATCCTCATTGGGCAACATTGGATGCCATTGGGCAACAGTGACCATAATATGGTGGAGAGACACAAAATGCTGGAGTAACTCAGCGGGACAGGCAATATCTAATGAGAGAAGGAATGGGTGACTTTCCCCCACCCATTGTACAGAGCTGGTATCTAATCCAGCAATCTCCAGGTGCCATTCCCTTGAAATTCTCGCTTCTCTCTCCGCCCAACGACCAGGCTGTCAACATTATTCCCTACCGGCCCATCCCCTCAAACCGCGTTGGAAGATGGGCGCAAAATGCTGAAGTTTCCTCGATCAACGTCTGCTTTGATCTGTGTACGAAGGAACCGCAGATGCTGGTTTGAACCCTAAATGGGCACAACATGCTGGAGTTACTCAGCGGGACAGGCAACATCTCTGGAGAGAAGGAATGGGTGACGTTTCGGGTCTAGACTCCTCTTCAGACCTGTCATTTTCACACCTTACCCTTCCATATCTATTTGTCTCTCCCCCCCTTACTCTTTGTGAGGCTGTGAGGCTGGGAAAGCACATCTCAGACCTGCAAACGCTTAGCATAGGAGCACCGCAAGCCTGTGTACTCTCTCTACACCAACGACTGCACCTCCACAGATACCTCTGTCAAGCTTCTCAAGTTTGCGGATGACGCAACTCTGATTGGACAGATCCAGGATGGGAAGGAATCTGCCTACAGACAGGAAGTGTCACAGCTTGCATCCTGGTGCCGTCGCAACAACCTAGAGCTTAATGTTCTTAAGACAGTGGAATTAATTGTAGACTTTAGGAGCGCTCCCCCTCCCCTCACCAACGACAACACCACAGTCACATCTGTGGAGTCTTTTAAGTTCCTGGGAACCATAATCTCCAAGCACCTTAAGTGGGGGGCTACCATCGACTCCACAGTCAAAAAGGCACAACAGAGGATGTACTTCCTACGGCAGCTGAGGAATCTGCCACAGGCAATGACGGTCAAATTCTACACGGCCATCGTAGAGTCTGTTCTCACCTTCTCCATCATGGTCTGGTTTGGCTCAGCCACCAAGCACGACACCTGGAGGCTGCAGCGAATCGTCCGATCAGCAGAGAAGGTTATTGGCTGTAACCTTCCCTCCGTTGATGAACTGTACACTGCAAGGGCCAGGAAGCGAGCGGGCAAGATCATCTCTGACCCCTCTCACCCTGACCACAAACTCTTTAAATCACTTCCCTCTGGAAGGCGACTCCAGACTGTCAAAGCTGCCACAGCCAGACATAAAAACAGTTTTTATCCACGAGTAGTTGCTCTACTCAACAGCCAAAAATCTGTAGCCTCCCTTTGATCTGGTATTTTGTTGGTTCACATGCTTGATCAATGGTGTTTTATCATTAATGTTTTATTATTATTAATGTTTAGTGTTTTCTGAGTCATTCGTAACTATCACTGTATGTCCTGTTGTTACTTGTGGACGGAGCACCAAGGCAAA
The DNA here is from genome assembly GCA_963514005.1 of Raja brachyura. The sequence goes on from OY740818.1 coordinate 9,063,463, forward strand.
TTCCTTGTATGTGAATACTTGGCCAATAAACTTGCTTACTTAAACCAGCATCTGAAGTTCCTCCCAACACGTCCGTTGAGCCATTCTGGCGACAATGTATCGCTTCGGCTCACCTGCTGCCTTCGCCTCTTCATTCAGCGGTCCACTGAGGGTTAGTGAGGGCGGGGGTCGCAGACGAGAGGTTGCCCTGGATAGAGTGCACCCTCCTCCCTAGCATGGTTATAGTGGCATCCAGACAGGGTCCCCGTCACCTCCCTGCATAGCCTAGCTCCCCTCCCCTGGTCCCACGCGGGGATAAACACCAATGTGTGAGGAGGTAGTGCAGAAAACAGGTACGCATGGACAATATCATCCGAAGTTCATCCGTCATAGGAGCAGAATGAGACCATTTGGCCCATCTACTTCACCATTCTATCTTTTCCCAGCAACCCCATTCTCCTGCCTTCTCCCCATAACCCATGACACCCGTACTAAACAAGAATCTGTCAAGAAGCAAGAAGCCTCAAGAAGCCAAAACATCACCAATTGGTTGGGCAGGCAGCACCTCTGGAGGGAAGGAATGGGTGACGCTTTAGGTCGAGGCCCTTCTTCAGACCCTTCAGATAGCAAGTATACTCAGTGTACACTCAATGTATTCTTCAGCAACAGGGAGGTACCCTGGATGATTGATCACACTGAGCTGTGCTGCCACCTTGTATGTTCCACCGGTCATTGCACCCAGCGCACAGCACCAGCTTCCACAGTCAGAGACCACCCTCCCATATCCGCGGCACAGCTCCAGGAATGTGGACGGCACCAAAATGGCTTTTCACAGTTGTCATGGAGACAACATGTGGGGCTGGACTCTGCAGGCTGTGGTGGTGTTGAATATTTGCATTAGAGCACACAAAATCCTGATTTCATGAGGGTTCGATTCCAATCCTTATCTCACACCTTCTCTCCTTTGTCCAACCATCTGTCTCTCAAAAATCCACCCTCACCTGTATCCACCCATCACAAAGGGCCTCGACCCGAAAAGTCACTTATTCCTTTCCTGCAGAGATGAAGCCTGATGTTTAGGTCCAGGAGGAGGGTGTCAAGCATTAGTTAAGATACAGGTGACGGACCCGGGATCGGGGCAGCCATTTTGTTTTGCAAATGGCTGCCTCCTTCTCTCAGTTCTCACTCTTGTTACTGGGGTTAACTGGATTGGGGAATCAAGCGGCTGGAGATTGTACCATACCGTGGGAATGGGAGGAGTTGAGCTAATAGGACTTGATGTTTCAATCCCTGTAATAAGTCGGCACTCTTGGTATTTGCAGTGGGATTGGAGTGGTGAAAGGTAGGGTAGGTACGTCATCGGGGTCATCAGGTGGGCACCCTCCTTCTTTGACGTTTCATTGATAAGCCCACAACATCTCCAGAGGGCTCAATGGTGATACCTGGCTTCCCAGTCACACCCCCCTCAATTCCATACCCTCCTGTATTCATCTTGCAGCCCAATTGTTGTCTCTCCTTTTGATCCAAATCCAACTGCTGTTTTTTTCCACAGAATTTGATAATGATTTGATTGCTTGTTGGAGGGAGCGACCCCTCACCCCCATTTTCTTTAATAGCCTGGTCATAGATGCAGCAACAAATCCCCTGTATCCCATTTCAACAGAAGTAACAACAATGCTTACACGTGGGGAATGGAGCTTCACCAACCAACCTTAGATGGTGATAACTTCGGTGTTCATAAATTCATAAGTTCTAGGAGAAGAATTAGGCCATTCGGCCCATCGAGTCTTTTCCTCAATTCAGTCATGGCTGATCTATCTCTCCCTCTCAACCCCATTCTCTTGCCTTCTCCCCATAGCCCCTGACACCTGTACTAATCAAGAAGTTATCAATCTCTGTCTTAAAAATATCCACTGGTTTGGCCTCCACAGCCGTCTGTGGCAATGAATTCCACAGATTCACCACCCTCTGCCGAAATAAATCCCTCCTCATCGCCTATCTAAGCGTCTTTTTGTCTGAAACTATGACCTCTGCTCCTGGGCTCTCCCATAAGTGAGATTCCTCAGAATAAGAGGGCGTACCTTAAGAAAGGAAATGAGGAGGAATGTCCACAGCCGGAGGGTGGTGAATCGGTGGAATTAATTGCCATGGACTGCCATGGAGGCCAAGTGCATTTAAAGCGGAGACTGACGGGTACTTAATTAGTACGGGTGTCAAATGTTATGGAGAGAAGGCAGGAGAATGGGGTTGAAAGGGAAAGATAGATCAAGCTTGATTGAATGGCAGAATTGACTCAATGGGCCGAATGGCCTAATCCTGCTCCAATAACTTAAGAACATGATTCACCAGGACAGTGGTCCCATCATTTGGTTCAGGTGAAGCCAATCCCAATGGAACAGCTCTCCTCCTCCTCCATACTAAGGCCAGAGCGCCGTGAATGGGAACCACACCATGCTCTGAGCCACACGTTCACCTCTCAAAGGGTTTTGGCCCAAAATGTTGCCTATTTCCTTCACTCCATAGATGCTGCCTCACCCGCTGAGTTTCTCCAGCATTTATGTCTACCTTCACCTCTCCAAGTCGGTTTCCCCTTTGTCACTTTGGACATGGCTCAGGTACTAATCGAAAGATTGTCACTTTTGTGGTTCTGCCTTTCAAGTTTGCCCCATTCTCCTCAGAATCCAAACTCATCTCCAAACTCTTGGCCCTTGGAATCATATGTTTATAAGTTCTATGAGCAGAATTGGGCCATTTGGCCCATCAAGTCTACTCCGCCATTCAATCATGGCTGATCTATCTGTCCCTCTCAACCCCTTTCTCCTGCCTTGTCCTCTGGCAGCTCGTCCCATGTGCCCACCACCTTGCAGTAGGACAGGAGTGGGATTGCCTTGGGACTCCCCTGGTTCTTGCAAGGCTCACAACCAAACCCAGCTTGGCACGAGCCAGAAGCTGCCAGGCCTACAGGGGGAGCCGCCGAGCCGGCCCTCTGCGGACCAGAGAGCGGGCAGGAGGATAGAGCTGGCGGTAACGATGATAGACATGGCGGGCCATGAGCGAGGCCGGTGGGAGAGGAGGAGAGGGCAGGGCCGGCCTTAAGCCAATTGGACCAATTGATCCCAATTGGGCCCACACCTAAGGGGGCCCAGCGCTGGAGTAATCTACTCTCTATGTACTTTTCAGATGTGATCTACACATTTTGTTTGTTACTTGTAGGTTTACATGTATGCAATTTTACATAAAAATGTTGCTTAGATCTGTTTGGTTCATTAACTTGCAGGCACTTTTTTTTTGTTAAGTTTTTTTATTAGTTAGAAGCAATTACATAATTTAAAAAAACATACGTGTTCATTGTTGACATAATAAAAATCATTTTATTCTTTGTAGATTACATAATCAGTATTATTTATGTTAATCCTTGCTTAATAATTGTGGTATATTTTTTTTTTTCCATTTTTTATAAAGGTAGAAAATAGTAGAAAAGAACTCGCAGGCACTTTTTAAGCGCCCATTTTGATTACTTTCCATTCGACCATAGAGATATGTCTATAATAGACTTTATTAAAGTCTCTATATAGTCTTTATTATAGACTCTATTAGTCTATAATAGACTTTAGTTATATTTCTATGATTCTACAGACCTTGGCTGGGAACCTGGCTCTCACCAAAATCGTTCCCAATTGGGCCCCGCACCTCCTAAGGCCGGTCCTGGGCCCTGGAGGTCGGCTGCGGGAGGCTCCCACCCCCCCCCCCCGGGGAACAAAGATGGACGGGCGAGGAGAGGGACGTGGGTTCACTGGACGATCCGGACGTCCAAGGGAAGGAGACGGCTGGAGGCCCTGCAGCAGCCTGGGGCTCGCCTGGATCGGGCCCCGCTCGCGATACCTAGAATTCTCAGAAAATGGCGCCAAAACACGGCACCTCTTGCGTGCAAGAGGTGCCGTGTTTTGCCGCCATTTTCAGAGGCCTATTTCTCAGGATCAGTGAACTATTTATTGTGAGATATAGTCTGTGCTCACAATCACTACTCAGAGACTAAATCGTGGAAACAAGAAATGCTTTAGTTGCGAGTCTGCAGAATCGGGTGCCCCTCCAAGTTGAGACACACCGAAGTCAGGAAACTAAAGCCCCTTTATACACACAATTCTGCTGGCTTAACCTCCCCTTCTGGCTCTTCCCAATCAGAGCACTGAGGTGCACAGTCTATAGGTATGTCCCCCAGTACCTCCCTCATCATACATATCATGTTCATACATGTGCATGGTAATGAGCAGTTTCTCGACCAGGGGTGTGTAAGTAATATTCATTTATTTCATTAAGCATGCTCAGTTACAATTGACCTGGACTAGTTTCTAGTATTTTAATTGCAAAGCTAGTATCTGATGATTTATGGCTGCATCCCCATCTCTGTCTGCTGCTATACAATGATATCAGTGGTGCTCAAGGACGATGCTGGTTACCTCATTCACAACAATGTTAGAATCCTTTCCCGGACCTTCCCAACAATGGGGGTTTAATCACTCTATTTCTCACAGGTTGCAGGTTCAGGAAAGGAATGGTGGGCTGGGTCAGATCCAGGCTGGGCAGGAGTAGAGTCTGACCCCTCACACACCTGTGCTGATGTGGATGGAGGGACAGGGACCCAGCCTGAACCCTGCTCTGCCCATTACTCTCCACAGATGCTGGCAGACTCACTGAGTAACCCAGCTGTCCACTAGCAGGGGAGAGAGAGAGAGAGAGATCACACACATGCTGTCAACCAGCTGTGTCGACAAGTCACTCTGTTACATTGAGTGTACACAAAAGGCTGGTGAAACTCAGCGGGTGCAGCAGCATCCAAGGAGCGAAGGAGATAGGCGACGTTTCGGGTCGAGACCCTTCTTCAGACTGGTCAGGGATCAGGGAAACGAGAGATATAGACGGTGATGTGGGGAGATAAAGAACAATGAATGAAAGGTTTGCAAAAAAGTATCGATGATAAAGGAAACAGGCTGTTGTAAGCTGTTTGTAGTGTGAAAATGAGAAGCTAGTGTGACTTGGGTGGGGGAGAGATAGAGAGAGGGGGAATGCCAGGGCCCGAGGGCTGAGGGAGAGGTGGGAAGGGGAGGAGGCAGCCAGGGTTAACAGAATTGAGAAAATTCAATGTTTAAGCCCAGAGGATGCAGACTCCCCAAGCGGAATATGAGGTGCTGTTCCTCCAACTTGCGGTGTTGCTCACTCTGGCCATGGAGGAGGCCCAGGACCGAGAGGTCCGCTACGGAATGGGAGGGGGAGTTGAAGTGCTGAGCCACCGGTGATGTTCTCTCCACATCACCGTCTATATCTCTTGTTTCCCTGATCCCTAACCAGTCTGAAGAAGGGTCTCGACCCAAAACGTCGCCTATCTCCTTCGCTCCTTAGATGCTGCTGCACCCGCTGAGTTTCTCCAGCCTTTTGTGTACCCTCGATTCTCCAGCATCTGGAGTTCGTTCTTTAACACTATTACATTCAGTGATGGGACATTCTGCTGGGGTGGATTTATATGTCCAGTGCCCACAATAACCAGTGTAGCCATGTCCTCTGGACAGTAGCCATGTCCCCAGCTACCACTCCCTCTGTCCACTCTGGAGAACGACCCAGGGGAATAGATCAGGTAAACGGACATTCGAGCGTAAGGGATTCGAGAAGCAGAGGACACAGGTTTAAGGTGAGGGGAGATTGTATAGGAACCTGAGGGGCAACTTTTTCATACAAAGGGTGGCGGTGTATGGAACGAGCAGGAAATGTTTCCAATGTTAGGCGAGTCCAGAACCAGGGGCCACAGTCTTAGAATAAAGGGGAGGTCATTTAAGACTGCGGTGAGAAAAAACGTTTTCACCCAGAGAGTTGTGAATTTGTGGAATTCCCTGCCACAGAGGGCAGTGGAGGCCAAGTCACTGGATGGTTTTAAGAGAGAGTTAGATAGAGCTCTGGGGGCTAGTGGAGTCAAGGGATATGGGGAGAAGGCAGGCACGGGTTATTGATAGGGGACGATCAGCCATGATCACAATGAATGACGGTGCTGGCTCGAAGGGCCGAATGGCCTCCTCCTGCACCTATTTTCTATGTTTCTATGAGCTTCCAGAGGAGGTAGTTGAGGCAGGGACTATTGCAAGGTTTAAGAAACATTTAGAAAGATACATGGATAGGATAGGTTTGGAGGGATGTGGGTCAAACGCAGACAGGTGGGACTTGTTGGTTGGTGTGGGCAAGTTGGGCCGATGGAACTGAGCCACGCTGTATCACTCCATGACTCTGACCCCTTAGACAAGCTGTTCTATGAATCCAGCCCCCAGTCTACAATCCTCTCCCTGGTCCGTGTGAATGGGTGGCCCTGCTCCCACAGATCCTCAGTCTGAGGAGCGGTCTCGACCCAAAACGTCACCCAATACCTTCTCTCCAGAGATGCTGCCTGTCCCGCTGAATTACTCCAGCATTTTGTGTCTTCGGTGTAAACCAGCATCTGCAGTTCCTTCCTACACCCGGCGATTCAGCTGTCATTTAACCTTGGCCCAGAACTACAACAATGTTCGGTTGCATTCTTACTTTCAATCCTTCCCTAATCCCAAAGCCCTGTCTTATAATCACCCCGTTATATGGTCTGATCTAATCACAGGGCCATCCGTGCCCTTTCACCAGACACAGGGTCCCTTTGAGGGTTTACCTCAGGCCACACAGCTCCTCCTACAACATGAACCATTGGCAAAGTAAGCATGCAGGTACAGCAGACGGTGAAGAAAGCGAATGGCAGGTAGGCCTTCATAACAAGAGGAGTTGAGTATAGAAGCAAATGTGTCCTTCTGTAGTTGTACAGGACCCCAGTGAGACTACACCTGGAGTATTGTGTGCAGTCCTCCTGCACCTATTTTCTTCCTCCTGCACCTATTTTCTATGTTTCTATAGGCACGGGTTATTGATTGGGGACGATCAGCCATGATCACAATGAATGGCGGTGCTGGCTCAAAGGGCCAAATGGCCTCCTCCTGCACCATTTTCTATGTTTCTAAGTTTTGGTCTCCAAACTTCAGGAAGGACATTCTTGCTATTGAGGGAGTGCAGCGTAGGTTCACGAGGTAATTCCTGGGATGGCGGGACTGTCATATGCTGAGAGAATGGAGCAGCTGGGCTTGTACACTCTGGAATTTAGAAGGATGAGAGGGGATCTTATTGAAACATGTAAGATTATTAAGGGTCTGGACACGCTAGAGGCAGGAAACATGTTCCTGATGTTGGGGGAGTCCAGAACCAGGAGCCACAGTTACGAATAAGGAGTAAGCCATTTCGAACGGAGACGAGGAAATACTTTTTCACAGAGATTTGTGAGTGTGAAATTCTCTGCCTCAGAGGGCGGTGGAGGCCGGTTCTCTGGATGTTTTCAAGAGAGAGTTAGATAGAGCTCTTAAAGATAGTGGAGTCAGGGGATATGGGGAGAAGGCAGCAACGGGGTACTGATTGTGGATGATGAGCCATGATCACATTGAATGGCAGTGCTGGCTCGAAGGGCCGAATGGCCTACTCCTCGACCTATCGTCTATTGTCTATCAATATCTTGCCTGCTCAACAGGAGTCAACATGAGTTCACGTGCTCCATTGTATAATTTGCTCATCGCCATCTGCGGTTGTGTGAGTGATCTCCCATTCCCCAACTGTAAACATTACCCTTATTTCTCCTCACAGTTCCATGGTATGGTACAATTCCTAGCTCTTTAGTTTAGTTTAGTTTCGAGAAACAGCACGGAAACAGGCCCTTCGGCCCACCGATTCCGCGCGGACCAGCAATCCCCGCACACTATCGCTATCCCACACCCTAGGGACAATGTATAATTTTACCAAGCCAGTTAACCTACCGACCTGTATGTCTTTGGAGGAAACCAGAGAACCCGGAGAAAACCCCCGCAGGTCACGGGGAGAACGTACAAACTCCGTACAGACAGCACCCATAGTCAGGATCGAACCCGGGTCTCTGGCGCTGTGAGGCAGCAACTGGCGCTGCGCCATCGTGCCGCCCCATATAACCACTCCTATAACCTAAATAATAGGCATCGATTCCTTACCTGTCAATTAAGAATCAACATGAGTTCATGTGTCGGATGGAACTGCAGATGCTGGTTTAAGTAAGTAAGTTTATTGGCCAAGTATTCACATACAAGGAATTTGCCTTGGTGCTCCGCCCACAAGTAACAACATGACATACAGTGACCGTCACGAATGACTCAGAAAAATGGATTACAAATGGATACAAAATGTTGGTGTAACTCAGCGGGTCAGCCAGCATCTCTGGAGAGAAAGAATGCATGACGTTTCGGGTCGAGACCCTTCTTCAGACTGTGTTCCATTTGCCTATCACCATCTCAGGTTGTGTTAGTGTGCTTGCATTCCCCAACTGTAAGCAGTACCCTTATTTCTCGCTATGGTACAACTCCTAGATGTTTGATTCCCCAATCCATACAACCCCAGTAGGAAACGAGAGAAGTACGGAGTTTGTACGCTCTCCCTGTGACCGCGTGGGTTTTCTCCGGGTGCTCTGGTTTCTTCCCATGTTCCAAAGACGTGCAGGTTTGTAGGTCATTTGGCTTTGGTAACATTGTAATTTGTCCTTCGTGCGTGCAGGGTAGTGCTGGTGTATGGGGATCACTGGTCGGCGCGGACTCGATGGGCCGAAGGGCCTGTTTCCACTCTATCTCTAAAGTAAAGGAAAGATGGAGACACAAGGAACTGCAGGCCAGGAGGCAAGCAAGAGGGTCAGGAATGTTTCATTGTTCCAGGCACTGAAATGGAACGATGAAACTCTTACTTACAGCAGCATCACATGTCTGTAAACTCGGCAGTCGGCAGTGTTAACTAAGCCAGGCTTTGCCCTGTCTGTCCTCATTTCCAGCTCTCACCCCCACTTACAATCAGTCTGAAGAATTGTCCCGACCAGAAACATCACCCAACCACGTTCTCCAGAAATGCTGCCTGAACCGCTGAGTTACTCCAGCACTTTATAGAGAATAGACAATAGGTGCAGGAGTTGGCCATTCGGCCCTTCGAGCCAGCACGGCCATTCAATGTGATCATGGCTGATCATCCCCCAATCAGTACCCCGTTCCTGCCTTCTCCCCATATCCCCTGACTCCGCTATTTTTTAAGAGCCCTATCCAGCTCTCTCTTGAAAGCATCCAGAGAACCTGCCTCCACCGCCCTCTGAGGCAGAGAATTCCACAGACTCACCACTCTCTGTGTCTTTGTTTTCAGTTTGTGTATTAATTGGAGGAAGATCAAAGGTTCTGGGAAATCTATGGGCCTGAAATGACCAAAAGCCCAGATTTGTTGATTCTGGGGCGGTTTCACCGATCTTCCATCCCTGGTTCAAATAACATCTTTCATGTAGAAATGAACCCTTGTCCTTTGAATGCAGTGAAATGCTCGAATAGTTTAATAGTGCCTGCTGTTTAATGGCATCAACAGCGATGACTGTAGCCAGGATGAAACGTAATTAACTTTACAGCAAATGGCTTCAGTAGAGAGTTTATTATCATAGGGTTGTAAGCTATTAACCGTGTTTGGGTCGAGACCCTTCTTCAGACTGATGGAGTGGGGGGGGGGGGGGGGTTGTAGAGGGCTGGAGAAAGCAGGGAAAGAGATGACGTGGTAGATGTAGGAAGGAACTGCAGGTGCTGGTTTACACCAAAGATACACACAAAAATGCTGGAGTAACTCAGCGGGTCAGGCAGCATCTCTGGAGAGAAGGAGTGTTTCAAGTCAAGACCCTTCTTCAGACTGAGAAGGGTCTTGACCCGAAACGTCACCCATTCCTTCTCTCCAGAGGTGCTGCCTGTCCCACTGAGTTACTCCAGCATTTTATGTCCATCTTAAGTGATAGGTGGATACAGGCAAGGGTGGGGGTGATTGGCAGAGGGGTGGAGTCTTTCAGAACCTTTCAGTCTGAAGATGGGTCCCAACCCGAAATATCGTCTATCCTGTTGTCCAGAGATGCTGTTGAGTTACTCCAGCATGTCTATCTTTGGTATAAACCAGAATCTGCAGCTTGTGTTTCCACATTAAGTTGTGATAACTGATAACTGATTTACCCAGGCACTGCCAATTTAATGTAGACAAAAGTGCTGGAGAAACTCAGTGGGTTCGGCAGCATCTTTGCAACAAAGGAAATTGGCAACGTTTCGGGGCGAAACCCTTCTTTAGACTGATGTAGGGTGGGGGGGGGGCGGGAAGAAGAAAGGAAGGAAGGAAGAGGAGGAGGCAGAGGGCTGAGGGAGAGCTGAGAAGGAGAGGAGACAGCGAGGGCTACCGGAAATTGGAGAAGTCAATGTTCATGCCGCTAGGTTGCAAACTGCCCAAGCGAAATATGAGGCGCTGCTCCTCCAATTTACGGTGGTCCTCATTCTGGCCATGGAGAAGGCCCAGGACAGAAAGGTCGGATTCGGAATGGGAGGGGGAGTTGAAGTGCTGAGCCTCCGGGAGATGAGGTTGGTTAATGCGGACGGAGTGAAGGTGTTCAGCGAAACGATCGCCAAGCCTACGCTTGGTCTCACCCATGCAGATCAGCTGACATCTAGAGCAGTGGATGCAATGGATGAGGTTGGAGGAGGTGCAGGTGAACCTCTGTCGCACCTGGAACGACTGCTTGGGTCCATCAATGGAGTCGAGGGGGGAGGTAAAGCGACGAATGTAGCATCTCTTGCGGTTGCAAGGGAAAGTGCCCGGGGAGGGGGTGGGAAGGGTGGGAAGGGAAGAATTGACCAGGGAGTTACGGAGGGAGCAGTTGGAGGGGACGGGGGGGGGGGGGAGATGGGAAGATGTGGCGAGCGGTGGGGATTACGTTGGAGGTGGCAAAAATGACGGAGGACTATTTATAGCTGCCAATTTAATAAGCTGCTAGATGTGTGTGTGTGTGTGACTTAAATTGGGAGTGGATTCAAAGATCAAGGATCAAAAGTGTTTAATTGTCAAATGGACTGATAATGTAATTCTTGCAGCATCATAACAGGCCTGTAAATGCCATACAAATAAATAGTATATGGTAAACAAAAATTAATCAAACTAAAAACCCCAACACTCGTGCAAAACACTCAACGTCCTGAGAGCATCCAACGACAGTCCGTAGTTCCTAGTTGCGTTGTGCAGTATTCAACAGTCTGATGGTTGTTTGGAAGAAGCTGTTCTTGATCTTGATGGTCATGGTTTTCAGACTCCTGTAGCTTCTTCCCGATGACAGGAGTGAAATGACAGCGTCTCCAGGGTGGGGTGGGTCTCTGGTGAAGCTGGCTGCCTTTTTGAGGCAACATCTCTTATAGATACCTTCCAAGGTGGGGAGGTTGGTACATACGGTAGTACTGACTAGACTTTAGAAATGCAGAGTGGAAATAATCCCTTCCGCCCACAGAGTCCGTGCCGACCAGCGATCACCCCGCACACTGAAGAAGGGTCTCGACCCGAAACGTCGCCTATCTCCTTCGCTCCTTAGATGCTGCTGCACCCGGTGAGTTTCTCCAGCTTTTTGTGTAACCCCGCACATTAACACTATCCTACAGGCCAGGGACAAGTTGCAATTTTACCGAAGCCAATTAACGTGCAAAACAGCACATCTTTGGAGTGTGGGAGGAAACCAGAGCACCCGGGAAAAAACTACGCAGTCACGCTGGGAGAACCAGACTGATTCCTGGGATGGCAGGACTTCCATGTGAAGAAAGACTGGATAGACTTGGCTTGTACTCGCTGGAATTTAGAAGATTGAGGGGGGATCTCATAGAGACTTACAAAATTCTTAAGGGGTTGGACAGGCTAGATGCAGGAAGATTGTTCCCGATGTTGGGGAATGCCAGGACAAGGGGTCACTGTTTAAGGATAAGGGGGAAGTCTTTTAGGACCGAGATGAGAAAATCATTTTTCACACAGAGAGCGGTGAATCTGTGGAATTCTCTGCCACAGAAGCTAGTTGAGGCCAGTTCATTGTCTATATTTAAGAGGGCGTTAGATGTGGCCCTTGTGGCTAAAGAGATCAGGGGGTATGGAGAGAAGGCAGGCACAGGATACTGAGTTGGATGATCAGCCATGATCACATTGAATGGCGGTGCAGGCTCGAAGGGCCGAATGGCCTACTCCTTCACCTATTGTCTATGTTTCTAACATACAAACACCGCAGAGACAGCACCCGTAGTCAGGATCGAACCTGGGTCTCTGGCGCTGTGAGGAAGCAACTCTACTGCTGCACAATTGTGTTGCCCATAGATTTTTGAAGATGATGGCTGCCCTTTTCAGGGAATGCCTCTTATAGATGCCTTCGATGGTGGTGAGGCAGGTACCCGTGTTAGTACTGACCTCCCCACAATTCCATCCAAATTGTTCAGCTCTCCGTTGTACTGTACGAGCCGACTTGTAAAGTTGTGACCTTGAAGGGAATGGTATGAACAGTGTGATGAAAGTATGTCAATGATTATGCAGACAACAAGGCTGGGAGTCCTGGTCAGGTTCCCAAACAAAGTTATCACCTCAGTGGGGTGCGAGTTTGTGGCCAGATGCAGTGAGAACCAACGATCCTATAGCGGAGCAAGATAGACCACTCCTGCTAAATACAATGGGCTGACGTGTAGTATGCAACGGAACGGAACGTGGGCCTATTTTATCATCCATTTCCTTCACCCGACCCGCAGTGTTATCAACGTTGCGGGGGAACAATTTGTGTTAATAAATTATAATTCTGAAAATGAGGAGAAGATTTTTACCAAAGAACTTTTACAAGGATGTTTCCGTAACCGGCTTCCGTCTCCGCACTAGTTATTTTTGCTCCGCTACGGGATCTTTGGTGCGGAGACGGAAGCCGGTGACGGAAATGGGGCCGAAAATTACCCATGAATCTGCCCATGACCGTACTACGCCTTTTTCGTCGAGTAGACTATCTTGCTCGCTACAGGATCTTTGGTGAGAACCCTGCACTATATGATTTTTCCTTCAAGCGTTCTAGCTGTTAGAAGCAGCGACAGCCTGCAAAACCAAACACAAGCCCAGCTCGCCAGGACAATAGACAATAGGTGCAGGATTAGGCCATTCGGCCCTTCGAGACAGCACCACCATTCAATATGATCATGGCTGATCATCCCCACTCAGTACCCCGTTCCTGCCTTCTCCCCATATCCCCTGACTCTGCTATCTTTAAGAGCTCTATCTAACTCTCTCTTGAAAGCATCCGGAGAATTGGCCTCCACTGCCTTCTGAGGCAGAGCCAACAACATCACCCCTTCACTGGGAACTAACGTGTCTGATCAGAGATTACAGTGACTCCAGCACATTACTGAAGTCACTACAGATAGACTAGAACCAGCTTTGTGTTCCACCTACGCCACAGGAGCAGTGATGGGAAGGAGCCAGGATGCCAGGTCAAGGTGCAGATGTATTGTCAGTCAGTGGTTCGTAAGTTCATAAGCGATAGGAGCAGAATTAGGCCATTTGGCCCATCAAGTCCACTCCACCATTCAATCACGGCTGATCTATCTCTCCCTCCTAACCCCACTCTACCGCCCTCTCCCCATAACCCCTGACACCCGTATTAATCAAGAATCTATCTGTCTCTGCCTTAAATATATCCATTGACCGCCTCCACAACCTTCTGTGGCAAAGAATTCCATAGATTCACCACCTTCACAGGAGGTCGTTCCTCATAACAAGTGGTGCATCTTCTTCTGCAGTTGATTGGATTCTCTCTGTAGGATTTTGTTATTGTCTTGCATTTGTGTGATGCAGCTGTTAGTCGCCATGTACCAGCCCTTGCCTCAATGCACCATGCAGGCATGGACTGCATCATCTCCTGAGAACATCTTGACTCAGCAGGAGAAAAAATATAAAAGGGAAGCGAGCTTCAAAGCAGATTCAATTCAACTTGTACGCAGCGGTAGAGTTGCTGCCTTACAGCGCTTGCAGCGCCGGAGACCCGGGTTCGATCCCGACTACGGGTGCTGTCTGTACAGAGTTTGCACGTTTTTCCGTGACTGCGTGGGTTTTCCCTGGGTGCTCCGGTTTCCGCCTACATTCCAAAGACGTGCAGGTTTGTAGGTTAATTGGCTTGGAAGAAATGTAAATTATTCCTAGTGTTTGTAGGATAGTGTTAGCGTGCAGGGATCGCTGGTCAGCACAGACCCGGTGGGCCGAAGGGCCTGTTTCTGCACTGTAGCTCTAAACTAAACTAAACTTGGCAAGGAGTGAAGACAAACTTTAGCATTAAAAGTACGATCCAGGTTACCAAGCTTGTCGGTCGGTGTGGGCAAGTTGGTCTGAAGGGCCTGTTTCCCTGCGCTATCACTCCATGTCTCTATCTGGTGGGGTCTGAAAGGGTTAATTCCTTCCCCTTGCTGCTTGGACAACTGCCCCTCCTCCATGGCCATCCGTCAATGCTCACAGGCTATGCATGGTCTCCCAATCAGCCTGTCGACAGGTTTGTCTTGCCCACTACAGCGCGGATGCCAGTGCTAGTTTTAAACCCAGTGCCTTCATGTACAAAGTATGGATCGGTACAGCAGGCAAAGAATCCTTCCAAGCTGATTATATTTTCCATTCAGTTTGTCCGAAGATTCTCATTTCTATTTCTACACTGCTCTCACTAAATGAAAATGTTCCACTACGCCTCACAACTGGTGATGTACTTTTGAAATATGTTCACTGTTGTAATGCAGGAATCATTCTGACATCTACTGTGCTGACATTCAGATAACTCCAATTAATACAAAGCCATAGAGGGATATGCGCTTGTCCATCTACAAAGGCTTATAGGTCCATTATTTATTCCCTGCCATTCAGTCAGTCGGGATCTATACCAATGAATCCGTGCTGAATGACTGAACAAGGGTCTCGCCCCGAAATGTCACCCATTCCTTCTCTCCAGAGATGCTGCCTGCCCCGCTGAGTTACTCCAGCTTTTTGTGTCTATCTTTGGTTTAAACCAGCATCTGCAGTCCCTTCCTGCACTAACTAATTACCACATGCTCTTACAAACAGCTCTGACACCCGCTGAGTTTCTCCAGCTTTTTTTTTGTGTACACTCTGACACAGTTATAAGTTCAGCTATTTCAATACCACAGTTTGGGCGGCACGGTGGCGCAGCGGTACAGATGCTGCCTGCTGTCTGTACGGAGTTTGCACGTGCCCCCGTGACCATGTGGGTTTTCCCCGGGTGTTCTGGTTTCCACATTCCAAAGACGTAAAGGTTTGTAGGTTAATTGGCCTTGGTAAAAGATTGTAAATTGATCCTAGTGTGTCGGAGAGTGCTAGTGTATGTAGTTCGCTGGTCAGCTGCCTGTCCCTCTGAGTTACTCCAGCTTTTTGTGTCTATCTGAGGTAATTAGTTGCTGGTGTTACATGGAAGGTTAGCACTTGCCCTGAAGCATCCTGTGAATGCTAGAATGTATTGAGTGGAGCCTGCGTTCGCTTTACAACAGTGACGTACAGAATGCCTCACGATATATTCTGACAAGGATGTCAAGAGCACCAAACCGTGAAGCCTGTCGAGGCCAGAAGGGAAAAGCTCTTTGAAAGGAGCAGGTGCGGGGAGCTGAGAACTCCAGTGTGAGGGGAGGACATCAAGGGGCCGACAGCCTTTGACTTACTAACATACACTTGGCAGGAAGCGGCAGATGAAACAACCTTAGTTATCAGCAAGACTATGAGAGGCAGGAAGTCATAGAATCGTACAGCAGCGATACAGGCCCTTCAGCCCAACTCCATATGCTGACCAAGACGTCAAAACAAAGAATTGCAGATAGCATCTGCCTCAAGTACCTCCTCCAGCAGTTCGTTCCATGTACCTACCACCCTTTGTGTAAAAAAGTTGACCCTCAGGTTCCTATAATACCTTTTCCCTCTCAGCTTAAACCTATTTCTTCTGGTTCTTAATTCCCCTACTCTAGGTAAATGTCTGTGCATTTACCCTTCTATTCATCTTATGATCTTATTCACCTTTATAAAATCATCCCTCATCCTCCTGCGCTCCATGGAATAAAGCACCAGCCTGCCAAACCGCACCCTATAACTCCGGCCCTCGAGTCCTGGCAACATCCTCGTAAATCTTCTCTGCTTCCTTTATAGCTTAACAACATCTACGCTATAACAGGGTGACCAAAACCGAACACGATTCTCGAAACGTGGCCTCACCAATGTCATGTACAACTGTAACATGAACTCCCAACTTCCATTAAAATAGATAATTCCGAAATAAGCATCAACGCAAAGCAATGGCTCAATATTATTGGATTGAACTAAAATAAGATTGTGTAAAAGCAAAATGCATAACGTTGCCAATTGTGGTATTAAAGGGGCTGTCCCACTTGCACGACCTAATTGACGAGTTTAGAAGAGTTTTTAAAAAATGACATGTTAAAGACCTCCTTCGACTATGTGGAAGACCAGCTTCGACTAGCTTCGGCTAACTTCGGGAAAATTGGACACCGAATAGTGGAGAGTGAAGACGATCTCCTTCGATCTACTTCAACATCCCTCCCACCTCCCTTCGACTATGATGAAGACTATCTACGACTACCTTTGACTACCCTCGATTACCTACGACTAACATGCCGATCTACTACAACCTACTACGACTAAACCTACGAGTAAAAAAAGTATTGATTTTTTCCATGGCGATCTTTTTTTACTCACGGGCATGTTTTAACGTATTAAATAAAACACTGCGACCTAGCTGAGGCCTCGAGTACGCAGAGACCACTCTCGAGCATGAAGGAGAGTTACGAAGACCTCCTAGGACCTCATGTCGACCATGCAGTGAATATGAGTCGAGGGCAAACTCGCCAGAACTCGCGGGTTAGGTCGCCCAAGTGGGACAGGCCCTTTAGTACTTTGTTTTGGGAAATCAGTTGGATTCATTTTGGAGATACTGTTTGTGAGCATGTTGTTAGATGAGCCATATTATGTCGAACAATCTCCCTCTCTACCCCCCTCCCTCTCTAGGTATTGGAGGGAGGGTGAAGAGGAGGTGGAGGGGGTGCTGGGGGATGAGGAGAAATGAGCCGCGATGGCGCAGTAGGGGGCTATGCGTGAGTGGTGCAATATTGCGTTGGGGGAACGGGTGAATGGTGGAATCTTGCGTTGGGGGAGCAGACCAAACGGGTCTGCACTTGGTCTAGTTAACTATTAACATCCTTGGCATTCCTAAATATGCACAGGCTGAATTTTAAACTGTTTTTTATTCTGCACTTTAACTCGATTTACCCAGCTGGCAATCTGCAAATAGGAAGATAACATTAAGAGGCTTCAGGATAAACCCAAGGAAACTATGAAGATTGGACCAAATGATCAAAACTATCTATCATTGAATATCACGCTTCATTCTGCAGAGCCTGTTGTGATAAGAGCAGAATTAGGCCATTCGGCCCATTAAGTCTACTCTGCCATTCAATCATGGTTGGTCTATCTTTCCCTCTCAACCCCATTCCCCTGCCTTCTCCCCGTAACCTCGGACTCCCGTACTAATCGGATTCAGGGACAGTTTCATCCCAGCTGTTATCAGACAACTGAATCATCCTACCACTACCAGAGAGCTGTGCTGAACTACCATTTACCTCTTTGGTGACCCTTGGACTATCTTTGATCAGACTTTGCTGGCTTTACCTTGCACTAAATGTTATTCCCTTATCATTTATCTATACATTGTAAATGGCTCGATTTTACTCATGAATTGTCTTTCCGCTGACTGGTTACATGAGCTTAACAAAAGCTTACATGTGACAATGAACTGAACTGAACTGAACTGCACTGAAAAAATATCCTTTGACTTGGCCTCCACTGCCTTCTGTGGCAATCAATTCCCACCTTCAATGGAGATCTTTCCTCATAACAAGTTGTGCATCTTCTGCAGTTGATCAGATTCTCTCTGTAGGATTTTGTCATTATCTTGCATTTGTGTGATGCAGCTGTTAGTTGCCATGTACCAGCCCTTACCTGAATGCACCATGCAAGCATGGACAGCATCATCTTCTTGACACTCCAAGGGCAGAAATATAAAATGGATGCCAGTTTCAAAGCAGATTTTATTTTAAAATTGCAATTCAACATGGCAAGGAGTGAAGACACACTTGAGGATTAAAAAGTAAACCACAATCGTGAGGTTACTTCGCTTGGATATTATTTTTTGTAGGAGCTTAAGGCAACTTTGCTGCCTTACAGTGCCAGAGACCCGGGTTCGATCCTGACTACAGGTGATCCTGTCAGTACGGAGTTTGTACGTCCTCCCCGTGACCTTGTGGGTTTTGTCCGGGTGCTTCGGTTTCATCCCACACTCCAAAGACGTGCAGGTTTGTGGGTTAATTGGCTTCTGCAAATTGTAAAATGTCCCTAGTTTGCTCATATGCAGGTGATCAGTGGTTGACATGGACTTATTGGGCCAAAGGGCCTGTTTCGATGCTATATCTCTACAGTCTGAAGTAAAATTTTGTTTAGGTTTATTGTCCCTTGGGCGGAAATCCCAGGTGGGGGGGGGGGGGGGGACACACGTCCTCTCCATGTTTTGAGAGGTGGGGGACACGTCCCCCCCATGTTTTGTAATCTGGATTTCGAAATTCAGATTTAAAAAAATCTATTAAAAATCTCCGCTTTCCGCAAGACAGTGGGGTGGGACTGAAGATCGAGGGCGCTGATTGGACAAGAGAGTCATCGGTCAGCAGGCAGTGGGGGGGGACATGATGATTCAGCGTGATGATTGAAGGAGGGAGGTATCAATCAGAGGTGGAAATTGGGGGTGGGACTGAGGATAGAGCGCGGTGATTGGAGGAGGGAGCAAAGATCATGGAAAGGAGCTTGAATTGGCCCGTTCGCGGGGCCTTTCATCACCCGATTCGGGGCGGACGAAGCTGCTGTTGCTGGAGTTCGGAGGCGGTCACCAACCAAGTCAGCTCCCGATGTTACCATCCACAGGGCCCACGGCTGTAGCCGCGTGTGTGTGTGTGTGTGCGCGCGCGGCCACCAAGAAATCACACCCCCCCTCCGTGTTTTGATAGTGATTTCCACCCCTGTATTGTCACGTGTACTCAGGTACAGTGAACTTTTCTGTTGCGTGCTATCCAGACAGTGGAAAGACTATACATGATTACAATCGAGCCGTTCACTGTGTATAGAGACAGGATAAAGGGAATAATGTTTAGTGCAAGATAAAGTCCGATTCTAAAGAATTGCAACAGAACTCTTGCAAACGCAATTGGGTTTATAAGTTCATAAGTTATAGGAGCAGAAGAAGATAATTTGGCCCATCAAGTCTACGCCGCTATTCGATCATGACTGATCTATCTTTCCCTCTCAACCACACTCTCCTGCCTTCTCCTCATAATCCTTGACACCCGTACCAATCGAGGTCTCGACCTGAAACGTCACCTACTCCTTTTCTCCAGAGATGCTGCCTGATCCGTTGAGTTACTCCAGCATTTTGTGCCTATGACCATTGAAGTATCTGTCAAACTCCCCCTTAAAAATACCCAATGACTTGAGCTGTCTGTGGCAATGAATTCCACAGATTGTCCACCCTCTAACTAAAGAAATTCCTCCTCGTCTCCTTTCTAAAGGTACGTCCTTTCATTCTGAGGCTAAGGCCGCTGATCCTAGACTCTCCCGCTAGTGGAAACATCCTCTCCACATCCATGTACCATTGGTGATCTCAGCTAATGAAGAGAGGCAGCACAGTGGTAGAGTTGCTGCCTCACAGCGCCAGGGACCCGGGTTCGATCCTGACCTGAGGTTCTGTCCATGTGAAGTTTGCATGGTCTCCCCGTGATTGCGTGGATTTCCTCCAGGTGCTCCGGTTTCCTCCCAAATTCCTGAGACATGTGTGTTTGTAGGTTAATTGGCTGCTGTCAATGGCTCCTGGTGTGTGCAGGGTAGAATGAGTCTATGAGGTTATCGTTGGCCGGTGTGGTCTCGATGGAACTGTTTCCACACTGTGTCTGGGGATTTGGGGAGCAGGCAGGGAGAATGGGGTTCGGAAGGAGAGATAGATCAGCCACGATTGAATGGCAGAGTAGACTCGATGGACCGAATGGCCTAATTCTACTCCCATCACGTATGATCTCTAACCTAAACTAGGCTCAACAGGTTGTTTAAGAAGGAACTGCAGATGCTGGAAAATCGAAGGTGGACAAAAATGCTGGAGAAACTCAGCGGGTGCGGCAGCATCTATGGAGCGAAGGAAATAGGCAAACCCTGAAGGAAATAGGCAACGTTCTGGAAATAGGAAACACTGAGGGAAATAGGTAACGTTTCGGGCCGAAACCCTGAAGGAAATAGGCAACGTTCTGGAAATAGGAAACGCTGAGGGAAATAGGTAACGTTTCGGGCCGAAACCCTGAAGGAAATAGGCAACGTTCTGGAAATAGGAAACACTGAGGGAAATAGGTAACGTTTCGGGCCGAAACCCTTCAGGGTTTCGGCCCGAAACGTTGCCTATTTCCTTCGCTCCATAGATGGTGCTGCACCCGTTGAGTTTCTCCAGCATTTTTGTCTACCTTCGATTTCAGGGTTTCGGCCCGAAACGTTGCCTATTTCCCCTCAGTGCTTCCTATTTCCAGAACGTTGCCTATTTCCTTCAGGGTTTCGGGCCAAAAACGTTGCCTATTGCCTTTGCTCCATAGATCCTGCTGCACCCGCTGAGTTTCCCCAGCACTTTTGCCTTCCTAAGCCCAACAGGCAAGGATACTTGGGTTCATGGAATCTGACTCAAGTTGAGAAGACCTTACACTCAAGCGTTTTTGTACCAATGACAGCAGGAATGCTATTCAGTTGTTGTGCCCCCACACATTTTGAGAAGGCAGAGGTGGCAGCAATACCTGGGCAAAGCTTGGCTCTGTCTGTGGAAAGGTCCTCCTTGCTTTAGCCACCTCAAGCCGCCGGCTGTCTTGGCCCATCAGCTGACGTCAGGCCGGTGCTGCGAGCTGATAAATGCGCTTACTGATACTCGGCTGCTTCAGCAGACGGAGGCGAGCAACGGGGACGGGGTATGGAAAACAGTCTCTTCTCCCCACCTTCCCACGCATGTCTTTTTCCCCCTCTGTCTTTGCACCGTTGCTTTTCCAGCCCGGCGATGCGTTTGCATGCAGCGTTTTTTTTGTAGTTTTAATTTCCCCCAAAAAGGTTAAGGATTGATGTGCTTGGGTAGTTTACAATGGAGATGGGACATACCGCAAGGGGTGAGAGTGGGGGTTCGTGCAAGGTTTGCTCGTTTAAAGACAGACAGAGAGAGAAGGGGAAGGGAAGGGAAGAGGGGTGGAGGGGGAAGAAAATTAAACCCGGCTTTTGAAATTAGTTTTTGTAAAAGTCCTCGACTTTTGGACGATTATTACACCTGTCGTTTGAGCGTTTGCCGGCAGGTTTTAGTTTCAGCTGCTGCAATTCTGAGACCTAATCGCACACTTCCAGTGCGCGGTTGCAGCATTTTATATTCAAATATATATATAATTTCTGCAATTGTAAATGTCACTACCTTACCCCGCCCCCCCCCCCCCCCCAATATTCCCCGAACAGGAAAACTGGTGTATGTATAGACTTGCAATGTGAACCTTTTTAAACCTGTGATTTGCCACTGCACTGAGATAGAGATTCAATGTGATCGCATGATTTTTCGTTTTGCTTTATTAATCCTTGGATATTTCTGCAAACCCGGCGTTTGGTGGGATCCGTGACCCAAGAACACTTTAACCTGGCGTTTGCCTTCATTCTAGTTCTTGTCAAACCAAGTTGCAGAGTGTTACAAATTTCTGCTCTCTTGTTATTTGGCGGGGATTTTGAAACTTAAAAACATTTTGTTGTTGATGAAAACATTAAATAAAATCTGTGACCAGTTAATATTAGTTACCGTTGACAACCAAACATTGTAATTATTAATTTTTTAAACAGTTTAGTGTTGACAATTTAGTCTTATTAACAAAAAATAGTGCCAAAAATAACACTAGTGTGATAAGATTGCCCTGGCTTCTGCATGTTACATCGGGGTATTTTCTCAAGAGGTTTGGGGATAGATTTGGGGAGCCTAGAAAAATCCTTCCTATATTGGGTGGTATGAGTCACACAATCCTGGCATATCAGGTGTAGAGTTACCACCCTTATATGGCTCACTCTGCCTGTGGTCTCTTCATGCCTGATCACTTGCTTCTATTCTTGGGTACCACTCTGATCGCTATCAGTAATTCAGTGACTTTAAAGAATATATATATATATAGATAGATTTATTTATTCACTAACTTTTTTTTTCTTGTTTCTTTTCTGTCATCCTTGTTCCTACTCCATACCTCCCCCTCCTGCTCCCACCCCATTCCTCTCCCCCCGAAGACTTTTCCCGGTAACGTTTTGAAGAGGCTGGTTGGAGCGTGAATTATGTCGGCGTACAACGTTTCCCTGACGGGCCCAGCACCCTGGGGCTTCAGGCTGCAAGGAGGGAAGGACTTCAACATGCCTCTGACCATCTCCAGAGTAAGTCGGCTGCTTCTCCACGCCCCGAGCGGGCGGTGAGCTCGGTGTTGCCGAGTTGGGGAATGTGGCGTTTAATTTTAACAAGAGGAATCAAATATAGGCGCAAAGAGGTCCTTCTGCAGTTGTACAGAGCCCTAGTGAGACCACACCTGGAGTATTGTGTGCAGTTTTGGTCCCCTAATTTGAGGAAGGACATTCTTGTTATTGAGGGAGTGCAGCGTAGGTTTACAAGGTTAATTCCCGGGATGGCGGGACTGTCATATGCTGAGAGAATGGAGCAGCTGGGTTTGTACACTCTGGAGTTTAGAAGGATGAGAGGGAATCTCATTGAAACATATAAGATTGTTAAGGGCTTGGACATGCTAGAGGCAGGAAACATGTTCCCGATGTTGGGGGAGTCCAGAACCAGGGGCCGCAGTTTAAGAATAAGGAGTAAGCCATTTAGAACGGAGACGAGGAAACATAGATTTCCCAGATCCTTTGATCTTACTCCAATTAATAGACAAAATAAAAAAAAGACAGAGTGGTGAGTGTGGAATTCTCTGCCTCAGAGGGCGGTGGAGGCAAGTTCTCTGGATGCTTTCAAGGGAGAGCTAGATAGGGCTCTTAAAAATAGCAGTCGGGGAATATGGGGAGAAGGCAGGAATGGGGTACTGATTGGGGATGAACAGCCATGATCACATTGAATGGCGGTGCTGGCTCGAAGGGCTGAATAGCCTACTCCTGCACCTATTGTCTATTGCCTATTTCAACCCTGACCGATCGGGCTGTTTGGGTCTGGGGTCTGCTCCAGCCTTGGCTTGTTGTCAAACGTCTCACCCCTGTTGAACGGAGCGATTTCTTGTTTGCCGCCCGCTGGCTAAAGAAGTTCACAGGTTCTAGGAGCAGAATTAGGCCATTCACCCCATCAAGTCTGCTCAGCCATCCAATTATGACTGACTATCGTTCCCTCTCGATCCCATTCTACTGCCTTCTCCCCATAACCCTTGACACCATCACTAATCAAGAACTTGTCAATCTCGGCCTTAAAAATACCCATCGACCTGGCCTCCACAGCATCTGTGGACTTCAGGCGACTTCAGATTTTATGGTGTAATGAGATATTGATCTGCTAGTTAAAAGGAAGAGCACATGAAGCAGGAGAGGGAACAGAGCGTTCTGTTCCTTGGACTTGCTGTGCCATTCACGAAGATCAGACATGGCTTCAACCCTGCTGTACTTCCCATCTCCCTTGCTCAAAGGAGTCTCCACCCTGAATATAATCACTGTGTCTCCACAGCTCAGTGGGATGGAGAATTCTACCACCCTCCACCTAACTACCTCATTGGAGACCCTTTGACTATCCTTGATCGGACTTTACTGGACTTGATCTTGCACTAAACAATATTCGCATTATTCCCTTTACCATGTATCTCTACTCTGTGGACGGCTGAATTGTAATCATGTGTTGTCTTTCCGCTGGCTGGTTAGCACACAACAAAAGCTTTTCACTGTACCTTGGCGCATGTGACAATAAACTCCAAATATTCACAACCCTCAGAGAAAGAAATTCTTCACTCTTTCTGGTGTTCATAAGCCAGAGGAGCTGAATTAGGCCATTCGGCCCATCAAGTCTACTCCGCATTTAAATCATGACTGATCTATCTTTCCCCTCTCAATTCCATTTTCGCCATAACCCTTGACACCTTTACTAATCAAGAAGCTGTCAATCTCCGCTTTAAAAATGCCCCATGACTTGGCCTCCATGTTTGTGGCAATTGATTCCACAGATTCACCACCCTCTGGCTGAAGAAATTCATCCTCATCTCCATTTTAAAGGACCATCCTTTTATTCTGAGGCTGTGCCCTCTAGTACGAGACTCTCTCACTAATTTTACAAGGCATTGGTGAAACCAAATCTGGAGTATGATGTACAATTTTGGTCGCCCAATTATAGGAAGGATGTCAACAAAATAGAGAGGGTACAGAGGAGATTTGCTAGAATGTTGCCTGGGTTTCAACAGCTAAGTTACAGAGAAAGGTTGAATAAGTTAGGTCTTTATTCTCTGGAGCGCAGAAGGTTAAGGGGGGACTTGATAGAGTTGATAGAGGTCTTTAAAATGTTGAGAGGGATAGACAGAGTTGATGTGGACAAGCTTTTCCCTTTGAGAATAGGGAAGATTCAAACAAGAGGACATGACTTTAGAATTAAGGGACAGAAGTTTAGGGGTAAAATGAGGGGGAACTTCTTTACTTAGAGAGTGGTAGCGGTGTGGAATGAGCTTCCAGTGGAAGTGGTGGTGGCAGGTTCGTTGGTATCATTTAAAAATAAATTGGATAGGCATATGGATGAGAAGGGTATGGAGGGTTATGGTATGAGTGCAGGCAGGTGGGACTAAGGGAAAAAAGTTGTTCGGCACGGACTTGAAGGGCTGAGATGGCCTGTTTCCGTGCTGTAATTGTTATATGGTTATATGGTTAATGGGAACATCCTCTCCACATCCAGTTATTGGAGAGTGTGTCTGGACTGATGGAACCTGAAGCCCCAGAACCTGATGGCCAATATGCTACGGAGATGGTGGGTACACATGGTGGCATCTGCCAATGTGCCACAGATTCTAGAACTACGTCCACAGACTGAGCAATGGAAAAACTGATTCCACACTTTTTAACTATAAAGAAAGGAGAAAAATCAACAACAAAAATAATTAATTAACAAGCCATCAGTGGTAGTGTAAGTGCTGTAATCTACTACAAAGGAAGTGGTAACGGCAGTCGATAGAGTTGCTGCCAATCCGCGTGGGACCCAGATTCAATCCTGAGTACCGGTGCTGTCTGCGTGGAGTTTGCAGGTTCTTGTAACTTCTCGATTTCCACCGGGTGCTCCAGTTTCCTCCCTCATCCCAAAGATGTCCAAAGGGCAGTCATAGTGGCGCAGCGGTAGAGTTGCTGCCTTACAGCGAATGCAGCGTCGAGGACCCGGGTTCGATCCCGAATACGGGTGCTGTCTATACAGAGTTTGTACGTTCTCCTCATGACCGCCTCGGTTTTCAACGAGATCTTCGGTTTCCTCCCACACTCCAAAGACGTACGGATTTGTAGGTTAATTGGCTTGGTAAAGTTCTTAGTGGGTGTAGGGTAGTGTTAATGTGCGGGGATCGCTGGTCGGCGCAGACCCAGAGGACCTATTGTCCAGGGTTACAGCCTGACCCGCTGAGTTACTCCAGCAGTTTGTGTCTTTCCTTGATAAACCAGCATCTGCAGTTCTTTGTTTCTACAAAGTCCTATCCGTAGCCTCCCTTGGATCTGGTATTTTGTTGGTTCACTTGCTTGATCAATGGTGTTTTATCATTAATGTTTTATTGTTATTAATGTTTAGTGTTTATGGAGTCATTCGTAACTGTCATTGTATGTCATGTTGTTACTTGTGGGCGGAGCACCAAGGCAAATTCCTTGTATGTGACTACTTGGCCAATAAACTTACTTACTTACTAACTTACTATAGAGCTGCATCACGAGTTACAACAGTTGTTCTAGACTTTGGGAGGCTGAGCTTATCCCATCACCTCCGAGTTCTTGGTGGCACGGCGGTGCAGCGGTAGAGTTGCTGCCTTACAGCGCCAGAGACCCAGGTTCGAACCTGACTACGGGTGCTGTCTGTACGGACTTTGTACGTTCTCCCCAGGACCGAGTGGGTTTTCTCCGGGTGTTCCGGTTTCCTCCCACATTCCAACTACACGCAGGCTTGTAGGTTAATTTGCTTCCGTAAATTGTTCCCTAGTTTGTAGGATAGAGTGATCATTGGCTGGCACGGACTTGGTGGGCCGAAGGGTCTGTTTCCCCACTGTATGCCAAAAACCCAAACTGTAGGAAGCTCAGAGGCGGAGAGTTGAACGTGAGAGGGGCGAGTTCTGAAGACGGGTTCCCACCCAAAACATCGCCTATTATTCCTTTTCCCCGGAGATGCCGCCTGAACCGCTGAGTTACTCCAGCACTCTGCGCCTATCTTCGGTGTAAACCAGCGCCTGCACTTCCTTCCTGCACAAGTTGGGAAGAAATATTCCAACGTTGCTCAGAATGCACCAGGTTGGAGACGGAAGACTCTCCCTCTCTCCCTCTCTCTCTGCATGACTGTTTAGTTGACACTTGAAGTCCCTGTGGCAATAAATCTCTGTCCTGCTCCCTGTGCCCAGGCACGATGCCATAAACGGCGAAGCCCCATCAGCTGTTGGATTTAGGTCACAGTCGGGAACAAAAGGGGAATTCGTGGCCGGTTGATGTCATTGCCTGATTCCACTGATGGGACAGATGTGCTGCCTAATCCCTGGCACTGAGCTTCAAGCCACTCATTGTGTGCGGAATGAATGGCTGTGCCCTTTCCACTTTCTTGCTGAAAAAAAACTGTCTATTAATACGTGGCGACTGCGGTGCCGGTTATACCAGCGTGAGTCATTAGGAGGTGATTTACGAGAGAGGTAGCTGGCTCGGGCAGGTTGGAAGGTCACCTTTATGTCCTGCTGACAATTCAGCTGCTGCGTCTGTGTCCGTAACAGTGGCACGATATCGTCTGATTGTATCGCCTGCAATGGCTTTTCGTCGGAGAGTCGAGGAGGGTTGAAAATGGACAAAATCTCGCACTCTGGTAGTTGGGAGGGTGGAATAGGCAATGGCGAAGCACCTGGGAGATTGGTGCAGAGCTGGAGGAGATGTAGGTAGTTACAGGTTTATGTTTATTAGCGTCGCTTGTGAAAAGCTACATTTTGCCTGCTATCAAATCAGATAATACTATACGTTAAGGGCAGCGCGGCGGGTAGAGCTGCTGCCTCATAGCGTCCGAGATCTGGGTTCGATCCTGAGCTTGGCTGCTATCTGTGTGGAGTTTGCACGTTCTCCCTGTGACTGTGTGGGTTTCTTCCGGGTGCTAGGGTTTCCTCCCACATCCCAAAAAATGTGTGTGTTTGTCGATTAGTTGTCCCTCTGTAAAATGCCCCCAATGTGCAGGGGAAGTGGATTATCATAGAACCAATGTGAGTGGGTGATCAATGGACTCAGTGGGCTGAAGGGCTTGTTTCCATACTATCCCAAAATGAAAATTAAACAAACTTCAATCAAGTCAAACTCGACTACAATAGGTAGAGCAAGATAGAAAGTATGGATTATAGTTCTCAGCATTGGACTTTGTCTATGGAGCTGATGCACTAGAATGTCCACAATGGGGTAGAGGGGGAATTGGACTGAACCCCAGCTTATGGAAGGACTTGATAACGGAGGGGAAGAACTGTTCATGAATCTGGTGGCGTGTGCATTCAAGCTTCTGTACCTTCTGCCCGACTGGTTGAGTTTAGTTTATTGTCACGTGTGCGTGCGGAGGTACAGGGAAAAGCTGGAGAAGCAGGAACGACCCGGGTTTGACAAGTCTTTGATTATATTGGCTACTATTCTGAAGCAGCGTGAAGTGTAGATGGAGTCAATGGTGGAGAGTGTGGACTGTGTGATGGACTGGGCTACATCTACAATGGTGGGGAGTGTGGTGTGTGTGACTGGGCCGGGCTACATCCTCAACTCTCTGTGATTTCTTGCCATCTTGGGCAGAGCTGTACCCACACCAAACTGCGATGCAAGCCAACAGTATGCTTTCCATGGTGCATCAGTAGAGGTTTGTAAGGGTCATTGGAGACATGCCGAATTTCCTCGGCCTCCTGGGGAAGTAGAGGCATTGGTGTGACTTTATCGCTGTCACTTCGATGTGGTTAGTCCACATTGGTAATATTAACACCAAGGCACTTGAAGCTCTCAACCATTTCCTCTTTGGCACCGTTGATGCTGACTGCGGCATGTACTCCACCATGCTTCCTGAGGTCAACAACTGGCTCCTTCATCGTGCTGTCTTTGACGGGAAGATGATGGTCCTGACACCATGTTATGAAGCTCTCGATCGCCATCCTGTCATTCATTGTGATCCGGCCCACCAGTGTGGTGTCAACTGCCAACTTGTAGATGAGGTTGTAGCTGGATTTGACAATAGACAATAGGCGCAGGAGTAGGCCATTTCGGCCCTTCCAGCCAGCACCGCCATTCAATGTGATCGTGGCCGATCATCCCCAATCAGTACCCCGTTCCTGCCTTCTCCCCTTATCCCCTGACTCCGCTATCTTTAATAGCCCTATCTAGCTCTCTCTTGAAAGCATCCAGAGAACCGGCCACCACTGCCCTCTGAGGCAGAGAATTCCACAGACTCGCCACTCTCTGTGAGAAAAAGTGTTTCCTCGTCTCCGTTCTAAATGGCGTACCCCTTATTCTTAAACTGTGGCCCCTGGTTCTGGACTCCCCCAACATCGCCTCTAGCGTGTCCAAACCCAATTTGGCCGCACAGTTGCGAGTGTGTCGGGAGTGTGGTCAGTGACGACGCTATCTCCTCCACAGTAATGGTCAACAGTCGCTGTGTTGGAGGCGGCGAGGTCGGGAATGGGGAGGGGGTTAGGATCGGGAGAGCAACAGCCTGAGTAAAGAAAGGCACTGAGCTAACATAGATGGTTCAGAAGAATGAACCATGAAGGGATGATCAGCCATGATCACATTGAATGGCGGTGCTGGCTCGAAGGGCAGAATGGCGTAGCCCTGCATTTATTGCCTAACCCATTCCATTCTTTGCTCAACCCTTCACCTCGCCGAGCTTTATTCTGGATCGGATCTCGCAAGGTGATAGTCCCGGACCCACATGGAGAGATTCTGGAGTAGGTGTAAATCTTTGATGATTTGATACTGCCTGACTGCAGTTGGAACTGGGACCGGCACGGTGACGCAGCGGTAGAGTTGCTGCCTCACAGCATCAGAGACCCGAGTTGCAACTTGACCACGGGTGCTGTCTATGTGGAGTTTGCACGTTTTCCCAGGTGCTCAGATTCCTCCCACATTCCAAAGACGTCGAGGTTTGTCGATCAATTGGCTTCTGTAAATTGGCGCTAATATGTTGGATAGGACTAGTGTGAGCGGGTGACCGCTGGTTCAGTGCAGACTCGGTTTCTCTAAACTCAACTAAATCATAAGGTGCGGTGATGGGTAGTAGCCGGGAAGGGCATCAATGGCTCGGTGGGGAGCGGTGTTGATGGCTGGTGTCCGGACTTGTGCACATACAATACGATAGTGGCATTCAAGAGGCTTTTAGATGGAAATGCAGTGAGTAGAGGGACATGGATCATGTACAAATGCAAATGAGATCATGTTTGTATCATGTTCAGCGCACACACTGTGAACTGAAGGGCCTGTTCCTGTGCTCTACTGTGCCACATGTCTGAAGAAGGGTCTCGACCCACTCCTTCTCTCCAGAGACGCTGCCTGTCCCGCTGAGTTACTCCAGCATTTTGTGTCTATCTCCGGTTTAAACCAGCATCTGCAGTTCCTTCCCACTCGACTGCCCCATGTGCTATGAATGGCGAATAGCTGACTAACTGAATGAATGATGTCCTCCTGTGACCACAACAGGCAGGTCTCGACCTCTGAGCCTTTTTACGACTCTTGTCTCGTCAGAGCGTTGAGGAATGCTGCAGCTTTTTCTGGGCACGAGAAACCCGCTGGGGCTTTGAACATAAATGGTGGTTCCAGGACTCCAGGCGGGAATGTTAAGATTAACATGGTACGAGGGTGGGAACTATAGGTCACTGGCCCAGTGTAAGCACCAGACTCTTTCCCCCCGCCAGCCCCACAAATCACGCACTTTCCTCCCTCCCTCCCTCAGCAGCTGACCAGTCTGTGGTGAAAAGACTGAAGGTTATGGAGATATGAAGGCATAAATATAACCACACACACCACTGCACACTGAAGTGCCTCATTGACAGGACTCGGTCTGGTTAGCATTCGCTTCCGACTGCGATAAGCTGCCGGAGATTTGCCCGCCTGCCTTTGGCACCTTGCAGGGAGGGTGAGGTTGGAGGGACCGTGTCTGTTTAGTGGGTGCGTTTTGCCCGGAAATTGTTTCAATAGACAATAGGGCCATTAGACAATAGGGCCATTCGGCCCATCTCATCCCGAATTCCCTTCCCTCAATTTCTGCGCCGACTGAAGAGTTAGGATTTTATGGATGAAGCTGTGTGTGTCTTTGTGTCCGGGCCAACAGTAGAGTCGCAGCTGGTGGAGCTGCTGCCTCACAGCGCCAGAGACCCGGGTTCAATCCCAACCTCGGGTGCTGTCTGTGTGGATTTTGCACGTTCTCCCTGTGAGTTATCCCCGGTTTCCTCCCACCTTCCAACGAAGTGCAGGTTAATTGGTATTTGGTAAAATTGTCCCTGGCATGTTGGATGGGATATAGCATAGAACTAGTGTGCGGGGATCACCGGTCGGTGTGGACTCAGTGGGTCGAACGCCCTGTTTCCACGCTGTATGTCTGAACTAAACTAAACTGTGCAGTATGTTGAGGAGAATAGTAAGATTGAACGAGAACTTACCAGTTCGAAGGTTGATCATTATTTCATGAGGAGTCGAAGTGAGGGATTTCGTGAAGAGCCCGCCGGCGCGCATGCTCGACATACTTCAAAGTAGCGGCGTGGAATCACAGAAACCAATCAAGAAATGACTTCACATAGTAAGAATGAAACGACTAAGATTACCAGCTGAAGGTGATTGAGGGTTGGGCGAGGAGGGCACGAAATCCCTCACTTCGACTCCTCATGAAATAATGATCAACCTTCGAACTGGTAAGTTCTCGTTCAATCTTACTATTTCATTTCGGAGTCACGTGAGTGACTTCGTGAAGACTTCAAAGCTTCTGTGATGACACGCCCTGGACCACGTCCATGCTGTCACACCACTACCAGGGATGGATGGGAGGAATAACTTGCTGACTAGTCCATACTGCAAAACAAAGCATATTTATTAACAAACAAATCAAAACCCCTCATTCGGGGACATCTCCACGTTCTTGCCCCGCATCTAGCACGGCTTCTGCGAACTGTAGAGGCGCAGCAACGGGCCGGTTGTAAAACCGCTGGAACACCGTCTCATTAGCCCATCCTGCTGTGGCGAGAATATGGTCCATGGGCACCTCCATGACCCTCGCCGCCGACGTCGATGCAGCCCTGGTGGAATGAGATTTGAACACATTAGTGTCGATACCTGACTTACCCAAGACGACTCGAAGCCACCTGGATATCGTCTGTGTTGTCACTCGATGGTGAGGTCTCTTATGAGTGACAAGCAGGTATCTCTCCATTCCTCTGATGCTTGCCGTCACCTTGACGTAGTAACGGATATGGGAGGCTAAGCATAGCCTAGCATCGGCGGGGTATGCCGGGAACTTCAGCTGCAGCCCTGTGCACCCAGGTCTGTGTTGCTTCAGTAGTTCGTCAACAAAGAAAACTACTTCTGTGGGGGTAGACATCATTCTGTCGACACGTAGTTTGTGGAGTGTCTGTACCCTCTGTGCTGAAGTCAGCGCTAGTAACATCACCAGCTTCATGGTGAGTTTGTCCAGCTGGAGCCCTTCCATGGGGGACCACGTCCTGAGCAGAGATAAAACGTCCCTGACATCCCAGGTGATACTGTAACGTGGTGTAGGCGGATTCGTATTGAAAATACCCCGCATGAGCCTGGACACTAGCCTGTTGGATCCCACCTCAATATTGAGGTAGAATGATAGAGCGCTCCTGGCGCTGTTGATGGCACTGTAGCTTAAGTGTTCATCATGGTGCAACCCCGCGAGGAATTCCAGGACGTCGGTTATAGTCACGGCATCGTACGTGATGCGAGAGCGGCTGCAGAAGGCTTCCCACTTCCTGATGTGAGAGCGGTATCTTCGCCTTGTAGACTCTCGGCACGACGCCGCAATGGTATCCATGGTCCGGGTAGAAAGGCCGTATTGTTCTAAAGGCCGATTCAGAATCTGCAAGCCAACAAATTTAAATAGCCATGGCAGGGATGTGGCTCCCCTGAAACAGGGTGAGTAACTAATTCTGGGCTACCCTGCAAACGGACCCAAGGTTCACTGAGCGTGTCAAAGACCATCGGATACCATGGCTGTGTAGGCCAGTCGGGTATGATAAGGATGCCCTTGGCACCGTCCATCTGAATTTTACGTAATACCCGACTGATGAGGCAAAACGGGGGGAATGCATAGAAAAAGCAATTCCCCCAGTCTAGCGAGAATGCATCTAACGCTATAGCCCCAGGATCTGGTTCCCACGCGACGTAGGTTGGTACCTGATGGTTCAACCGGGACGCAAAAAGGTCAATGTCCGGTTTCCCAAATTTGGCTGTGATTTTTGCAAAAATTTCAGGATGTAACATCCATTCAATATTATCATTGAACTTGCGTGACCTGGCGTCCGCCACAATATTAAGCTCACCTGGCAAATAGGTAGCTGAAATCCAAATGTCTCTCTTGACACACCAGAGCCAAATTGAATTAGCCAATTTATCACATGAAACTGACCTGGTACCGCCCATGTGGTTTAAATATGCCACCGCTGTGGTATTGTCTATTTGGAGCCGGACATGTGCTCCAATGATCTTGGAACAATATGCACGAAGTCCGTGAAACGCTGCAAGCAGCTCCAAATAGTTGATCCCTTGTGATACCAACATCGTATTCTCAAGGGTATCCCATCGGCCCCCACAACTAGAGAATTGATTCGTAGCTCCCCAGCCACCAGAGCTCGCATCAGTTTGTAAGTATATCATCGGTTTCGCCTCAATAATAGTTTTGAACGAGTTACTAATGTGGCAAACCCACCATCGTAATTCATCCAATGCTGCAGGCGGCAGCCGCATTGATCGATCATAATGACCAGCATGCCGTCGCAACGCAGCGATCTTGGCTCTCTGCAAGTTTTGATAATGCAGAGGTCCATACCGGGCTGCCGGAAACAAAGCCACAATCTTGCCAATGACAGTAGCTGAGTGACGAATCGATGGTATACGAGTATTAATCAAGTCTGTACACACCTGTGTTACCTCCTCAATTTTGTTAATTGGTATGGTGACTCTCATGCTAATGGAATTCACCTGGAACCCCAGATAATTAATTACCTGGGTGGGGCAGAACTTAGATTTTTCTGGATGAACAATGAACCCAAGCTGTTGGAACAAATTGACCGCAGCTGCAACCCCTTGTTGTGCTAATTCCAAGGTGTGGCCGACAATTAAAATATCATCTAAATAGGCCATAACAATATGATGTCTTTGTCTTAAATAAGCCATAATTGGCTTCACCAATTTAGTAAATAAGCGAGGGGCTGTGGTGAGCCCATTAGGCAACGCCCTATATTGCCACAGCTGATCCATCCAGATAAATTTTAAGAACCTTCTGTAATATTTTTTCATAGGTACGGTATAGTACGCATCCTGTAAATCGATGCATGCCATAAAGCACCCTTGTGAAATCAATGATTTGGCCGTTTCAAACGTGTCCATTTTAAAATGAGTATATGTTACAAAGTTATTCAGAGTGGTTAGATCAATAATGACTCTACAGCCTCCATCCTTCTTAGGTCTAGTAAAAATATTGGAAACAAATTCAACGGGCTCATGAACCGTTCTCTCTATGACCCCTTTCTGTTCCAACCTTAAAATTTCCTTATAGCCAACTGACTGTTCCGCAGCCGTTAGTTTGAAAGTACGACCCGGTCTATGCTGAGGTGGAGGGATGTCCCCATTAATAAACTCAATACTATGGCCCTGAATATTCCGTAACACATACTCATCGCTGGTAATGTCACCCCATGCACCCGCAAACAACCGCAAACGCCCACCAACATGTGGAGTTAAACAAAGAGAAAAAAGAGAACCAGATCGCCTCACCTCTGTGGTTACCGGCGGTCCCTGACACGAGTGGGTGGTCGTGGAGGTGCTGGGTTGGTTTGAGGTCGTGGCGTCCTCATTTTCCACCTCGGCTTCTGCCGAGCCTGTCCTAAAAAAGACCCCTGGGGTTGGGGTGGCTGATATCGGTTTGGAGCTGGAGGGTAATTCCTGGTGGAAGTGCTGACAAACCCTCGTGAACGGCCAAGTGGGGCTTTCGAGCTTGATGGCGTGGGGGCACTGTGAGAGCGCATGAGCCCCACGGTCTTGGCTTGTTCATCCAGCTCTCTGACCCTTTTGGAGAGGTCTTCGCCAAAGAGCTGACGGGGCGGCGGCGGCGGCGGTGGTTTGCACAACCCTGCAAACTTAGGGTTGAGCGCTGGGCGGATGCTGTGTTTGCGAAAGCCGTTTATTTCGTTTTGAGTAGCGCACAGAAGCGCCAGAGCATCCTCCTGGTCCAAATTAAGCTCCTCTCCGTCGACCGACCGCACAAAGGCAGTAATCCCGGCCATGAGGAGTTTCAGGATCCGCTGAATTTTCAGCTCCTGCTGACGGATAGCCGCACTGATGTTGCCCCATATTGGCGTATTGACCACAGGCACGTTCAGGGAATTGCAGTTTGATGGAGCCTTGTGGCGGCTCATGGCTTGTAGCAGGACTTCCTCCTGAAGCTGGTGATTATTTAGGAAGTCCACTGTGGCTGCCAACTTCGTATTGATGGGAAGCCCCAACGAATGAGGGGCTGCAAATTTGGTAGCCACATCGAGGAGGTCCTCCGCCGGTAATTCAGGCGGGGGTGGGATGGGGTCAACCACGGCCTCCTCGTCCTGCTGCTCCAGGCTGGTGTACGAAGCTGGTGATGAAGCCCTGTGCCTGTCGCTGCTGGATGCCTGTTGTTGTTGACCTTGTAGGAGAAGCTCCAGCAGCCGCTCCATCCGGTCAATACGCCCTTCACCCTGAACACTCAGGTGGTCGGAGTCCTCCGGCTCTGAAAATTGGCCGGGGCTCCTGTCATCGGCCCGCACCTCGTCGAGGCCCTGCCGGTGCCGGTAGTTGTCGTCGACAGCCGCCGAGGCGAAACTGCGCGATTCCTGCACGGGCGTGTTCAACCGCCTCCGTTTAGCGGGAGCGGAAGCCGTTGCCTCTATGGACAGGTGCGGCATGGTGTCGGCACCAGCCGAAGCCTGGATACCTTGAGCCCGTGCAGGCTTGCCAGCTGCCCACATCGTGGACCTTGCCGACGCATGGTCTCGCCCACCCATCCATGGGGGGCTCGGCGACCGTGACGGGACCCCCAACTGACTCGTCCCGGCGTCGAAAGTTGGGGGGCGACGGCTGGACCTCACAGCTGCCCCGGGTCCCGTCCTGGAACCTGACCGCTCCTGGGCGGCAGGCAGAGCCTTAGCCCCGACAGGGTTAGGCGTCTGGGCTCCTGCCCTTCCCCTTCTCAGAGGGCTGCGTGAAACGGGCCGTGCAGCCGCACGGACCCTTCTGCTCGAAGCCGTCAGCAAGCCTGCTGACGACCTGGCTGCCATGGCAGGGTCGTCCTGCTCTGGCGGCACACCACACTCCTCCTCGTCGGACTCCTCCGAGCTGTGGTGTGCGGGCGGGTCCGGACCTGAAAAGACAGAGCTCACCGACATCTCCGCCCTCGTTCCGGTCTGCGTTGCAGGTACCCCCGACAACTCTCGCTCCGGAACCGCTGGCCGGCGACTTCTCCTCGAACTCCGGCCTCTCCCATCCATGTTCTTGCTGTGAAACAAACACAACAAGAACCACCAACTTAAGGTAGCATACTTACCTGCGTGGTTCCCTTATGAAGGGCTGGCGAGGAGCACGCTCCTCCGTCAGCCGTCGCAGCAACGCGATACGACGATATGTCGAGCATGCGCGCCGGCGGGCTCTTCACGAAGTCACTCACGTGACTCCGAAATGAAATAGAGGAGAGATTGCAGCAGAGATTAATTGTTCAATGCTCCCTTTGGTCATAACATTTCTGTCACTTGTTTCCCGACTTATTTATATCTGTCTTTGCGTCACACTTTGTGATAGCACTCGAGGCAAACCTTGTCATGTGTGCCCCACATAGGAGAAGATTTGAGATGGTGTAAATAACACGGCACAGCTGGCAGAGCTGCTACCTCACAGCACCAGAGATCCGGGTTCAACCCTGGCCACGAGTGCTGTCTGTGTGGAGTTTGCACCTTCTCCCTGTGACCAGGTGGGCTTCCTCTGGGTGCTCCGGTTTCCTCCCACATTCCAAAGGCGTGTGGGTTTGTAGGTTAGTTTGCCTCTGTAAATTACCCCCTAATGTGTAGGGGGGTGGATGCAGAAGTGGGATAAAGTAGAATTAGTGTGAATGGGTGATCGATGGTCAGCATGGACTCGGTGGGCCGAAGGGCCTGTTTCTGTGCTGCAACTCTAAAACTCAATAGGAATTGCATCCTCCGTTGATGATTATACTTTATTAGGTACAGTGATATTCTTTGCTTTGCATACAATCCAATAGACAATAGGTGCAGGAGTAGGCCATTCGGCCCTTCGAGCCAGCACCGCCATTCAATGTGATCATGGCTGATCATTCCCAATCAGTACCCCGTTCCTGCCTTCCTCCCATATCCCCTGACTCCGCTATTTTTAAGAGCCCTATCTAGCTCTCTCTTGAAAGCATCCAGAGAACCTGCCTCCACCGCCCTCTGAGGCAGAGAATTCCACAGACTCGCCACTCTCTGTGAGAAAAAGTGTTTCCTCGTCTCCGTTCTAAATGGCTTACTCCTTATTGTTAAACTGCGACCCCTGGTTCTGGATGCCCCCAACATCGAGAACATGTTTCCTGCCTCTAGCGTATCCAATCCCTTAACAATCTTTCCAAGCCCTTAACAATCTTACAGTAAGAGTAATTTTACAATAAGAGTAAAACTCTTATACTCTAGATGAGCACCATCGCAGATAAGTACAAAAGTGCAACGATTGTAGTGTGATAAAGGCCTTCATCGAGACGGTGTACAAAGAGTCGTCACGTTTCTGGTGCCCACAACGTTTCAAAATTCTTAATAACAATGTGGTCTTACCTTGGCCTTGTAGGCCCGTTGTCCTGGCAACACCGATCCTCTCCTCCGCCATTTTGAAATCGGCCCTTTGCCAGCGTCTAATCCCGCCATCCTCATCTCCAGGAGGTGCCAGTACCTGTGTTAATGGGGAGTGGTGGAGGGAAGATGAAGGTTTCTAGCGGGATGTCCAAGGTCTGTCCCCAGCCAGCTGAGGACAAGGATGGCAGTGCTGAAAGGTTAATTGCCATATGTACCGACAACAGAACAATGATATTCTCACTTGCAGCAGCTTAACAGGCCTGTGAACACAATAGTTTAGCAATGTTACAACATTTTGAGATTTTAAAAATCAAGTCTGCAATTTATCCCATCAGATAAAGCATAAAAAGAAGTTTAATTTGACACCTAATTCACTTTCATATCTTCAGTATTAAGAAAGTTATGACCATTTTCATACTCGGAAATTAGCATCTTGTTCCCCATTGCCTTTCAATTGACTTAATTCAAAAGCTGTAATCTAGAATCGTTAAAAGCCCATAACTTTGTTAAAAATTAAGAGAACTCAATGAAATTTTCAGTTATTATAGATTGAAGCATTCTGAAACAAATATGAAACAATCTTACTTGGATAACCTGAAATTAAAGCATATAATTAGTTAGTTATCTAATTGTAGCTAATTACAAAATTCAATGAGTAGACCTAAACATCTATCCATTTCTTAAGAAATGATAAGCTTTTTTTTAATTGCCTAAGTGTCCAAATAACATTCACACAATAATCCACAATATAACATAATTTTAAAATCTAATTTTCATGAATTTCTGGGCCAAATGGAAGGAATTTAGTGTTTAATGCCTGTATATTAATGGCCATTTAAATCAACTAGCGAGTGGGTTTTAGTGGAATGCGGTGGATTGGAACGTTGTGGTTTGCTGTGAAGTCGGTATGAAAAATACAGCCGGTTCATACATTTTTTTTTTGGACCCCATTTCGCAACATGAAAATATTATTAAAGCCTCCATAAAAACCAACTTTTAATATAAAAATAAACTGTGTACCTTTTTTTTCTCCTCTACGCAAAATCCTTCCCGTTATCGGCGCTCACGGCTTTTGAAGGCGATTTTTAAATTCCTCTAGATAATAAATAATCTAGCGTAATATAAAAATACCTTCATTAATGAAATGTCGGAGCGATTTTTCTTCCGCAATCAAATCGCCCGACATGGATCGATTTGCCCAGTCTGAAGAAAAACGGCACTTTAAGCCCGCCCCCCTCTGAAATGCGC
Source organism: Raja brachyura (assembly GCA_963514005.1). The sequence continues at coordinate 9,102,009 of OY740818.1, forward strand.
CAAAGTCGCGCACATGGGGAGCGGCAGAACTGCAGCGCTGCTCAAGGTAAGTTTTGTAACATACCTAAATAGTTTAGTTTGTTATTGTCATGTGTACTGAGGTACAATGAAAAGCTGCTTGTTGCTTGCTATCCAGTCAGTGATAAGATCATACATGATTATAATCAAGCTGCCCACAGTGTGCAGATACAGGATACAGGGAATAACATTTAGTGCAAGATAAAGTCTACTAAAGTCTAAATAACGATAGTCCCAGGGTCTCCAATGAGGTAGATGGGAGGTCAGGACCGCTTCCTAGTTGGTTCCCCACCTGGACTCTCACCTATTCCTTGCCTTCCACCTTCATTCCTTCCTCTAGCGTCACGATTCACAGCTCTTCAATCCTTTTGTCTCATGCCTTCTGCCTTTTCCTCTCTGGCCTTTGTCCAACCACCTACCTATCAACCCCCCCCAGCATCATCTGTATCCACCTATTATCTGGAGAAACTCAGCGGGTGTGGCTGCATCTATGGAGCGAAGGAAATATTTAATTCCTTCGCTCCATAGATGCTGCCGCACCCACTGAGTTTCTCCAGCACTTTTGTCTACCTTCGATTTTCCAGCATCTGCAATTCCTTCTTAAACATTCCACCTAGTATCTGCCAGGTTTTGTCCAGCCCCTCCACTCTTCCAGCCTTTTTTTTCTTTCTACCCGAAGGTAGTCCATAGAAGTTCCTAGCGGAGGTCAGTACTGTTTCGTGCTTGATAGTTGTTGGGAACCCGGAGGTCCCGTTTCTTCCCGATGGTAGGAGTGAATTGAGTGAATTGAGAGCGTGGCCAGGGTGGTGCGCTTTGTTGATGATGCCCACGGCCTTCTTGAGGGAGCATCTCTAGTTGATCCCTCCCACGGTGGGTAGATGGGTACCTGTGATAAACCGGGCAAGGTCCACCACTGTGTGTGATCTCCTTCGTTCCTGGGCATTGGAGTTGCCGAACCAGGCCGTGATACAAGCTGTCAGCGTGCTCTCTACTGTACACCTGTGGAAGTACTCATTGACGTACTGAATCCGAGTGGGAAATTGGAAGAGGAATAGATTCCATAGGCTTGAGGCTGGAGTAGGTTACAGAGTTGGAATGGTTTGAGGACCTTTGAAAGCAACCACAGCAGTAGTTGGTTGGGAACCATGGTGGGACGGTCGGCATGAGTTGGGAATTGGAAGCGGAGCGACCAGTGGGACTCGACTTGCGAGCTTTGGGATGATCACATCGAAGCCGGGAGGGCATGAGTGAGGGATTCAACAGCTGGTGATCTGGGTGGATGTGGGTGAGCAAGGTGATGACGGTTCCCTGATGGGACCACTCCTGAGCTGTCCAGATTTGACTCCAGGTGTACAAATGGTCTCGGCCGCCGATACAGGTGGGATGGAAACAGCAGGGCCCAAAGATGGGTGCATCTGCGTGTGCAAGCTTTAATCAGAGAATGTTCTTGGCTCACCCAGGGAGACTATGATGGTCTGGGGGCTGAACTGTGGATGTTACAAACCAAAGGCACAAAATGCTGGAGTAACTGAGCAGGTCAGGCAGCATTTCCATAGAACATCGATGGGTGATCGATGCGTCAGGTGGGGACTGATTTTGGGGGGGGGGGGAGAAAGCTGGAAGAGAGATGGGAGTGGAACAAAGTCAGACAGTGACTGGTGGATACAGGTGTGGGCTTTTTTTGATCGAATACAGGCGGAAGAGGTCGGTGTGGTGGAGGAATTTGATATGAATCCAGGTGGCACACGACGGAAGGAGTGCGTTTGTAGATTAGATACCTAAAACTGGAGAATGCAGAGTTCTTGCTGTTGGGTTGAACGCTACCCAAGTGGAATATGTACTATACCTCAAGTTGGTACAAGGCCTCACTCTGGCAATGGAGGAGGCCCAGGACAGGAAGGTCATCGTGGGGATGGGAACGGGAGCTCACCTGGTCAGCGACTGGGAGATCCAGCAGTTCTTGGCGGGCCGAGCGTAGGTTTTCGGGCGAACTGGTCGCCGAGTCTGCGCTTGGTCTCGCCGACGTTCAGGAGGCCACGTTGGGAACACCGGACGCAGCCGATGAGGTTAGAGGAGGTGCACGTGAAACTCTGGAAGGACAGCTGGGGGTCTCTGGTTGGATGTGAAGGAGGAGGAATCCGGGCAGGTGTAAGTGACGACTCGAAGACCATGTCACGGAAATTAGACCGAGGTTCAGGTGCACCTGTACACTGGAGGAACAGCACCTCCTACTCACACGAGGACAGGGCAACCTACTGATGACGTCATTGAACTCTCTAGATATAGGTAACTAGCCTACAAACAGTTGCTCCCCCCTCTTCCCTCTCCCCCCCTGATTCACACCCATTTCTCACCTGCTTCCTTTGCCTGTCCATTTCCACCAACATTCGATCTAAAGAAGATCCTCTCCTGTGTCCATCTATCACTTGCCAGACTTTGTCCTGTCCGCACCTTCTTCCACCTGAGTCCCCCCCCCCCCCCCCCCCCCCCAAGCTTTGAAGAAGACTTAAGACTTCGCTCCAGGTTCGCCTCACTTTGCGCCACTCACCCGACCTCCGCGCGGCCCCTACTGCCGGTTTGGTTGCGCTTGCCGCATGCAGGCGCTCGCTGGTGGGAACGGCCCTGTACAGGGGATCACCCGACCTCCGCGCGGCCCCCCGCTTCTAGTTTGATCGCGTTCATCGCATGGAGTTGCATGCTGGTGGGACAGGCCCTTTACTCCAGCGCTCTGTGGCGACTTTAAGGTGCATCTTCTGCCAACATAACGGGTCAAGATGTGGATGGGTGAATGTGGTCGAGTTGCTGCCTTCCCGCGCCAGAGACCTGGGTTCGATTATGACTCTGTACGGAGTTTGCACGTTCTCCAATGTGACCGTGTGGGTTTTCCCAGCTGCTCCGGTCTCCTCCCACCCTCCAAAGAAGTGCGGCTTCTGTGAATTGTCCCTGGTGTGTAGGGAGCGGAGGAGCGTAGAACGGGTTGTCACGGGTGATCTATGGTTGGTGTGGACGGACAGGCCTGTTTCCATCCTGTGTCTGTAAACTAAACTAAACTACGGAGGGCCAAGGGGGATAGGGACCTGGGACTCGAGGTGAAGCTGCCGGGGCAGAAGGGAAGCCATGGACTGGAGCTGTCATCGTGACCAGGCACTGGCAATGTGTATGGGTAGGGGGGGGTCTGCGGTGCACCTCGACGGGTCAAAGATGGTGCTCGTTGTTCAATGGATAAAAATGAGGCGGAATATCAGGCGGATGTGACTGGGGTACAGATTAGTGATAGACACATAATCTCCCACTGAAACAGTAACTATATTTAACTCCTCTCCCTCCCTCTCCTCTCACCCCCTGCCCCCCCCCCCACCAGATCCTCGATTGTCCTTTTAGGACCGAGATGAGAAATCATTTTTCACACAGAGAGTGGTGAGTCTCGGGAATTCTCTGTCACAGAAGCTAGTTGAGGCCAGTTCATTGGCTACATTTAAGTGGGAGTTAGATGTGGCCCTTGTGGCTAAAGGGATCAGGGGGTATGGAGAGAAGGCAGGTACAGGATACTGAGTTGGATGATCAGCCATGATTCTATTGAATGGCGATGCAGGCTCAAAGGGCCGAATGGCCAACTCCTGCACCTATTTTCTATGTTGCTATGTCCCTGGCCTGTCTCCTTCCCTCTGGCTTTCCCCTCCTCTCTTTCTGCCTCTTTCTCCAGACCTACCTGCTCCCCCCTTCCCTCCCCCCCCCTCCCCCCCTCCCCCCACTGTGCCACTAATGAACAGCTGTTTTCTACATTGGCTCAGATGGCTATCTAGCCCAGCGTGAGCCAGTGCAGCCCCTTCTGCCAAGAGCTCGCTAAATATTTCATGATGGACACCGCCATTAGATCCAATAAAACCATCACACGATCCCTAATTACTGTAAAACAAGACATTGCAAGTCTCGCCCAGCTGTTGTTGCTCTTTGTGGCACTCCTGCCTCCGTCCGTCTGGAGATGCTGGCTTCAAATTCCACCCCCATCCATTTGAGGCCTACTCCCCAAGGCCTGGCCAAGCTGGCCAATATATTATTCTTGCAATAATTAATTACATTTATTTCTGTTTTAAAACAAAATGTGTGGTTCTGGTGGAGTTTGATGCCCCTTCCACCAGGTGAGATGTTGTTAGATGTGGAAAACCCCCCCCCACAGTATTATTCTGCTAGATTTAGTTTTCATACTGACTCGCATGCAATTTCTCCAGCAATTTAATCGTGTGTTATCTGGTTGCTTTTTGTGAGATCAGTCCAGTGAATCGAAACGTAGGGGGGGGGGGGGGGGGACTATTCACACCATATCTGAGGGAGGGTCCAGAGGAGGCTCATGAGAATGATCCCAGGGATAGTTGGGTTAATGTGCGATGAGCGTTTGACGGCACTCGCTGGAGTTTAGAGGGATGAACGGGGAAACCACATTGAAACGTACCGAATAGTGAAAGGCCCGGATAGAGTGGATGTGGATCCCTGGAGAACATGGATAGGTGACGTTTCTGACCGGGACCCTTCTTCAGACTGATTGTGCAGGGTGGGGGGAAAAGAAAGCTGGAGAAGAGCCCTGTTGTGTTATGCAGCAGTGCAGTTGCATAGAACAGTGCAGTGCGGGGAACAGACCCTTCGGCCCCACCAAGACCGTGCTGTCACGGTGGTGCAGCGGTAGAGTTGCTGCCTTACAGCGCCAGAGACCCTCTCAACGCTGCCTTGGCCACCCATGGTCCTCCCCTCCATCTGCCCTGGTGGCCCTACCTTGGTCACCTATGCCCCATCTCCCCTGGTGGCCCGACCCCTCTCGAGGCTCCATGGCTTCATCACCATGGCTCATTGTGCTCCTCCACAATATTCCATCTTGCTTTCCAATCTTTCCAACTGGGAATAGTGTGCACCATTGGAAGATTGGCTGTGGTTCCACATTGCGTTTGTGATTGATGAAGTACCACGTTGTCTGGGATTGCTATAGTTTTATTATTGTTACATTTATTGAGATAGAGTGGGGAAACTCTTTGAATCACTTCCCTCTGGAAGGCGACTCCGGACTGTCAAAGCTGCCACAGACACGTGCAGAGAGTGCTTGCAAATCCCAAATACTAGCACTAGTGTGAATGGGTGATCGATGGTCGACGTGGGCTGAAGTGCCTGTTTCCCCGCTGCATCTTTAAACTTAGGGGCGGCACAGTGGTGCAGCGGGTAGAGCCGCTGCCTCACATTGCCGAGACCCGGATTCGATCCTGACCACGGCTGCTGTCTATGCGGAGTTTGCACGTTCTCCCTGCTTTCCTCCGGGTGCCCTGGTTTCCTCCCACACTCTAAAGACGTAAAGATTGTAAATTGTCTGTACTGTTTAGGATAGTGCTAGTGTACGGGGTGAGCATTGGTCAGCAGCGGCTCGGTGGGCCGAAGGGCCTGTTTCCACGCTGTATGTCTAAACTAAATTAAACCATGTCCGGCAGTATTGTTTTTTACATTTCCACCCTGGGAAGAAGACACTGTCTACCATAACTGTGCCCAGTTTGGGTATACCTGGCAGTGCCAGCCTCTCTGGTGTTTATGGCCACTGCGATGGTAGATGGCTTAATGCGAGGCTTTGTTGGAGGGGATCAGTGAGCACTCTGCTGCCGGCAGTCAGGTGTAAGCCGAGCCCAGTGCGGCCAGTCTAGGATGGGATCCTGGCGTTGCCAGTGCCGGCCCCTGCAGTATCTCGGCTGCCGGCCCAGCGCTTCTATTTGTGGCTCGCTGCTGACTCCGCACTATGTGTCAGCGCCGTGATTGATGCCGCCTTGCCCCGCCGACCGCTAATAGGAGCCTGACTCATCGGACTAATTCCGGCCCGGAGTCCCATCCAGCTCTGCCCTGGTTGCCCAGATACGGTCTCCGTCTCCTGCTCCTGTTCCTGCCCTGTGATAGAAACATAGGTGCAGGAGTAGGCCATTCGGCCCTTCGAGCCTGCACCGCCATTCAATGTGATCATGGCTGATCATCCAACTCAGTATCCCGTACCTGTCTTCTCTCCATACCCCCTGGTCCCTTTAGCCACAAGTGCCACATCTAACGTCCTCTTAAATATAGCCAATGAACTGGCCTCAACTACCTTCTGTGGCAGAGAATTCCAGAGACTCACCACTCTCTGTGTAAAGAATGTTTTCCTCATCTCGGTCCTAAAGGAATTTCCCCTTATCCTTAGACTGTGACCCCTTGTTCTGGACTCCCCCAACATCGGGAACAATCTTCCGGCATCTAGCTTGTCCAACCCCTTAAGAATTTTGTACGTTTCTATAAGATCCCCCCCCAATCTTCTAAATTCCAGCGAGTACAAGCCGAGTCTAGCCAGTCTTTCCTCATATGAAAAAATGCGCCCTCCTCTCTCCCTCGCCTCCCCCCGATGGCCCTACCCTGGTCACCCATGCCCCATATCTCCAGCTCTCTCATCAAGTCATGTGATGGGACTAGAATTAGGCCATTCGGCCCATCAAGTCTACTCCGCCATTCAATGGCGGAGTAGACTTGATGGGCCGAATGGCTGATCTATCCCTCCCTCCTCGCCCCATTCTCCTGTCTTCTCCCCATAACCTCTGACACCCGTACTGATCTCACCCGGTGGCCCATCCCCTCCTGTGGTCCCCCTTGCCCAACCCACCCCTCTCCCCTCTCACCGTGGCCCAGGCCATCCCCTCTCACCTCCCCTGGTCCTGCCTTGGCCACCCATGGCCCTTCCCCCGGTGGCCTGTCCCCTCCTGAGGCTCCGTGGACTCTGCTTCATCACTGTGGCTCATCCTGCTCCTCCACAATATTCCATCTTGCTTTCCAATCTTTCCTAGTGTGCACCATTGGGAGATTGGCTGTGGTTCCACATTGCGTTTGTGATTGATGAAGTACCACGTTGTCTGGGATTGCTATAGTTTTATTATTGTTACATTTATTGAGATAGAGTGGGAAACTCTTTGAATCACTTCCCTCCGGAAGGCGACTCCGGACTGTCAAAGCTGCCACAGCCAGACATAAAAACAGTTTTGATCCACGAGTAGTTGCTCTACTCAACAGCCACAAATCTGTAGCCTCCCTTTGATCTGGTATTTTGTTGGTTCACATGCTTAATCACTGGTGTTTTATCGTTAATGTTTTATTATTATTAATGTTTAGTGTTTCCCGAGTCATTCGTAACTGTCGCTGTATGTCATGTTGTTACCAGTGGGCGGAGCACCAAGGCAAATTCCTTGTATGTGAATACGTGGCCAATAAACTTACTTGAGTGTGTGGGTCTGTAGGTTTGTAGGTTAATTGGACTCTGTCAAATTGCCCCCTAGTGTGTCGGGAGCGGAAGAGAAAGGGGGGTAGCATAGAACTAGTGCGAACGGCTGATCGATGGCCGGCGTGGTCTCAGTGGGCCGAAGAGCCTGTAACCGTGCTGTATCTCCCCCCCCCCCCCCAAAAAAAAATCACCCATCTCTACCTGCCCTCAGCCCATCTGATTGGTCAGCGTCACTATTCCAACCCATTCCAGGCCAGCCTGGCAAGAAGAGCTCAATATTATCCCAGCTTTAGATGGACGCAGAGTCCTGAGTAACTCAGCGGGTCAGGCCGCATCCCTGGAGAACATGGATAGGTGATGTTTGGGGTGCTTCAGTCTGAGGTTCTGGAGTTACTCCAGCATTTGGTATAAACCAGCATCTGCAGTTCCTTTTTGCTACACTTCATCCCCGAGGTAATTCTACCCAGCTGATTTTGAATCCTGTTGGCTATTGTATTCTGAACCCTATTCGTGTTTGCTGCATTGTTCCAGCATTGCTGCCCGCATCGTGCCCTGCACCAGATGCAGTGACCTCGTTGCCCTGCTCTTCCACCGGCACTGTAGATCGGCGAGCTGATGCCATCGTGATTTTTCCATCCCTCCTTGGTACTCCGTCCCAATCTCCATCACATCCCCTGACCCACAACCGTCAGTGTTGGTATCTGCACTCCTCCATAGCCGGCACCTTCACCATTCAAAATGCCTCCGCCGATATCTCCCGCAGCTGAAGGCCTCCGGCCTGTTGAGGTGCTTTTTAAACGCAGCCACCCCTCGTTGACCTGAGGCTTTGGGGCATCTACCAGTGCACAGACCCGCGTCAGAATTTAATGATGGCTTTAGTGAAGCATCTCTGGACATTTTATAACATTTATGTTCTGTATAACATTGGTTTGTTGTTGGCGTGGAGGAATATGTAAATAGTCATGCACGGACAATGTCGAATTTTTCCAATTACGTTGCCCAGTATTATTGTTTTTCCTGCTCATTTCACGTGATTTTGAAGATTTTTTTTGTTTTATTTCCATTCATCTTCCTTCTAAAATGCCCATCACCAGACTTTAATCTCAGGGAATGTTGATACTGGGACAATTTTAGTTTTTAACTTGCTTTAGAGATTCAGCGTGGAAACAGGCCCTTTGGCCCACCGTATACTAACTCCATCCGACGCACTCGGGCCAATGTACAGAAGCTGATTAACCTACAAACCTGCACGTGTGTGGAGTGTGGAGGAAACCTGAGCACCCGGAGAAACCCACGCGGTAACAGGGAGAACGTACAAACTCCGTACAGACGGCACCCGCGGCCAGGATCAAACCCGGGTCTCTGGCGCTGTGAGGCGGCAACTCTACCGCTGGGCCACTACACTTACCTTTGACCACTCTGTGGTTTCAAGTTCTTAAGTCATTAAAATTAATTAAGTTTCAGGCTTATTATTGTATAGTGCACTGAAGTGCAGTGATTAGCTTTGTTCTGCATGCTGTCCAGTCAATTCATGTCGCACTATATGTAAATGCCATCAAGTACATTAGTCAGAGCAAAGGGGGAGATACAGAGTGCAGAATATACAAGACAGAAACAAGGAAGTGCAGATGCTGGTTCACAATGAAACGACACCGTATTCAGTACATGGTCAGAGCAGGACTGGGAGACGGAGTAGAACAAGGTCCCGACTCGAAACGTCACCCATCCATGTTCTCCAAAGAATGCTGCCTCACCCGCTGAGTTACTCCAGCAATTTGTCTTTTTCTGTTAAACTGTAGAATATAATTCTCCACACTGCAGTGCACCAGTTCCCAGAGACAAGGTCCACAGTGGGTCGTTTAAAATTGACTGCACCCCAGCTCATGGAAGACCGTTCAGAAGCCTGCTAACAGAGGAGGCGAGGCTGTTCAATAATCTGTTGACTATTGCTTGTAGGAATCTGGTTACACTGTTGGTTCTCAGTGGACACTGACTCACTGATCCTACTCGTGCAGCTTGTGCTGGCTTACTGAACTCTGCATGTTATCCCTTGGTGCAAAATCCTTCTGCCTTTCTACTGTGGCACAGATGTGGCCATTAACCTGTTCCACCCTCGTGTCACCGGGCAGCGTAAATAGCAGCATTTAATTTTCTATCTGGTGCAGGGACATCTTGCATCAATTCCAGCGCACAGCGGCGTAGAGCCCAAGCTCGCAGCATCCGTCATCAGGGTTCGATCCTGGCCTCGGCTGCTGCCTGTGTGGAGTTTGCATGTTCTCCCTGTGACCATGTGGGTTTCCTCTGGGGGCTGTGGTTTCCTCACATATCGCAAAGACCTATCTTTCATGCTTGGAACTTGCCCTGATGTTAAATTCTGGGGGGGTGGGGGGGTGGGGGGTGGGGGGTGGGGGGGGGAGTTGATGGAAGTGTGGGGAGAATTTTTTTTAAAAAAGGGATTAAATGTGACCATAATCATATGTGGCCGATGATGGTCGGTGTGGACTCAGTGGGCCGAAGGGCCTCTTTCCACATTATACATCTACGACTATGATTCCACATTGAATAAAGGCATTCTCCCTCGCTGATGTTCGGAAGCAAATACCTTATTGTGTATTTTAGTTTAATTTAGTGATACAGTGTGGAAACAGGCCCTTCAGCCCATCGAGTCCCCTCTAAACATCGATCACCCGTACACGAGTTCCACGTTATCCCCTCTTTGCACCCTGCCCATTGGGGGGGCTATTTACAGAGGGCCAATCAACCTACAAACCTGCACGTCTTTGAAACGTAGGAGGAAACCAGAGCACCCGGTGAAAACCCACGCAGTCACAGGAGAACGAACAAACTCCGAGCAGACAGCACCCGAGGTGAGGGTTGAACCTTTGTCGCTGGTGCTGTAAGGCAACAGTTCTACCCACTGCTCCACTGTGCTGCCCTGATGTCGGGTTACTGTCTGAGGAAGGGTCCCGACCCAAAACATCGTCTGCCCAATCCCTCCGCAGATGCAGCCTGTGGTCCTCCAGCACTTTGTGCTTTGCTCAAGATTCCAGCACCTGCAGTTTCTTGTCTCCTGGTTACTGTCTTTGTTCATCCACCAATATTCCGTTTTATTTTTACTCCCCTCCCTGGGCCCTGTGATGCCCAGCGCTGTGCAGTTAAGTGGGGGGTCGGGGGGGGGGGGGGGGGGGGAGATAGAAGGGGAATGCAACCTTATCTGATGGAAATGTTGCTTTTATATTAATAGCCCGCCTCTCTGCTCCAGCCTGTCGTCAGCCGGGCTGAGAGGGAGATGTGCAGGAGTTGTCTAAGGCCGTCGTGTACAGAGGGAGTGTGGAGGCCCAGTGTGTCTGCTCCAGCAAATTCACACACATCCGTGTGAGAGGGAAAGTCCTCGTGATCCACGGCCGTTCGCACGTCCTTAGTTTAGTTTTGTGATGCAGGGCAGACGCAGGCCCTTCGGCCCACTGTGTCCGTGCTGACCCGCACGTTAACGCTACCCTACGCACAATTTTTACATTTGCACCAAGTCAATTAACCTGCAAACCTGTACATCTTTGTAGTGTGGGGGGAAACCGGAGATCTTGGGGGAACCCACGCAGGTCACGGGGGGAGGTACAAACTCTGCACCAACAAGCACCCGTAGTCGGGTTTGAACCTGGGTCTCTGGCGCTGTCAGGCAGCATCTCGACCCCGCTGCGCCACCGTGCCACCTCGATCTTCCTTCCTCACACGGGCTCCTTGGCCCAACGCCCAGCCTTCAACGTGCCAATGACAGGGAGGGAGGCACTTGGGGAATGTTGCCGTTACAAGATCAACGATGTACAAATGTGCTTCTCTCTTTCCTTCTCCCGTCTCTTCTTTCCTTCCATGGAGGAGGCCACTGAGTGCAATCCAGTTACCACAGGCCACCTCATCCACCTCATCCAGGTTCATAGGGAGAATGACTTCTATAAATTGTCCCTCCCTTTGTAGGATCGCACTAGTGTACGGGTGATCGCTGGTCAGCGCGGGCTGGGTGGGCCGAAGGGCCTGTTTCCGCGCGCTCTCTCAAAATCCATCAGACGGCAAGTTCCTTTTTCGGTAATCAATTTAAGTACGTTTATTGGCCAAGTATTCACATACAAGGAATTTGCCTTGGTGCTCCGCCCACAAGTAACAACATGACATACAGTGGCAGTTACGAATGACTTGGTAAACACTAAACATTAAACTTTATTTTCCCCTGTTGACAACTTGCCACGGCCTCGAGAGCTTCAGTAATCTGAATTTTCACTGCAACCATAATTTTTAAAAGCGTGAGGTTTAACATTTAGCATCTGTCCTACACCTTCTTCCTGCTTCAGAAAGAACTGCAGATGCTTGAAAAATCGAAGGTAGACCAAAATGCTGGAGAAACTCAGCGGATGAGGCAACATCTATGGGGCGAAGGAAATACGTGACGTTTTGAGCTGAAACGATTTTGTCTACCTCTCCCCCCCTCTCCCCCCCCTCTCCCCCCCCTCTCCCCCCCTCTCCCCCCCCTCTCCCCCCCCTCTCCCCCCCTCTCCCCCCCTCTCCCCCCCTCTCCCCCCCTCTCCCCCCCCTCTCCCCCCCTCTCCCCCCCTCTCCCCCCCTCTCCCCCCCTCTCCCCCCCTCTCCCCCCCTCTCCCCCCCCTCTCCCCCCCCTCTCCCCCCCCTCTCCCCCCCCTCTCCCCCCCCTCTCCCCCCCCTCTCCCCCCCCTCTCCCCCCCCTCTCCCCCCCCTCTCCCCCCCCTCTCCCCCCCCTCTCCCCCCCCTCTCCCCCCCCTCTCCCCCTTTCCTTTGTAAAAATGGTTTTCCTGGAATTTTGAATTGAAAACGGGCCCTATGTCTCACCGAGTCCACGCTGACCATCGATCACCCGTTCACACTAGTTCCATGTTATCCCACTTTCTCATCCACTCCCTACACACTCGGGGGCAATTTAGAACGGCCAATTGACCTGCACCGTCTTTGGCAGGTGGGAGGAAGCCGGAGCACCCGGAGGAAGCTCACGCAGTCACAGGAATTAGGCCATTGGGCCCATCAAGTCTACTCCGCCATTCAATCGTGGCTGACCTGTCTCTCCCTCTCAGCCCCATTCTACTGCTTTCTCTCGTGCAAACTCCACACAGCGCCCGAGGTCAGGATTGAACCCAGGACTCTGGAGCCATGAGGCAGCAGCACACTACAGACTGTGCTGCATCCATTCCTGCAACTATTTTTCAGCTTTGTGTAACTTCTGGAATTTAATTATAACCATATAACAATTGCAGCACGGAAACAGGCCATATCAGCCCTTCCAGTCCATGCAGACCATTTATTTTCCCCTAGTCCCGTCTACCTGCACTCAGACCATACCCCTCCATTCCCTTCCCGTCCATATACGTATCCACTTTACTTTAAAATGTTAAAATCGATCCTGCCTCCACCACGTCTGCTGGAAGACCATTCCACACAGCCACCACTCTCTGAGTAAAGAAGTTCCCCCTCATGTTACCCCTAAACTTCTGTCCCTTAATTCTCATGTCAATTCATTACTTTTTGATCATGATTCAGGTTATCTGTGTCCTTCCTTGCTTTACCCCAGTTGATTGTGTCTGTGGCAAGAGCTTAGAAACATAGAAAATAGGTGCAGGAGGAGGCCATTTGGCCCTTCGAGCCAGCACCGCCATTTATTGTGATCATGGCTGATCGTCCCCAATCAATAACCCGTGCCTGCCTTCTCCCCGTATCCCTTGATTATAGAAATAGATTATAGAAGCTCTGGGATAATTTCCTGCGTTGACGCCTCTTGGTTAAGCCAACATTGATTGTCCGTCCTTAATGCTTGTGAGAAGATTCATGGAGCTGTGCTGTGTGGAAACAGGCCCTTCGGCCCAACTTGCCCATGCCAACCAACATGTCCCATTTACATGAGTCCCACCTGCCCGTGTTTGCCCCAGATCCCATGTACGTGTCCAAATATCATGTTCATAAGTCACTGGGGCAGAATAAGGCCATTCAGCGCATCAAGTCTATTCTGCCATTCAGTGATGGATGATCTATCTTTCTCTCTCAACCTCATTCTTTAGCTTTCTCCCCATAACCTTTGACACCCTTACTGGTCCAGGACCAGGGGCCACAGTTTAAGAATAAGGAGTAAGCCATTTTGAACGGAGACGAGGAAACACTTTTTCTCACAGAGAGTGGTGAGTCTGTGGAATTCTCTGCCTCAGAGGGCGGTGGAGGCAGGTTCTCTGGATGCTTTCAAGAGAGAGCTAGATAGGGCTCTTAAAGATAGTGGAGTCCGGGGAAATGGGGGGCAGGCAGGAACGGGGTACTGATTGGGGATGATCAGCCATGATCACATTGAATGGCAGTGCTGGCTCGAAGGGCCGAATGGCCTCCTCCTGCACCTATTGTCTTTTGTCTATCCTCGCTGCAGCAGTATTCCATCACACCTCTGGATTGTAGTTTGCAGAAGGGTCTTGGGGTGCCAGGAACTGCAGGTGAAGGTTTACAAAAATAAAAAGACAAAGTGCTGGAGTAACTCAGCAGGTCCGGCAGCATCTCTGGAGAACATGGGGAGGCAATGTTTCGGCTCCTACTGACTGGTCCCTTTCTTCTGGACAGTGAAAAGTAGGGGCCCGATTGGAAACGCCACGTGTTTGTATTCTCCAGAGATGTTGCCTGACCTGCTGAGTTACTCCAGCACTTTATTTTCCTTTGGGGTGTCGGGTGGTGAGTCGGTCAATGCACGATCCCCAGCTTGGACCTGCCTTTGCAGTTATCTGCAGTGTGATTGGACTGGGATTGCATGCAAACAAAAAACTATCCACTGGACCTTGGCATGTGTCACAATAATATATGAATCCCCATCGCACAGAGTGAAACGATACAAGAATAGGTGGCACAGTGGTAGAGTTGCTGCCTCACAGCGCCTGGGACCCTGGTTCAATCCCGACTATGGGTGCTGTCTGTATGGAGTTTGAACGCTCTCCCCCTGACCCGTGTGGGTTTTCGCCGAGATCTTTGGTTTCCTCCCACACTCCAAAGTTGGACAGGTTTGAAGAAGGGTTTTGGTCCGAAACGTTGCCTATTTCCTCCGCTCCATAGATGCTGCCTCACCCGCTGAGTTTCTACAGCACTTTCGTCTACTTCAGGTTTTTAGAAATTGTCCCCAGTGTGTGGTGGTCGTTGGTTGGCATGGGCTCGGTGGGCCGAAGGGCCTGTTTCTGTGTGATAGCTCTAAACTAAACAAGCAATTCCCACAATTCTTTCTCATCACACGTACAGAGGGGGCAGTAAATGAACACTATCCATGAACACAATCACCGATTAAGTTCAGAATGCATAGAAGCGGCCTCCTGAGTCCAGAGGCAAGAGTCGCCAGGTTTCGGCATGTTGCCGCTATATTTGGCCGCCAGGACCCGTCGTGTCCGGCCGCATCGTCCCGTGAGCCGTCATTCCTCTCCTCGCCCGGCCACCTTCAGCCTTCGTGCCCCAGGGGCATCTCCCCCAGCCGACCTTGAGCGTGTGGAAGGAAACTTGGCCCGGGGTTTAGAGGTGATCTCCAAGATGGGAACGCAGGTCGTAGTCTCTCCCTGTGCAACATCCCTTTTTCAGTTCAGTTTATCGTTTATTGTCACGTGTACCGCGGTGCTGTGAAGAGCGTTTGTTGCGTGCTATCCAGTCAGCGTAAAGACAATACGTGATTACAACAGAGCCATTCACAGTGCACGGATACATGATCAGGGAATAAAGTCTTTAGCAAAGATCCTATAGCGGTGCAAGATAGACCACTCCTGCTAAATGCAATGGGCTGACGTGTAGTACGCAACGGAGCAGAACGTGGGCCTTTTTTCCATCCATTTCCATAACCCGACCCGACCCGCAGTGTAATCAATGTTGCGGGGGAACAGTTTGTGTTAATAAATTTAAATTCTGAAAATGAGGTGAAGATTTTTACCAAATAACTTTTATTTTTACGAGGATGTTTCCGTAACCGGCTTCCGTCTCTGCACTATGGGATCTTTGGTGTGGAGACGGAAGCCGGTTACGGAAATGGGGCCTTAAATACCCATGAATCTGCCCATGACCGTACTAGTTCTTTTTCGTCGACTGGTCTATCTTGCTCGCTACAGGATCTTTGATTTTTAGAGCAAGGTAAAGCCAACAAAGTCCAATTCAAGGATAGTTTGTGGGTCACCAACGAGGTAGATAGTAATTCAGGACCGCCCTCTGGTTGTGGTAGGATGGTTCAGTTGCCTGATCACAGCTGGGAAGAAACTGTCCCTGAATCTGGAGGTGTGCGTTTTCACACTTCTGTACCTCTTGCCTGATGGGAGAGGGGAGCAGAGGGAGTGGCCAGGGTGCGACCCGTCCTTGATTATGCTGCTGGGCTTTTTCGGCCTCCGTCCGCCAGCCACCCTCCTCAATGGCCAAAGGCAAAAATCTGTGGATCACTTCCTACCCTCGCCCCAGCCACCCAACACGAGCTGTGTAGGCCCCTGATGTCCTCTTTCCTCCTCGCCCCTCTGCCTCTCTTGCCCCCTCTATGACAGTACAGACTCAGGTGATGTCCTTGTGCCATGGATGCAGCAGGAGGCGCTGCTTGTGACCCATCCATTCATAAGTGATAGGAGCAGATTTAGGCCATTCGGCCCATCATGTCTACTCCGCCATTCAATCATGGCTGATCTATCTCTCATGCCTAAAGGGACTGTCCCACCGCGACGACCTAATTGGCGAGTTTAGAAGAGTTTGCCCTCAACTCATACTCGCAGCATGGTCGACACGAGGTCCTAGGAGGTCTTTGTGACTCTCCTTCATACTCTAGAGTAGTCCCCGTGTACTCGAGGCCTCAGCTAGGTTGCGGCGTATTTTTCAACATGCTAAAAAATGCCCAAGAGTAAAAAAAGCTTGCCATGGAAAAAATCGTTTTTTTTTTACTCGTAGGTTTAGTGGAAGTAGGTCGTAGTAGGTCGGCATGTTAGTCGTAGGTAATCGAGGGTAGTCGTAGATAGTTTTCAACATAGTCGAAGGAAGTCTTCAACATGACACTTTTTCAAACTCTTCTAAACTCGCCAATTAGGTTCCGCAGTGGGACAGGCCCTAAACCCCATTCTCCTGCCCTCTCCCCATAACCCCTGACACCCATACTAATCAGGAATCTATCAATCTCTCACCCTAAAAATGTCCATTGGCTTGGTCTCCACAGCCGTCTGCGGCAATGAATTCCACGGATTCACCGCCACTTTTTTTTGTTTGGTTATTATATTATCAAGAGAATACTGTTTACAGTACGCTGCCTGACCTGCTGAATTACTCCAGCACTTTTAAAAAGTAAACCAAAATTAAAAACCAGACCCCTATATATCAGCGAGACCGCGGCGATCGTTTCACAGAACACCTCCGCTAAGTCCGCCTAACGCTCTCAGCCCCATTCATCTGCCATCTCCCTATAACCCCTGATTTAGTCTGCATTGCCCACCCAGTGTGGACTTCAGTGCCTAATCTTCCCAGCAGGCATGGAAATTGCTGTCAAAACATGCGGGGGACACAGTTTCCTCAAGCGCACACGCTAGGCTTTGGCCGTGGGCAACAGCAGCTTCGCCCGCCCTGAATCATGGGGCTTGAATCGGCACGTCCACGGGGTCTGTCATCGGGTGACGGGGGCTTCAACATCGGGGGCCTCGATCGCCTCGATGCAGCAGCTTGATTTATTGGAATTAATGTACAGAAGTATAAACCAAGAATAACATAATACATTTCATGTACGACTTCTTGTTTTAAAATTTAATAATAGAAAAGTAGCAGAAGCAAGAAAAAGAGAGAGAGAAAGTTAGATAAGGTAGTGATATCAATAGTTTGTGAAAAAGTGGACAGAGAGAGCCCACAAAGATGTAAAGGACGAGAAAGATAAAAAAAAGAAAATATAAAGAAGATAAGAGGGACGTACCTGCTTCATATCTTTACACGCCCCTCACCCGGTTCTGAAACAGGGTTATGTTGCACCTTATGCTTGTAATAAGTCGATAAATGGAGACCAAATATTTAAGAATTGGTCAGATTTTCCTGCTGGGACGAATCTCATGCCTACGAGATGTAACGTTCCAGACATATTTGAAATCCACATTTTAAGTGTTGGTGTGGGTGCATTTTCCCAGAATTTTAGTATAAGTTTTGTTTTTGCCGTTACTAAGCCGTAGTTAAGGAAACTCTTTCGGAACGAAGTCAGCTCGAAACCGACTTCCATTGTTCCAAAGATAATCGGTTCTGCGTTGGGTTTCAGTTTTATTTTAAATAACTTTGTAAAAATTTCAAAAATTTAATTGCAAAATGTTTGGAGTTTTATGCAAAAGACACAGGAGTGTGCTGTGGTTGCCTGTTGAGATAAGCACATATCACAGATGGGCGAGACATTTGGAAACATTTTGTTCAGTATAGTTTTCGAGTAATATAATCTATGTAGAATGTTGAATTGATTTTAAGCCGCGCCGGGCGCTGATTGCCCCGTGAACGGGCCGATTCAGCCCTTAGAATGCGGCTGATAAACATGGGGGGGACAGTCCCCCACCTCTCAAAGCAGGGGGGAGGTGTGTCCCCCTCTGGGATTTCCGCCCATGCTTCCCAGTACATTCTGTTCCATAAAACGTCCTCTCAGCGAACATCAACGGAACGGCCAAGCTCGGTGTGTTTCACGGTAGACAAATATGGTGGAGAAACTCAGCGGGTGATGCTGTTCCTCCAGCATTTTTCGATTTTCCAGCATCTGCACTTCCTTCTTCAACACTCAGTGTGTTTGAAACTGCCTCGAACACATCACTCGTTTTTTTGTGGAGAGCGCAGTGATTTAGTGCAACAGACAAAACCAATAGCCCAAAATCAAAAAACGACAGAAGTCTGAAATAAAACCCGAAAATTGGCAATAATGTTCACGATACCATACGGTCGAACTTTATTTATCCCAGGAGGGAAATTGACCTGCCGGTGGTCACAAAAACACAAAATACATGAAACATGGAATTAAAGTGACAAGTGGAAAGGCTTGGGGACGTGGAAAGATCGGGGAGGGTGGGGGGGAGAGTTAGTCTCAGTCTACCCCAAGACAGAAGGGGAGGATTTGTACAGTTTGATAGCCACAGGGAAGAAGGATCTGTGGCGTTCTGTACTGCACCTTGGTGGAACCAGTTCTGCAGGTCAGGCAGCATCTGTGGGGGAGGGAGTCGGAGAGATGCGCACGGGGTCCATGCGTTCGGCCGGCAACCTTGGGTCATCTCTGTGCCTTGGGCCGTGAGATCGATCTGTCCTGCATGACAGAGCTACCTGCGATCACAGTGTCCCCAGTCACGTTGCCCCAGCAACAAGCTGTTCTTCGACCCAGCAGCACGGTGGCGCAGCGGTAGAGTTGCTGTATCCCAGCACCAGAGACCCGGGTTCGATCCTGACTACGGGTGCTGTCTGTGTGGAGTTTGTACGTTCTCCCTGTGACCACGTGGGTTTTCACCGGGTGCTCCGGTTTCCTCCCACACTCCAAAGCCGTACAGGTTTGTAGGCTAATTGACATCTGTAAATGGTCCCTAACGTGTAGGATAGTGCTAGTGTTCAGGCTGATGGGCGGGTTGGTGCGGACAGGGTTGGCCAAAGGGCCTGTTTCCACCCTGTCTGTCTAAAGTCCTCCCTCGTGTATTTTTGCCCGACCCCCTGAGATGCTGCGGGTGCTCTTTGCTTCAACACCCCTCGCCCCAGAGTTCTCGATTCTAATTCCTCTCTTCACCGCAGACATTTCTCCTGAACGCTTTCCCCTTTGGTTTAAAAGTCTGCCCACAGGAGAAATTCTGCCCATTGCTTCTCCAGAGGGTGGGCTCTTAAACCAAGGCTGGTGACTGGGGCCCGAAGGCAGCAAAGAGCCAGGTCCATGTGCGTCTCTGTCCTTCCTCCTACTCAGAGTTCCATGTGAATCACTTGGTCACAGAGTCCTTTGTTTAAGAAGGAACTGCAGATGCTGGAAAATCGAAGGTAGACAAAATGCTGGAGAAACTCAGCGGGTGCAGCAGCATCTATGGAGCGAAGGAAATAGGCAACGTTTCCGCCTGAAACCCTTCTTCAGACGGGCGGGGAGAAGGGAAGAAGGAGGAGGAGGATCCCGAGGGCTGAGAGAGAACTAGGAAGGGGAGGAGACAGCAAGGGCTAACAGAATTGGGAGAATTCAATGTTCATGCCACCGGGATGCAGGCTCCCCAAGCGGAATATGAGGTGCTGTTCCTCCATTTTCTAGTGTTGCTCACTCTGGCCGTGGAGGAGGCCCAGGACAGAGAGTTCGGATTCGGAATGGGAGGGGGAGTTGAAGTGCTGGGTCACCGGGAGATCAGGTTGGTTAATGCGGACCGAGCGGAGGTGTTCGGCGAAACGATCGCCCAGCCTCCGCTTGGTCTCACCGATGTAGAGCAGCTGACACCTGGAGCAGCGGATGCAATAGATGAGGTTGGAGGAGGTGCAGGTGGTCACAGAGTCCTCCTGCTACCCCTTTACTGTAAAAATAAAAATTGTCCCAAGTGTGTCGGATGGCTGGTTGGCCTGGACTCGGTGGGCCGAAGGGCCTGTTTCCACACTACCTCTAAAAAGTCTCTGTGTATCTATCCTATCTATTCCAAATATACTCTGAATGGGATTGCCAATTGGTATCCCCGCTGGGTGACAAAACTGAACGAATTTGCCTGCCCAGGGAAGTCTTTCCTTGACGGATGGATTTACGAGCGTGGACCAGTCCGGGGCTACAGGTTTATTTTTGCCTTCAGCTGTCGGCCGGTGCGGGCAGAAGATTTTTTAATAGAGGTGGAGCTGAAGGTCACAGAACAGTGAGAGATAGCTGGGGGCTATAGATACAGCCGTGTGTGTGTGTGAATGCTGTCAGCTTTAAAGGAGACAACCACATCCCGTGTCCTTTGTAGCGGAGTCCAGCTGTATTTTTACCTTGAGTGCTATTTCCATTGAACAGTCTGCGTTTCGCAGAAGCTGCATTCCGTCATATCTGAGAGTTGATTGTGAGGGGTGTTTACGATTTAAACTCCTCTGCCCTCCTCTCCTCCTCTCACTCTGACATCCCCAGGCAAAGGAACGTGTACCCAGTGACTGATAAGGTTCACTGCATTCTCGGCTTGTGCTGCCTCCTGTCCATTTTGTCTCGTTTTGTTTAGAGGTACAGCACGGAAACAGGACCGAGCCCACTCTGACCAGCGATCCCCGCTCACTAACACTATCCCACGCCCGCTAGCGACAATTTACAAGAAAAGGAAAAATACAGCAATTTTAAAAAGACACCACACAACAGTATGTTGGTTCAGTAGAGTTAGTCCCTGGTGAGATAGGAGTTTACAGTCCGAATGGCCTCTGGGAAGAAACCCCTTCCCATCCTCTCCGTTCTCACAGCGTGGCAACGGAAGCGTTTGCCTGACCGTAGCAGCTGGAACAGTCCGTTGCAGGGGTGGAAGGGGTCTCCCGTTATCCTATTGGCTCTGGAGTTGCACCTCCTGATGTATAGTTCCTGCAGAGGGGCGAGAGAAGTTCCCATAGTGCGTTCGGCCGAACGCACTACTCTCTGCAGAGCCTTCTTGTCCTGGGCAGAGCAATTCCCAAACCAGATTGTAATGTTTCCGGACAAGATGCTTTCCACAGCCGCAGAGTAGAAGCACTGGAGGATCCTCGGAGAAACTCTGAATTTCCTCAATTGCCTGAGGTGGTAAAGGCGCTGCCTTGCCTTACTCACGAGTGCTGCAGCGTGCGATGTCCATGTCATATCCTCAGAGATGTGGACTCCCAGGTATTTAAAACAGCTCACCCTATCCACAGTATCCCCATTTATCCTCAGAAGCAAGGATAACCGACCGGTAATGTTAAATGTCCCAAGACAAGAGGGTGGATGAGGAAAATGGTTGGCGTGGACTCGATGGACCAAAGGGCCTGGTTCCATGCTTTACCTCTAATCTAAACTGAACTAAATGCTGCAAAAACTCCCAGAAGAAAATATATTATTTTGTACTGAACAAGGCTGGGAATGTCTACTGAATGTCACACCCTGGTGATCCCTGGTCTTGAGAGCGGGAAGTGACCAACTAGTGGAATCTAGGCAAACTCTGCTGCTTCTTTCCCAGACATCAACCTGCCCAGCGTCTTAGACACATATATGCTTCCCTTGCTTTGGGAACAGCTCCATTCAAGAGCACACAATATTGTAGAGAGTTGCGGACGCAGTCCAGACCATCACACAAACCAGCCTCCCTTCCATTGACTCCATCTGCACCTCACGCTGCCTCTGCAAGGCCAGCAGCATCATCAAGGACCAGTCTCACCCCCCAGTCACTCCCTCTTCTCCCCTCTCCCATCAGGCAAGAGGTACAAGAGGCAAACTCCGTCTCATCCTCTCCGTTCTCACAGCATGGCAACGGAGGCGTTTGCCTGACCGTAGCAGCTGGAACAGTCCGTTGCTGGGGTGGAAGGGGTCTTCCATGATCTTGTTGGCTCTGGAGTTGCACCTCCTGATGTATAGTTCCTGCAGGGGGGTGAGTGTAGTTCCCATAGTGCGTTCGGCCGAACACACTACTCTCTGCAGAGCCTTCTTGTCCTGGGCAGAGCAGTTCACAAACCAGATTGTAATGTTTCCGGACAAGATGCTTTCCACAGCCGCTGAGTAGAAGCACTGGAGGATCCTCAGAGACACTCTGAATTTCCTCAATTGCCTGAGGTGGTAAAGGCACTGCCTTGCCTTAAGGGCCTGTCCCACCAGCATGCAACTCCATGCAGTGAGCGCAACCTAACGTGGTCGCTTGAGCCGTCCGGCCTCGCGGGACCAGTCCCACTTCGTTCGCCGGAGCCGTATGGAGTTGTGCGGAGCTGGTCCCGACATTGCACGGGGCTCAGAAAAACTTACCGTGAACTTCGCTCCAACTTCGCTCCAATGTTGCGCCACTCACCCGATCTCCGCGCGGCCCCCGTTGCCGGTTTGGTCGCGCTTGCCGCATGCAGGCGCATGCTGGTGGGACCGGCCCGTTACTCACGAGTGCTGCAGCGTACGATGTCCATGTCATATCCTCAGAGTTGTGGACTCCCAGGCATTTAAAACAGCTCACCCTATCCACAGTATCCCCATTTATCCTCAATGGTGTGTACGTCCTCGGATGATGTGTGGGGCATCCGGAAACATGGACGTCTACAAGCGTAGAGACCTACCGACTGCGAAGGGCTGTGAAGGACGCAAAAAAGAGGTACAGAGACAAGATGGAGTCACAGATGGAGCAGCAGGACACCAGACCTTGTGGCAGGGGCTACGGATTGTAACCAACTACCGGAGCACCCCCCACCCCCCCTCAACCGGAAGTGCCGGCACCTCCCTGACCCGAACTCCTTTTACGCTCGTTTCGAGACGGGCAACATCACCCCAGGCCTGCTGAATAACGTCAATACCGCCAGCGTGCTGGCTATCGAAGCTGAATGGAGGAATGTGCACACGTTATGTCTGCACATAAATGGGGATAATGAAGATAAATACCAAGCAATTAGCCTGCAAACCTGCACGTTTTTTGGAGTGTGGGAGGAAACTGGAGCACCCGGAGAACGTACAAACTCCGTACAGACAGGATCGAACCCGGGTCTCTGGCGCTGTAAGGCAGCAACTCTACCGCTGCGCCACCGTGCTGCCCATGGGGGGGGTTGGAGGCGGGGGGGGGGGGGGGGGGATTGGCTGCTCTGGGAAGTGTGTCTGCCCAACGTTACTAACGGACCCCTGTACGACCCGGACGGCAGCTGCTATATCTGTAGCGTCTGCACATTCTCCTGTCCGTTACCGTGTGGGTTTCCACTGAGTGCTCTGGTTTCCTCCCACATCCCAGAGACGTGCAGATTTGCAGGTTAACTGGCCGCTGTAAAATGCCCCTCGTGTGCAGGGAGTGGATGAGAAAGTGGGAGAAGGTACAACTGGTGTAAATGGGTGATCGCTGGCCGGTATAAACCCAGTGGGCCGAAGGGCCTGTTTCCACACAGAATCTCTAAAACTAAATGGTTTGTTGCCGTCATCAGTCAGTATTCCGTGCCCGATCACTAAACTCAACTTGCAGATTTGATTCTTCATTAGTCTGGGTGTCTAATGTTACTCGGAGACAGCAGGAGAATGGGGCTGAGAGGGAGAGATGGACCCGCCATGATTGAATGGCGGAGCAGACTCGAGGGGCTGAATGGCCTAATTCTGCTCCCGTGATTTCTTAGGCCTCTGTGAAAGCCTCTTGTGTAGCGCGGATGCAAAAGTGAGATAACATAAACTGGTGTAAGTGGGTGATCAATAGTCGGCACGGACTCGATGGGCTGAAGGGCCAGTTTCCATGCAGTTTCTGTCAATTCAGTTCAATCAACTAACGTGGGGACAGGTGTCAGTGATGCCATACTATTTAGAGTCTGGAAAAGTTCAGGGTTCAGGCTGTGACAGTCTTGAGGGCCTGTCCCCCTGTACGAGCTAATTCAAGAGCTCTCCCGAGTTTAAAAAAAAAATCAAACTCGTGGTAAGCACGTAGAATGTACGTAGCGGGTACGTCGGATCTCGGGGACATCTCTTAGCGGCTCGTAACGCTACTGTCAGGTACTCGGGGAAACGCTGTAAGTTCGTGAAGACTCTTGAAGATTTTTCAACATGTTGAAAAATGTCTACAAGAGCCCCGAGTACCGACGGGTGGCCATTACCGTAATTCTCCGAGTTTGAATCAGGGGAAACTCGGGAGAGCTCTCGAATTAGCTCGTACAGTGGGACAGCCCCATTACACCGCGAGTCCTTCTCAGCGTAGAAGAGCAGGGAAAAGGGGACACTTGAAGCTTCTGCCGCTGTGAGATGTAGTTGCACGTCGTGCCGACCCCTCGGCCCAGTTTGTAACCTTTTGCAGTGATCTGGTTTCAACGTGCAGGGCAAGCCGGGCAGGAGCGTTTGCAGAAGCCCAGGCACGGCACTAAATATGCCACTCGACTGTAACTGAAAACTCTCTTACTCCAAGTTATCACTTTACCTCTGAGCTGCTCTGAATAAGGACCAGTTATAAACTGTCCTGCAGAACCCGAGCGCGGGGCCATTAGTGATGTTTCTCTGCTCCACCCTCACTGAGGGTCTCAGCCTACTGGTTAGGACCCTCTTACTCCCCTCTTAAGCCCGTAAGTTCATGTCATGAGAACACTATCAAGGGCTACCATCTACCTCATTGGAGACCCTCGGACTATCTATGAGCAAGAATGTCATTGTCCTATCTGGGTGCACATGACAACATGCTATCTTGACTTGACTAGAATCGGACTTTACTAGAGTTTATCTTGCAGTAAACGATATTCCCTTCACCCCGTATCTGTACACTGTGGACGACTCGATTATAATCATGTACACTCTTTCTGCCGACTGGAAACAAAAAGCTTCACAATGATACACTGAGTTACACCAGTACTTTGGGTCCATCCTCAGCATAAACCCAGCATCTGCTGCTCCTTCCCACACACAGTCAGTTGTCAGAGGGTTTGCGCTGACAAGCAGTGAGGTTGTGTTAGATATTGAATCTCGGTCGGAGCATGGGGATTACCCCGAGTGCTGTTCCCCAGTTGGAGTGCTGCACAAAAGACATTGGATAAGGTACAACGTCTTGCTGGAACCTCAGCCGTGACTGAGGGGAAGGATTGGACCCATCTGGGAAACCTTACTCCAAAAAGGTGAAGACTTGGGATTGAAGGATTTTGGTGGGAAGGGACGGAGATGTTGTCGCCTGGAAGTGGATCCGAGTGAGTGGCTTAGAAGATGACAAATCCAAGAGGACGTTCAGGAGCTTCTCTTGTCCTCGAGAGAGCGAACGGTTAGAATGTGGACCTCACCACCCACCACAAGTGGTGGAGGGATAATGAATGGACGTGTCTCAATGGAACACAAAGTGCTGGAGTAACTCAGCGGGCCAGGCAGCATCTATGGAGAACATGGACAGGTGATGTTTTGGGGCATGGCCCATCTTCAGACTGAGTGTTCAAAGGGAGGTTAGATACCTACAAGTGTGAGGGAGTGATAGGATTTGTTGATGAGTTGAGTTGAAGGGTTGCAAGAGAGTTGAGGAGATCAGAGAACAGGGTGAATGGTCCATTGATATGAAGCAATGGGGCGTAGACTGGTGACTGGGTCATAGTGGAATCAAGGGATATGGGGAGAAGGCAGGCACGGGTTATTGATTGGGGACGATCAGCCGTGATGGCAATGAATGGCGGTGCTGGCTCGAAGGGCCGAATGGCCTCCTCCTGCTCCTCTCTTCTATGTTTCTAAGGCTGGTGACCGGGGCAAAGACGGCTGCCACTGTCGTGGGAGTCGGGGGAGGCGAGGATGAGCTGAGACCGATGTCCCCACCATAGGAAGGTAAAGAATACTGGCCCACACGAGGAACTGCAGGTGCGGGATACCCGAGCAAAACACAAATTGCTGGAGTAACTCAGCGGGTCAGGCAGCAACTCTGGAGAACATGGATAAGGAACGTATTTGGTCGGGGCCCTTCTTCAAACCGACTGTCGGGGGGGAGGGGGGGACGGAGAAGAAAAGAGGTGGCGAGTGATAGGTGGATAAAGATGAGGGGAGATTGAAGGGAAAAGGTGAAAGGGGGCCGGGATAGTGGGAATATCAGGTCGTACGTCATGACCTCTTTCGTCCAGTTGTCCATAACAGCACAAAAGGAACGATCTTTGGAATAAGGGACACTTTGTTCCAATTGTAAATGAGCACTGTAGTTTAGTGATTTAGTTTAGTGCATAAGTTATTGGGGCAGAATTTGGCCATTCGCCCATCGAGTCTTCTCTGCCATTCAATCATGGTTGATCTATCTATCTCTCTCTCACTTTCAACTCCATTCTCCTGCTTTCGCCCCATAACCCCTAACACCATTACAAATTAAGAATCTCTACTGTCAAAAGATCCATTGACTTGGCCTCCACAGCCGTCCGGGGCAATGAGTTCCACAGATTCACCACCTACTAAAGAAAGTCCTCCTCATCTAAAGGTACATTCTAGACTCTCCCACTAGTGGAAACATCCTCTCCACATCCATGGAGAGACTAATGTGCTGGATTAAAATGATTGACTAGGAAGGATATGGATCATGTGCAGGCAGACAGGGCCAATGCGGAGTTTTTTACCCAGAGTAGCAAAATCGAGAACCGGAGAATATAAGTCTAAGATGAAGGGCTAAATTAATAGGAGCCTGAGGGGCAACCTTTTTTCACAGGGAGGGAGGGGGGGGGGGGGGGTGGATCAGTGCCGGAGGAGGTAGTTGAGGCAGGTACTATCACAACGTTTATGAAACTTTAGGACAGTGACATGGACTGGTCTGGTGGGATATGGGCCCAACGCAGGCAGGTGGGACTAGTGTAGGTGGGGCATGCTGTTTGGTGTGGCCGAGTTGGGCCAAAGGGCCTGTTTTTGTGCTGTGTGACTCTATGAGTTTAGTCTATCTTGACATTGTGGGCCGAAGGGCCTATCCCTGTTCTATTCTATATTCTCTGATTCCATCCTTGTACTTCAGCCTTATATCTCCAATACCAGTCTTTGCCACTGGGGCAACGATAGACACAAGAAGTTGGAGTAACTCAGCGGGACAGGCAGCATCTCTGGAGGGAAGGAATGGGGGACTTTTTGGGTCGAGACCCTTCTTCCACGAGAGGGCTCTGCATTGGGCTTGTTGCATGCACCCCTGCACCGGTGCTGCCCATGCATGGCCCATGGGTTGCATGCATTGCACCAACCCGCCCTGGCGGTTCCGCAAGGTCCTAGTGCCCCAACGTTCATCATTAATTGATCAGGAGAAAAGGCTTGTAATTGGGTGCTGCAGTCAGGAACTAGAACCTGGTGCTAGGACCATGTGGAGCCGCAATGTTACAGTAATCTGAGGAAAAAACTGCAGGTGCCTTTAATAGATGATAAACAAAAACCAAGCCTGCGGAAGGAGGTTAGCTGATGGTCAAAGTGGCTCAGCAATGGAGCTGAGACCCAGGTTCGATCCAGACCTCTGATGCTGCCGGTACGGAGTTTGCACGTTCTCCCTGTGACTGTGTGGGTTTTCTCCGGGTGCTCGGGTTTCCTCCCACATTCCAAAGACGTGCGGGTTTGCAGGTTAATTGGCTTCTGTACGTTGTTCCTCGTGTGTGGGATAGAACTGGTGTAGGGGTGATCACTGGTCAGCATGAACTCGGTGGGTCGAAGGGCCTGTTTCCACGCTGGCTCTCCAAACGACAGTGCTCAATCCTACCAGATTGATCCATTTAGATAAAAGAAACCTTTCAACCTGACGAATATGGGGTAGGTTTGAGTGTAATGGAAGTAGTGTGCGAGTTGTGGAGTATTAGAGCCAACCCAACTTGCCCACACCAACCAACATGTCCTAGCTACTCGAGTCCCACTTGCCTGCATTTGGCCCATATCCCTCCAAACCTGACCTATCCATATACCTGTCTAATTATTTCTTAAATGTTGAATAGAATAATTCCAGCCTCAACTACCTCCTCTGACACCCACCATCCTTTGCGTGAAAAAGTTACCCCCTATTGAATCTTTCCCCCCTCACCTTAAACCTATGTCCGCTGGTTCCCGATTCCCCAACTCTGGGCAAGAGACTCTGGGCATCCGCCTGGTTTTCCCATGGGTTTTGATTCATTGGGGTTGGTGGAAAGGAATGTGAGAGATGGTGAGGAGTGATGCAGAGCAGCGGTGGTGAAGGAGTCGTACAGTACGGAAACGGGCCCTTCGGCCCATCTTGCCCATGCTGACCAAGATACCCCATCTACACCAGTCCCACCTGCCGGCGTTTGGCCCACATCCCTCTTTGGTCCAAATTGCTTACTTGCAGGGTACAAGGGAGGGAGGGGAGAATGCACTCAATCCCTGAAACCTTGAAGGGCGGCTACGGTGGCGCAGCGGTAGAGTTTCTGCCTTACAGCGCTTGCAGCGCCGGAGACCCGGGTTCGATCCTGACTACGGGTGCTGTCTCTATGGGGTTTCTCCATGTGACCTGCGTGGGTTTTCTCTGAGATCTTTGGTTTCCTCCCACACTCCAAAGACGTACAGGTTTGTAGGTTAATTGGCTTGGTGCTAGTGTAAATTGTCCCTAGCGTGCGTAGGGTAGTGTTAGTGTGCGGGGATCGCTGGTCGGTGCGGGCCCGGTGGGCCGAAGGGCCTGTTTACGCACTGTATTTCTAAACTAAACTAAACTAATCTGTGACATGGACTGGTTGATGTTCCCGTGGCTTTGGGCTCTCTGGCCCATGCAGGGCTGGGTGGGGGATGCAGGATTTCTTGGGGTTGGCACAATTTGCAAGATTTTATTTAGACGCGATCAAAGGTCAAGGTGTCAGCTGACACCGAAGTATCGTTTGCTTCTCAGGAGCAGCGATTAATATTTAACAATCATCTGACCCAGCGAGAATGTGCAATGTGATAGGAAGAAGCAGCCTTGACGATCTCAAGTGGCAGCGTGTCGGGGCCGGTTCAAACTCATTCGCCATCTGCCACCGCCACCGGAACGTGGAGCACGGGAGAGTTGGTCGCTCCCTGGCCCGGTTTGCCCACCGCCCCTCTGACCCGCTGCAACACCCCAGACACGGATGCCCACCTCACTGGAGATGTGTGGACCTCTTCTGGTCAGATCGCCCAGGAACGGGTGCCCAGCTTTGGTCTCTCCCCAGGTGACGTGACTTCCGTTACTCACAGAGAGACACAGAGTCACAGAGAGACACTGTCACAGAGACACAGAGACACACAGACTCACAGAGTCACAGTCACAGAGACACACGGAATCACAGTCACAGAGACACACAGATTCACAGTCACAGAGACACACAGAGTCACAGTCACAGAATGGCACAACTGGAGAACGTCCTGCAATAGCTGTCTTCTACATTTGATTCTGGACAGAAACTGATATCCATTCAGATAGTGGTGATAGTGGTTTCCACTCCTTTAGACAATAGGTGCAGGAGAAGGCCATTCGGCCCTTCGAGCCAGCACCGCCATTCAATGTGATCATGGCTGATCATCCCCAATCAGTACCCCGTTCCTGCCTTCTCTCCATATCCCCTGACTCCACTATCTTTAAGAGCCCTATCTAGCTCTCTCTTGAAAGCATCCAGAGAACCGGCCTCCACCGCCCTCTGAGGCAGGGAATTCCACAAACTCAGCTTCAGGATAACCTGGTAGTTTTGTTTTTTTAGTCATTTGTTTTATTTTTTAGTTTTCCTTTTAAGTTTTAAGTTTTCATTTTAGTTTTTAGGGTTTTAGTTTTTGGTTTTTAGGTTTAGGTTTCAGTTTTTTTTCGTATCAAAATATAATTGATTTAATTTCAACATGAAATTAAAACCAAAAAAATACAAAACCGTGGTGACGCATCCACCACCATGTTACAAAATCATCAAACACAACTATTTTACAAATATTCTAATAACCACTATACAAGCCCGGTAAAGGGGCAAGCCTCTGGCATGGGCTAAGCCCTCTTCCGCCTGGCTTGCGGATGGCCAGCTTGGCCAGGCCTAGGAGCAACCCAACCAGAAATCTTCAGCAAAGTAGCCTTGGGCAGTCTGCACCCTAGTGGCATAAATATTGAATTCTCCAATTTCCGGTAGCCCTTGCTGTCTCCTCCCCTTCTCAGCTCTCCCTCAGCCCCTGGTTCCTTCTCTTCCTTTCTCTTCCCCCCCCCCCCCCCCCCCACCCCACATCAGTCTGAAGAAGGGTTTCAGTCCAAAACGTTGCCTATTTCTTTCGCTCCACAGATGTTGCTGCACCCGCCGGGTTTCTCCAGCACTTTTGTCTACCCAGGACATCTTCAGCCCTCCCTACTCCCTAGATCCCGTCACTAGTCCTTCAGTCACTGACAGCAGAGCGGACCCTAGGTGGGGTGGCCGTGCTCCTTGCCCTAGGTTTCAGCTTTAGGTTGAAGTTTTCGTTTTTTCAGTTTTTATTTAAAGTTTTCAATTTTTTTTCAATTCTAGTTTTAGTTTTAATTTAGACATACAGCGCAGAAACAGGCCCCTTGGTCCATCAAGTCCGCTCACCCGTGGTTTCGACTCGAAACGTTGCCCATTTCCTTCGCTCCATAGATGCTGCTGCACCCGCTGAGTTTCTCCAGCACTTTTGGCTACCATCACCCATACACTAGTTTTATCCTGCACACTTGGGACAATTTGCAGATGCCAATGAACCTACAAACCCCCAGGTCTTTAGAATGTGGGAGGAAACTGGAGCCCCCCGGAGAAAACCCACGTGGTCACAGGAAGAACAGACAAACTCCACACAGACAACACCCGCAGTCTGGATCGAACTGGGGTCTCTAACACTGTGAGGCAGCAACTCGACCCTGTTATCTCTTCGGCGTTCAGCCTAACTAATCCATTAGTAGAACACCAACGTGCTGGGGTAACCCAGCGGCTCAGGCGGCATCTTTGGAGGACACACGTAGCCCTTCAGAGATGCTGCCTGACCCACAGAGTTCCTCCAGCACATTGTGTTCTGCACACCAATCCAGCACCTGCAGTTCCTTATGTCTCCATTGAACTGATCTATTAAAAAAAAATTAATTATCAAAAAAATTATCTAATTATTAAAAATAATATTGACAAGACAAATATACTAAATAAACTACTATACAACTATGTTACAATCCGTTGTTTAAGAAGGAACTGCAGATGCTGGAAAATCGAAGTGCTGGAGAAACTCGGCGGGCGCAGCAGCATCTATGGAGCGAAGGAAATGGGCAACGTTTCGGGCCGAAACCCTAAAGGGTTTTGGCCCGAAACGTTGCCTATTTCCTTGCCCTGAAGGGTTTCGGCCCGAAACGTTGCCTATTTCCTTCGCTCCATAGATGCTGCTGCACCCGCTGAGTTTCACCCGCACTTTTGTCTACCTGATGCTACAATCCTTGTCCAGGATTCATTCAAACCCCCCGCGGCGCCCAGCGGTCCTGGAAATCCCCCTGGGCGCCTGTGGGCAGCACGCGGTCTCTCCCCAACACCACCCGGGCGCGGACGTAACCCCGGAAAAGGGGCAGGCAGCCGGCTCGGGCATGGAGCTGGTCTATTGGTGTGGTCGCTGCAAACAGCACAGGGTTGACTGCACATCAGCAATGTGTGTCGGGCTGTGTCAGAGTGAGGGGTGAGGATGGCCACAGACTGCAGTACGATGGCACACTCTTATCTTGCGGAGCTCCAGCCTACACTGGCCGACACTCTCCGATCACACAGGGCTCTGAGCAAAGGACAAGGATGTAATGCTGAGGTTCTATAAAGGGCCTGTCCTACAAGCATGCAACACTATGCGATGAACGCGATCAAACTAGAAGCGGGGGCCGCGCGGAAGTCGGGTGATCCCCTGTACAGGGCCATTCCCACCAGCATACGCCTGCATGTGGCAAGCGCGACCAAACCGGCAGCAGGGGCCGCGCGGAGGTCGGATGAGTGGCGCAACGCGGCGCAAAGTGAGGCGAACTTGGAGCGAAGTCTAAGGTAAGTTCACCAGGACAGAGTGGGGACACACAGAGAGGGGCACAGAGGCTCACACACACACACAGGGCCACAGAGCCACACACATAGAGGGTTACGGAGGCACGACGTCGGCGCGGAATTTTTGAACATAGTCAGTTTTTCGGAGCCCTGCGCGATGTCGGGACGAACTCCGCACAATTCCGCACGGCTCCGGCGATCGAAGTGGGACCGGCCTCGCGACGCCGGACGGCTCAAGCGACCACGTTAGGTCGCGCTAATCGCATAGAGTTACATGCTTGTAGGACAGGCCCTTAAAACGCTGGTCAGACCACATTTGGAGTATAGGGCGGCACGGTGGCGCAGCGGTAGAGTAACTGCCTTACAGTGCCAGAGATCCGGGTTCAATCCTGACTACGGGTGCACGGAATTATACGGAATTTGTACGTTCTCCCCGTGACCTGCGTGGGTTTTCTCCAAGATCTTCGGTTTCCTCCCACACTCCAAAGACGTGCAGGTTTGTAGGTTAATTGGCTTGGTATAATTGTAAATTGTCCCTAGTGTGTGTTGGATAGTTTTAGTGTGGGGGGATCGCTGGTTGGCGCGGACTCGGTGGACCGAAGGGCCTGTTTCCGCGCTGCTATTGTGAGCAGTTGCAAACATTTTGATTTTTTTTTAACCCAGTAGATTCAATTCTTTGGGATTTTAAATTGTCTCAGTGCTGGTCACCACACTTTAAATTACTTACTCTATCAAATAAAGAGTCCATGCAGCCCATTAGATGCATGCCAGCTCTAAGCAGAGCAATCCTCTGTCGTAATACCATCTCCTATTTGCTCTGCACCCCTGCAATTTCATCTCCAGCTCCCCTTTGAATCTTTAGCCACTTCTGAAGAACAAGGGGCTTTGCAACATCCCGCTGCAGTAGGTGGGACATGGATGGTGGATGGGACACTTGGGAAGCTGGAACAGTCAGGAGAACGTGCAAACTCCACACGGGCAGCGCCGGTGGGCAGGATGGATGAGAGAGGGCAGTAGAAGAGATTTCTCGGATGGATCCAAGGACGATGGATTTCAGCTCCAGGGCAGGCACAAGAATGTTGGAGCAACGCGTCGCGTCGGGCAGCATCTCTGGAGGACAAGGGTTGAGTGACGATGCAGGTCGGGACCACGTCTCCTGACTCAGAAGATCCCTTGACAGAAAGTGGTCCTCTGCTGACTGGTGTCCCAACCCTATTCCAGGTACCGGTGGCTATCCAAGATAAAATGTTGCCTCATCTCTCACGTCATAAATGATAAAACGTTGAGGAGCCAGTGCCGATCCCTGTGGTGTGTCGCTGGTTAAATCTTGCCCGTGAGGAAAGACCCGTTTATGATTCTTGTTGGCCGCCTGTTTTCTATCCGTACCTTTGTTTGTTACCTTTGAGCTTTCAGTTTCTCAATCCTGTCTACGGCTGCTGTCTGTATGGAGTTTTTAACGCTCTCCCCGTGACCGCGTGGGTTTTCTCCGGGTTCTCGGGTTTCCTCCCACAATCGATAGACAAACAGGTTTATGGGTTAATGATGTCAGCTTATCAGATGTCTCTTGGAAATCTAAGTGCGGAACAGCTCCTAGTTCCCCAGAATCCTTCTATTTCATATCTCATGATAACACAGTAGGATGCCATTCAGCCCATCAACTGAGGGGTGGCATGGCGGCGCAGCAGTAGAGTTGCTGCCTAATGCCCCTGTCCCATTTAGGACACCTGAACGGAAACCTCTGGAGACTTTGCGTCCCACCCAAGGTTTCCGTGCGGTTCCCGGAGGTTTTTGTCAGTCTCCCTAATAGTTGAAAGTGGTTTCCATTTTTAGAAATCGGTAACTTTTTAGTCGAAGCCGGTTGCGGTGCTAGTTGAAGGTGGTTGCCGGAGGGACAAAAACCTCCGGGAACCGCACGGAAACCGCATGGAAACATTGGGTGGGGCGCAAAGTCTCCAGAGGTTTCCGTTCAGGTTTCCTAAGTGGGACAGGGGCATTACAGTGCTTGCAGCACTGGAGACCCGGGTTCGATCCCGACTACGGGTGCTGTCTGTACGGAGTTTGCACGTTCACCCCGTGACATGCGTGGGTTTTTTCCGAGATCCTCGGTTTACTCCCACACTCCGAAGGCGTACAGGTTTGTAGCTTAAATGGCCTGTGTTTGTTTACTTGGTACAAGTGTAATTGTATCTGCGCGGTAGTCTACACTAAACTAAACTCCACACTGTCTCTACGCATCAGCCTCTTTCCTCAACCGGCCACAAAGTGCTGGAGTAACTCAAAGCGACACGGTGGTGCACGATAGATTTGCTGCCTTACGGCGCCAGAGACTATAGGTGCTGTCTGTGTGGAGTTTGTACGTTCTCCCTGTGACTGCACGAGTTTTCAGATTCTCTGGTTTCCGCCCACACTCCAAGGACGTGCAGGTTTGTCGCCGAATTGGCTTCAGTAAAAGTTGTAAATTGCCCCTGGAGTGTGTAGGATAATGTTGGTGTGCAAGTATCGCCGGTCGGCATGAACCCGGTGGGCCGAAGGGCCTGTTTTTGCGCTGTTTCTCTAAACGAACCTCAGAGGGTCAGGCAGCATCCCTGGAGAACATGGACAGGTGGCGTTTTGCATCGAGACCCTTCTTCAGACTGGTCAACTGATTCCCCCATAACCTATTCTTGGTCATTTGCCCTTTGAACTCCACTCAAATTCTGCAACTCATCGACCCAGAAGGTTAATTAACGGCCAATTAACCTAGCAAACATGTCGGGGATGTGGGAGGAAACTGGATCACCCGGGGGGGGGGGGGGGGGGGTGGTAACCAAAGTGGACACGGCGAGAATGCAAATGTCACACAGGCCGCATCCGTGACTCCATCTCTGCTCTCCAATTGGAGGCGTGGGTTCGAATCCCACTTCTGACACCACGTTGGTTTGGAGTCCCGGTAATAATAAAGACCTCACACCATGTAAGGTTATACACTGTTTATTTAGAATAAACAACTACAAGCTCCCACTTGAGAGTTCACTTCAGGCTGGGGAGTGCAGGAGACCGAGACGCTAATAAACTAGTGGGGGTAACTACGAAAGGATGACTCCTAACATGAGCCACTAATCTACAGGTGGAAGCCCGACCACGGGACCCGTGAGGCAGCAGCACTACCCGCTGTGCTGCTTGTCGCCAGATCGGTCCGCTGGTGCACATTCCAGAGTCCGGGGATCGACACTGACCTTGGGTGTGGAGTTTGCACGCTCTCCCTGTGACCGCGTGGGTTTCCTCCGGGTGCTCCGGTTTCCTCCTACACCCCAAAGACGTGCATGTTTGTCGGTGAGCTGTCCGCTGTAAATAGTCCCTGGTGTATGGGGTGTGGACGTGAAGGTGGGATAACAGGGGGCTAGTGTGAGCGGGTGATCGATGGTTGGCATGGACTCAGGTTGGCGGGCCTGTATGTCTCATTCAGTCAGTGAAGGAGAATATATACACACAGCTGTACTGGCTGTGAGGTACCATTCACAGTTTAAGGATAAGGGGGAATCCCTTTAGGAGCGAGATGAGGAAAACATTTTTCACACAGAGAGTGGTGAGTCTCTGGAATTCTCTGCCACAGAAGGTAGTTGAGGCCAGTTGATTGGCTATATTTAAGAGGGAGTTAGATGTGGCCCTTGTGGCTAAAAGGATCAGGGGGTATGGAGGGAAGGCAGGTACAGGATACTGAGTTGAATGATCAGCCATGATCGTATTGAATGGCGGTGCAGGCTCGAAAGGCCGAATGGCCTACTCCTGCACCTATTTTCTATGTTTCTATGTTTCTAAAGCGGTACATAAACACAGAGGACTCAGGGTTCATGTCGAAGGCGGCATGGATGTTGAGAAAGGGCCTGAATAGATGGAGCCCTGATGTACAGGAGCAAGAATGTGTAATGGTAAATAGTGGAGCCTCTGACTCACAGCTCCAGTGATGCCTCGTCAACCCTGAACTCTGGCCCTGTCTGTGTGGAGTTTGCATGTTCTCCCTGTGTCGGCGCGGGTTTCCACTCTCGTGGGCACAAAGTACTGGTGTAACTCAGCGGGACAGGCAGCATCCCTGGAGAACATGGATAGGCTACGTTTCGGATGGGAACCCTTCTTCAGACCGCACGTCGGAAGAAGAGTCCCGGACCTGCAAAGTCACCGATCCATCTTCTCCGGAGATGCTGCCTGACCTGCTGTTACTCCAGTATTTTGTGTCCTTTTGCGTAAATCAGCATCTGCAGTTCCTTGTTCTTACAAAAAAAAACATACGAGTTGGTGGGATGGTGTAAATGAATCCATCATAGTTGGTGTGGACCCGGTGGGCTGAAGGGCCTGTGATCACAGCGTGTGAAACTGAGTCAGGATGAGCCCGTACAAAACATCACTGGCCATAGTTGGAGTGGGTCCCAATTGGGCCACCACCCTTTAAGAAAGATGTGAAGACATTCAGGAGGAATTAGTTCTGAAGCTTTTTTGTTGTTGGACAAAAATGCTGGAGAAACTCAGCGGCTGAGGCAGCATCTATGGAGCGAAGGAAATAGGCGACGTTTAGGGCCGAAACCCTTCTTCAGACTGATGTGTGGGTGGGGATGGGGGGGGGGGTGGGCGGGAAGAAGAAGGGAAGGAGCCAGTGGGTTGAGGGAGAGCTGAGAAAGGGAGGTGAAAGTAAGGACTTCTTGAAATTGGAGAAGTCCGTGTTCATACCGCTGGGGTGTAAACTGCCCAAGCGAAATATGAGGTGCTGCTCCTCTAATTTACGGTGGTC
This sequence comes from Raja brachyura, assembly GCA_963514005.1. Next base: position 9,138,566 of record OY740818.1, read on the forward strand.
CTCACTCTGGCCTTGGAGGAGGCCCAGGACAGAGAGGTCGGATTCGGAATGGGAGGGGGAGTTGAAGTGCTGAGCCACCGGGAGTTTGGGTGGCATCAAGCCCACTGTTGCCGAAAATTTTTCTACATGTTGAAAATTTAGCGGCGGCCAGAAGGACGCGGCAAGTTTTTGCGTGACTGAGGAGATCCCGGCGACCACCGGCAACAAACTAGTCGCCTGTAGTTGGGGCAGGCCCTTAAGTCATCATCAGTATTGCATACTAACTAATGGTAGCAACGGTGTAACGGCCATCGTAGAGTCTGTCCTCACCTTCTCCATCATGGTCTGGTTTGGCTCAGCCACCAAGCACGACACCCGGAGGCTGCAGCGAATCGTCCAATCAGCAGAGAAGGTTATTGGCTGCAACCTTCCCTCCATTGATGAACTGTACACAGCAAAGGGCCAGGAAGCGAGCGGGCAAGATCATCTCTGACCCCTGTCACCCTGGCCACAAACTCTTTGAATCACTTCCTTCAGGAAGGCGACTCCGGACTGTCAAAGCTGCCACAGCCAGACATAAAAACAGCTTTTATCCACGAGTAATTGCTCTACTCAACAGCCAAAAATCTGTAGCCTCCCTTTGATCTGTATTTTGTTGGTTCACTTGCTTGATCAATGGTGTTTTATCATTAATGTCTATTATTATTAATGTTTAGTGTTTTCTGAGTCATTCGTAACTGTCACTGTATGTCATGTTGTTACTTGTGGGCGGAGCACCAAGGCAAATTCCTTGTATGTGAATACTTGGCCAATAAACTTACTTACTTAAATCAAGTTCTATCTTCAGCTCAGGCCTTTGGTTAAAGTGCTTGTGGCTTTGTAACCTTGACGATGCTCGGGTAGAGAGCCACTGCCTCACTGCGCCAGAGACCCTGGTTCGATCCTGACCTCGGGTACAGTCTATGCCCCTCTGAAATTGTCCCTGGTGGGTCGAGAATGGATGAGAAAGTGGGATAACATAGAACTAGTGTGGACGGGTGATCAATGGTCAGCGTGGACTCGGTGGGCCGATGGATAGAACTGCGGATGCTGGTTTAAATCAAAGGTAGACACAAATTGCTGGAGTAACTCTGCGGGACAGGCAGTACTGAAGAAGGGTCGTGACCCGAAACGTCACCCATTTTTTCTCTCCAGAGATGCTGCCTGTCCCGCTGAGTTACTCCAGCTTCTTGTGTCTACCTGCGGTGGGCCGATGGGCCTGCTTCCATGCTGTATCTTCAAGCTAAGCTACTGATCCAATCGAGTTTCATCACAAGACAGTAAAGGGCCTGTCCTGCCAGCATCCGACTCCATGCGATGAACGCGATCAAACTAGAAGCGGGGGCCGCGCGGAGGTCGGGTGATCCCCTGTACAGGGCCGTTCCCACCAGCATGCGCCTGCATGCGGCAAGCGCGACCAAACCGGCAGCGAGGGCCGCGCGGAGGTCGGGTGAGTGGCACAACCCGGCGCAAAGTGAGGCGAACTTGGAGCGAACTCTTAAGGTAAGTTCGCCAGGACAGAGAGGGGCACACAGAGAGGGGCACAGAGGCACACACAGAGGGCCACGGAGCCACACACATAGAGGGTCATGGAGGCACCTACAGTGAGGGTCATGGAGGCACGACGTCGAGGCGGTGTGTAATGCGTCGAGGCGACTGCGAGCCGACAAGCCGTTGCCGCGCGGAATTTTTGAACATTGTCAGTTTTTCGGAGCCCCGAGCGATGTCGGGACGAACTTCGCACATTTCCGCACGGCTCCGGCGATCAAAGTGGGACCGGCCCCGCGACGCCGGACGGCTCAAGCGACCACGTTAGGTCGCGCTCATCGCATAGAGTTGCATGCTGGTGGGACAGGCCCTTAACTCTTTGCCTACTTCCCTGTCTGCTGAAGTGTTTCATAGAAAGACAGTTGTTGGCCTGTGTTAGTTTTCAGAGATACAGCATGGTAACAGGCCCTTCGGCCCACCAACTCCATGCCAACTATCGATCACCCATACACTGCACATTAAGGACAATTTTACAGAAGCCAATTACCCTACAAACCCGCACATCTTTGGAATGTGGGAGGAAACCGGAGCACATGGAGAAAACCCACGCGGTCACAGGGAGAACACAGACGGCAGCCGCAGTCAGGATCGGACCCGGGTCTCTGGCGCTGTGAGGCAGCAACTCTACCGCTGCGCCACCGTGCACTGTTCGTGGTGGCTCCTGTCAAGTGCTGAGGAACACTTGAAACACAGGCCGTACAAATATCCATCTCGTTTGTGGTTTGTGTGCAACACTCAGTGTTGAATCTTTATCCTGGCTGCGTTAGGTTCCAACCTGCCCAACGGCTTTGCAGTGTTGCGGGGCCAAGACACAGCCTACAGATACAGATACACCATGGCCCCTGCTCAAACATCCACCCCAACTCTGATCGTACAAAGCTGCTCGTGTCATTCGGCCTTGCTATCTCGTTAGTGGCAAATATAGGCTGTGATGGCCTGAGAGTTCAGGAGACGGTGCAGTGGTCGAGCTGCTGCCTTGCACACCAGAGACCCCAGCTCAACCCTGACTACGGGCGCTGTCTGTACAGAGTTTGTACGTTCTCCCCATGACCGCGTGGGTTTTCTCCGGCTGCTCCGGTTTCTTCCCACATTCCAAAGACGCGCGGGTTTGTAGTTTAATTGGCTTCTGTAAATCGTCCCTAAAGTGTAGCATGTGGAAGTGTGAATACACAGAACTTGTGTACGTGTGATCGAGTGTAGACTCGGTGGGCTGAAGGGTCTGATTACACGCCGTATCTCCACACTAAATAAAACGAAACTGAGGCAAGTGATGATGAACGCTGAGATATAATTTCATATGGTCATAAGTGATAGGAGTAGAATTAGGCCATTCGGCCCATCAAGTCTACTCCGCCATTCAATCATGGCTGACTTCCTTCTAACCCCACCCTTGCACCTACCACTGACGGCCGTCCCACAGAAACACACGGCGTCTCGTCAGCAAACTGCCGTCACACAAGAGCTTTAGACTCCAACGAGATGCCCGCACCGTGTGACAAGATCAATGCTGTCCACTATTTGTAAGCACGGTTCAGTGCAATGCCCCTGTCCCACTTAGGAAACCTGAACGGAAACCTCTGGGGACTTTGCGCCCCACCCAAGGTTTCCGTGCGGTTCCCGGAGGTTTTTGTCAGTCTACCTAGTGGTCGAAAGTGGTTTCCGTATCAAAAATCGGTAATTTTTTAGTCTAAGCTGGTTGCGAGGCTAGTTGAAGGTGGTTGCCGGAGGACAAAAACCTCCGGGAACCGCACGGAAACCTTGGGTGGGGCGCAAAGTCTCCAGAGGATTCCGTTCAGGTTTCCCAAGTGGCACAGGGGGATAAGTGCACTTTACGCCAGTTCCAAGCGGCATACCCCTCAATAGCAACAGCAGTCTGAAGAAGGGTCCCGACCCGAAACGTCACCTATCCTTGTTCTCCAGAGATACCGCCTGTCCTGCTGAGTCACTGCGGCAATTTGGGTCCTTTTGTGTAAACCAGCATCTGCAGTTCCTTGGTTCTGAAAAAAAACATGTGAGTTGGTGGGATGGGTTGTAAATGAATCCAACATGTTTGGTGTGGACCCGGTGGGCTGAAGGGTCGTTTGTTCTAGGTTGTACTGTGTATCACTTAAAATGTAGGAGCACTTGAAATGGAAAAGACTAACTAGTCCCGTGAGCCTCCTCACCAATCAATAAGATCATGACCAATCCAACCTTGATCTCAACACTTTCCCACTCACTTTCCATTCCCCCAGACCCCCTGTCGTTTAGTTTAGAGAGGCAGCACGGATACAAGCCCTGCGGCCCACCGAGACCGCACCGACCAGCGATCCCCATACACTAGCGCTACCCTACACACTGGGGACAGTTTATAATTTTTACAGAGGCCAATTAACCAACTAGCCTGCAGGTGTTTGGAATGTCGGAGGAAACCGGAGCACCCACGCGCACACCGGGAGAGCGTACAAACTCCGTACAGGCAGCACCCGTAGTCAGGATCGAACCAGGGTCTCCCTGGCGCTGTAAGGCAGCAGCTCTACCACTGAGCCACCGTGCCGCTTTGATGGTCCAACAGTCTTCCAATGTTGCTTAGGTGCGACCCCACATACACAGTTATAGAGGGGCGCAGTGGGGAGTCGCTGCCTCACAGCGCCAGAGACCCGGGTTCCAGCCGGACAACTGGTGCTGTCTGTATAGAAACATAGAAAAATAGGTGCAGGAGCGGGTCATTCAATATGATCACGACTTCTTCTTCTTGCGTACGGCGTGCGCAGCCTAAAGTTGTCGGACAACTTGCTCTATTTGATCTTATTTGATTGTGCACGCCGGGTTGATTGCATTCATCGATACAGGGCAGACCACGTGAAGGTTGCAATCTCCCACCCCATGACCATGGATGATCATCTAAAATCAGTACCCCGTTCCTGCTTTTCCCCCATATCCCTTGATTCCTTCAGCTCTAAGAGCTAAATCTAACTCTCTTAAAACCATCCAGTGAATTGGCTTCCACTGCCTTCTGTGGCAGAAAATTCCACAGATTCACAACTCTCTGGGTGAAGAAATTCTTCCTCACCTCAGTCCTAAATGGCCTACCCCTATTTTCATAAACTGTGACCCCTGGTTCTGGACTTCCCCCAACATCGGGATCATTTTTCCTGCATCTTGCCTGTCCAATCCTTTAAGAATGTTATATGTTTCTATGAGATTCCCTCTCATCCTTCTAAATTCCAGCGAATACACGCCCAGTCAACCCATTCTTTCATCATACGTCAGTCCAGCCATCCCGGGAATTATCCCGGGAACCTACGCTGCACTCCCTCAATAGCAAGAATGTCCTTCCTCAAATTAGGAGACCAAAATTGCACACAATACTCCAGGTGCGGTCTCACCAGGGCCCTGTACAACTGCAGTAGGACCTCCTTGCTCCTAAACTCAAATCCTCTCACAATGAAGGCCAACATGCCATTAGCTTTCTTCACTGCCTGCCGAAAGTGCATGCTGACTTTCGGTGACTGATATACAAGCACACCCAGGTTTATCCCCTTTTCCTAATCTGACACAGTTCAGATAATAATCTGCCTTCCTGTACTTGTCACCAAAGTGGATAACCTCACATTTATCCACATCATACTGCATCTGCTATGCATCTGCCACTTACCCAACCTATCCAAGTCACCCTGCAGCCTCATAGCATTCTCCTCGCAGCTCACACTGCCACCCAGCTTTGTATCATCCGCAAACTTGGAGATGTCAAGTCAAAGTCAAAAGTCAAACAAACTTTATTGTCATTTAGAAATACATTGATATATGCAGTTCCAAACGAAATTTCGTTGCATTTGGCTCCCTGTGCAACACGATAAATTAACAGAAGGATAGGCATGGATAAAATGGATAAAAAGGATAAATAGACAATGGTGGCAGCCCATAACATGGCATTCAGGAGTCTGATGGCTCGTTTAATTCAGTCATCTAAATCGTTAATATATATTGTAAATAACTGGGGACCCAGCACCGAGCCTTGCGGCACCGCACCAGTCACTGGCTGCCATTCTGAAAAGGCCTTGGAGTTTATCCGTTCTCCCCGTGACCTTTCTGGTTTTGCTCTGGGTGCTCCGGTTTTGCAGGTTTGGAGGTTAATTGGCCCCTGATGCTGGGAATGGAAGCCAAATTAGGGTAACATGGAACTAGTGTGGACGAGTGATCGATGGTTGCCGTGGACTCAAAGGGCCTGTTTCCTTGATGTGTCAATCAATCGAGCACCAAAATGATCTTCAATATTCCAAGCACAGTCTCACCATTTTGCATCGAGACTTGCTTGCTTTTATACATGTACCACTTCCTAATTATGGAAGAAGGGTCCCAACCCGAAACGTCAGCCACTCCTTCTATCCGGAGATGCTGCGTTTCTCCAGCATTTCTCCCGCTGAGTTACTCCAGCATTTTGTATCTATCTTCCCCTTCCTTATTACTTCTGGCACTCTGCATGCCAATCCTTAGTGCCCCATGCAATAGGACTCTGAATCCTTTTTCACTTCACCATTGTGTCGTCTCCCCCTCTACAAATCATCAGCTGCTTTTTCATTCTTCCATCCAAAATGGTCAACCTTGCATTTTCCCAGCGTACTCCGTCTGCCAACTTCGTGCCCTTTCACTTGACCAATCCATATCCCCCATGGCAGTCTCCCTCACAAATGGACAATCTACCCTGTTGCTGCCCTAAATATTGAATTGATTGAGGTGTCATTTTGGTCACTGCCATTGAAACGTTTTGAGAGCGGCAACGTTAATGTTTTGATTTGGAGTCGAGGGCCGTTGCCACCTTGCTTCACCAGCTCAATGACACAGACCTACAGGAAGGCTGGGCATGTTCCAAGGCTCACATAAGGCCACAAGGTGCTGGAGAAACTAACTGGGTCTCCACACTGAAGAAAGGTCCCAACCCAAAATGTCATCTTTCCAAGTTCTCCAGCGCTGCCTGACCCGCTGAGTTACTCCAGCACTTTGTGTCTTTTTTTTGTAAACCAGCATCTACAGTTCCTTGTTTCTATGTTTTTACTTAAGAAGGTGCTTGCTGACTCCTTTAAGATTCTTGCATTCAAACACATCTATAATTAGGTAACTTCCCCCCCCCCCGTGAGTGAGTGTGTCTGTCTGTCTGATAGTGTGTCTGAGAGTGTGTGTGTGTGTGTCTGTTGGTATGTGTAAGGATCAGTGGGTGTGAGAGTCTGAGTGTGTGTGAATGTGTGTGTGAATGTGTGTCTGAGTGTGTGTGTGTGCGTGTATGAATGTGAAAGTTTGTGAGTATCCGTGTGTGAGTGTTAGAGTCTGAGTGCGTGTGTCTGAGTGTGTGTGTGTTAGTGCATGTGTGTGAGCATTGATGATGCCACTCTCACAGTGTGCCAGGTTGTTCAGGGACACACTTGCCCTCAATCGCAGCGTGGGATGGGATGGGACGAGCAGCAGTCTGAAAGACCTGTTGGTAAAGCCATCATGATAAGCCTCCCAGCTTCTGCAATCTGAGTGCCTGGAATGCCTGACCTTTCCATTGCATGGCTGGCTTGATAAAGCTGTCTCCCAGTGAGATGCTGACTTTGTCAACGACCCAGAGCGTTGAAAGTCCACGGATAAGATCCTGGTCCGCAGTATAGTTCAATTGCAGCTGCTTTAAACTGGGGTTTCAGTTTCAGGTTGGGATGGGGAGAGGGGGAGCTGATTCCATTACGCTGTACCTCAAGATCTCAGAAGATAAATCAAATAATTTTCTGTGGGCACCAGAATTTTTGCTGTACAAATATGACCCATTTATAATGCTTTTTGATCGATAGCAGGGCCACTCAATGGAAAGGTTGTTTCTAATAGTGGTCGGTGAGGTTGCATTCGGCGTAGTTTAGTTTAGAGGTTCAGCAGGGAAACAGGCCCTTCAGCCCACTGATTCCGTGCTGACCATCGATCACCTGTACGCACTAGTTCCATGCGATCCCATTTTTACATCCACCAGCTGCACACTAGGGGCAATTTACAGAAGCCAATTAACCTACAAACCTACATATGTTTGGGAGAAAACCGGAGCGCCCGGAGAAAACCCACACGGTCGCAGGGAGAACTCCACACAGACAGCACCCGAGCTCAGGATCAAACTCGGGTCTCTGGCTCTGTGAGGCAGCGACTCTACGCTGCACCACCTTGCCACTTTTGGAAGATTAATGTTGAACTGCGCAGTTAATAATAGAACAGGTGATGAGAGACAGTTTGAACTGGGGGTGGACTGTGTCTGGGATGTATGTTATAGATTCACATTCAACGCCTTCAGAGTTGTCGAGACAAGGAACGGCCAATGCGGGTTTACAAATAAGGACACAAAGTGCCGGAGTAACTCAGCGGGTCAGGCAGCATCTCTGGAGAACGTGGACAGGCGACAGTTTGGGTCGGGACCACCTTCAGACTGATTGGGGCAAGTTCCGCCAGTGTTAGGAGAGGGAAATGTTTGGAGCCTTGTTCAAGGGAAGAACCGGAGGGTCCTGAGACCTTCCTGGTGGGAGATGGAGGTGTAAATGGATTGGACGTCCATGGTAAAAACATGAAGCAATGGGGACTGGAACTTGAACGTTATTGAAGAGTTGGTTTCTGCTGTCGATCGGTTGTCAGTGAGAGTGTATCTCTTGGAGTGACCAGAGTAGTTAGCCCAGCCCTGCAATTTACCCATTGAGCAGTATAGCACAGGAACAGGCCCTTTGGCTCACAACATCCATGCTGAACATAATGCTGAGTTCAACTAATCCCTTCTGTCTGCACGTGATCCACTTCCCTCTATTCCCTGTACATCCATTTGCCTCTCTAATGCCACCATTGTGTCTGTCTACACCACCACCCCCGGCAACGCGTTCCAGGAAAGGCACACTTGCCCCGTGCACTGTAGCGGCTCCTGCTGGTGCCCGTGGGTAGTTGAACCCTGCGGTTGGTCATGTGACTGTAGGGAGGGGTTTTGTGTTTCGCGCGCTTTCTGATGGACGCCCAGTCGTTCGTTTTCGGCCACCGTTGTGGTTAGATCGTTTTGTTGGCTGTCGTTAAAGTACCGTTGTTTTGACAGCTTCGTTAATAAAGCTCGTTTTGAAACCCACCTCCTTTAAACTTTCCCCTCTTATCCTCGAAGCTGTGCCCTCTTTGACATTGTCAACCCTGGGTAAAAGGTTCTGACTGTCTACTTCATCTCTGCCTCTCATGGGTTTATATCCTTCTATCTGGTCTCCCTTCAACCTATAACGCTCCAAGTTTGTCCAACCCCTCTTTGAGCTAACACTCTCGAATGCAGGCATGCTGTGCGGATTAGAGGGTGTTAGTTCAAAGGGGAAGTGTATCTTGCTGAGAAAATCTCCAAACTCTCCAGTAATGGGGCGACCACAACTGCACACAATCCTGGGCCCGTCCACTGGAGCCAAGCTTGCTTTGGTATTTACATCATTTGCAAATTTGCAAAAGGACATGTGTAAATGAGGGGGGGGGGGACCTCATCGGCGCGTACAGAATAGTAAAGGCTTGGATGGAGTGGATGTGGAGAGGCAGTTTCCACTTGTGGGAGAGCCCAGCGCTAGAGGGCACAGTCTCAGAATTAGAGGACGTTCTCTGAGGAAGGAGATGAGGTGGAATTTCTTTAGTCAGAGGGTGGTGAATCTGTGGAATTCTTCACCACCGAAGGCTGTGGAGGCCAAGTCAGTGGATATTTCTACGTAGAGATAAATAGGTTCTTGACGGGTGTCAGAGGTTGTGGGGAGAAGGCAGGAGAATGGGATAGTAGAGAGAGGTAGATCAGCCACGACTGAATGGCGGAGTGAACTTGATGGGCCGAATGGCCTAATTCTGCTCCTATCGCTTAGGATCTTGTGACTTTGACAGTGGTCTGAGTCTTCGCTCTGCAGTGCGGTGCTGCATGGTTCAATGCCTGGAGAACATGCGTACATAAATGCGGTGGTGTGCGGAAATCCAACACAAGTGGGACATAGAAACATCTGCTCACTCTTGTGGTGTGAAACGTAGAAGGGTTGTGCTTCCATCATCCCAGTCAGCATCCAACTCCCAATAAACACCAGACGAGCATACAACCTGAGACCTTTCTGTCTACAGATTACAGTGGCACCTACCTGTGCCAAAGACCGCTTGGTGTCCTATCAACATAAGAGACATTGTATACCCATATAGTTTAAGAAAGAACTGCAGATGCTGGAAAAATCGAAGGTGGACAAAATTGCTGGAGAAACTCAGTGGGTGAGGCAGCATCGATGGAGAGATCCTTCTTATTGCTGCCCCACCCACTGAGTTTCTCCAGCATTTTTTGTCCACCTTTGTATAATTATAGGTTCATTCCCTATTCAGGATTACTATCCAGCGTCTGGGATGTGGGAGGAATCTGGGCCGCTAGACTGTTAGAGATACAGCGTGAAAGCTGGCCCCTCGGCCCACCAGGTCTGTGCCGACCAGCGATCACCCCATACACTGACGCTACCCATACTACACTTGGGACGATTTACAATTTTACTGAAGCCAATTAACCTACAAACCTGCACGTCTTTGGAGTGTGGGAGAAAACCGGAGCACCCGGAGAAAACCCACGCGGTCCAGGGGAGAACGTACAAACTGCAGACACAGCAGCTGTAGTCAGGATCGAACCTCTGGAGCTGTGAGGCAGTGGCTCTACTACTAGGCCACCGTCTATCTCGCCCTCCTAACCCCATTTTCCTGACTTCTCCCCATCACCTCTGACACCCGTACTAATCAAGAATCAATATCTATCTCAGCCACCAATTTGGCCTCCACAGTCTTCTATGGCAAAGAATTCCACAGATTCATCACCTTCTGACTAGATGAATTTCTCCTCATCTCCTTCCAAAAGGAATGTCCTTTCATTCTGAGGCTATGACCCCTGGTCCTCGACTCTCCCACTAGTGGAAACATCCTCTCCACATCCACTCTATCCAGGCCTTTCACTATTCTCTATGTCTCCCCTCATTCCTCTAAACTCCAGCGAGTACAGGCCCAGTGCCGACAAACGCTCATCATTGGTTAACCCACTCATTCCTGGGATCATTCCTGTAAACCACCTCTGGACCCTCTCCAGAGCCAGCACATCCTTCCTCAGATATGGTGCCCAAAATTGCTCACAATATTCCAAATGGGGCCTGACCAGCACCTTATAGACCCTCAGCATTACGTCCCTGTTTTTGTATACAAGCCCTTTCGAAATAAATGCTAGCATTGAGTTTGCTTTCTCTACTACCGATTCGACTAGCAGATTAACTTTTTGGGAATCCTGCACCAGCACTCCCAAGCCCCTCTGCACCTCCGATTTCTGGATTATTTCCCCATTTAGAAAATAGTCTACGCCTATATTCCTAATGCCAAAATGCACGACTCCACACTTTGCTACACTATATTCCATCTGCCACTTCTCTGTCCACTCTCCCAATTCCCAACCCATCCAGGTCCTTCTGCAGAGTTCCTGCTTTCCCTACACTTCCTGCCCCTCCACCTATTTCCGTACCAACCGCAAACTTGGCCACAAAGCCTTCAATCCCCTCTTCCAAATCATCAATATACAAAGGCAAGGGCTGTTCATTGGAGCTCAGAAGAGTGACCTTACAGAGGTGTGTAAAATCAAGCGGAGCATAGACGGAGTGAATGCACATTGCCGTTGGGGAATCGAGAACAAGAGGACACAGGATTATGGAGAGGAGGAACCTGAGCGAATCTTTTCATGCCAGAGGGTGATGCATTTATGGATTGGGCTGTCGGAGGAAGTGGTTGAAGCAGCTACAATAACCTTTGCAGAATATTTGGACAAGTACATGGAATGGAAAGGTTGAGAGAGACATGGGCCAAATGCAGGCAAATGGCACAAGTTTAGATGGTCAGTATGGATGAGTTGGGCCGAAGGGCCTGTTTCTGTGCTGTGTCACTCTATGCCTCTATTTAACAGCAGAACAACACCAGGCGATTGTCTATGTCAGGTAGATTAAAGTGTGTGTGATAAAGGGCCTGTCCCACTGTACGAGGTAATTCTCCCGAGTTCTCCCCGATTCGAGCTTGTGCAATGTGCGTAGGAGCTCGTAGCGGCTCGTATGAGTAACGGTAGGTACTCGGGAAATCCGGTAAGCTCGTGACGTTTTTTTCAACACTGTGAAAAATGTCCAGGAGTAAAAAAATATTTGTGATGAAAGAAATTGTTACTTTTTACTGGTACGAGCCGCTACGTACATTACACGAGCTGGAATCGGGTGAGAACTCGCGAGAACTCTTGAGTTGCCTTGTACAGTGGGACAGCCCCTTCAGGGTGTAAGGATCCGGTAGATTAAAGGGTCTGTGACTCGAAATTGTGGTACTTTAAAGTTGTATCGAGTGTGGAGGTTGGGAGGTCATGCTTCAGTTGTACAAGGCACTGGTGAGGCCACACGTGGAGTATTGTGGTTCAGTTTTGGTCACCCTGTTATGTACAACATGAGGTGTACAAGATCATGAGAGGAACTGATCAGGTAAATACACAGAGCATTTTACCCAGAGTGAGTAGAAGCAAGAGCCGCAGGGTATAGGATTCAGGTGAGAGGGGAAAGACTTAATAGGAACCTGAGGGGCAACGTTGTTTACACAAAGATTGGTGGTGGGTGTATGGAACGAACTGTCAGAGGAGGTAGTTGAGGCAGGTACTTTCATCACATTTGAAAAACATTCCGACAGGTACATGGATAGGACAGGTTTAGAGGGATATGGGTCAAATGGAGGCAGATGGGACATGTTGGTCAGTGTGAGCAAGTTGGGCTGAAGTTACTCCAGCATTTTGTGTCTATCGCCAGTATGCATGAGTTGGGCTGAAGGGCCTGTTTCCACGCTGTGTGTGTCTGTGACTCTATTTAAAAGCAGAACAACACCAGTGCCTCAGGGAGGTGAAGGGAAAATGTCACCTCGGCCCTCGTGTCCGTGTCACACACAGCGTACAGTAGTTGTAATGTTGGTGGTGATCACCACAGTAGAAGGGGTTGGTGAAGGGGTGGCGGATTGGAGGTAAAGCATGAAAAAACACAAAATATTTTCACATTAGCTGCCTGTGCACCTATTGAGGCAGCGGGCTTTATGCTTGAGTTCAGTGCTAAACTCCAGGCATGAGGGTTAGCGTGAGATTTAAGGGCCTGTCCTACCAGCATCCAATTCCATGCGATGAGCTCGATCAATCTAGAAGCGGGGGCCGCGCGGAGGTCGGGTGATCCCCTGTACAGGGCCGTTCCCACCAGCATGCGCCTGCATGCGGCAAGCGCGACCAAACCGGCAGCAAGGGCCGCGCGGAGGTCAGGTGAGTGGCGCAACGTGGTGCAAAGTGAGGCGAACTTGGAGCGAAGTCTTAAAGGTAAGTTCGCCAGGACAGAGAGGGGCACACAGAGAGGGGCACAGAGGCACCTACAGAGAGGGTCACGGAGGCATGACGTCGAGGCGGTGTGTAATGTGTCGAGGCGACTGCGCGCCGACAAGCCGTCGGCGCGCGGAATTTTTGAACATGGTCATTTTTTCGGAGCCCCGCGCGTTGTTGGGACGAACTCCGCACAATTCCGCACGACTCCCGCGATCGAAGTGGGACTGGCCCCGTGACGCCGGACGGTTCAAGCGACCACGTTAGGTCGCGCTCATCGCATAGAGTTGCATGCTTGTAGGACAGGCCCTTTACGGCAGGTTTGTCGTATAAGGAGACAGAAAGACCTCTCTCAGACCGCAGTGGAGTTGCTGCCTCACAGCGCCAGAGACCCAGGTTCGATCCCAACTATAGGTGCTGTCTGTACGGAGTTTGTACGTTCTCCCTGTGACCACGTGGGTTTTCTCCGGGTGCTCCGGTTTCCACACAAACTCCAAAGGCGTACAGGTTTTTAGGTTAATTGGCTTCTGTAAAAATTGTAAAATGCCCTAGTGTGTAGGGTGGCGATTGTGTACGGGGAGATTCCTGGTCGGCACGGACTCAGTGGGCCATTTAAAAAAACATTTGAACAGAGGTATGGAATGGAAGGGTTTGGAGGGAGAAGGGAGTGGATGCGAAAGGGCCTGTTTTCATGCTGTACCTCTAGTCTAAAGACAGGTAATCCCATTGAAATATATAATATGTTTATGGGGAGTGTCGGGTAGATTAAAGGGTGTAGGAAGGAACTGCAGATGCTGGTTTACATCGAAGGCAGGCACAAAATGCTGGAGTAACTCAACGGGACAGGCAGCATCTCTGGAGAGAAGGAATGTGACATTTTGGATCACGACCTGAACTTCAAATAGCCCTTGCTTCCCCTCTCTCTCTCCATCCCCTCCCCCTTCCCAGTTCTCCCACCAGTCTCACTGTCGCCAACTACGTTCTATTTTTGTCCCGTGACATCAGTCTGAAGAAGGGTCTCAACCCAAAACATCACCCATTCCTTCCCTCCAGAGATGCTGCCTGTCCCGCTGAGTTACTCCAGCATTTTGGGTCCACCTTCGATTTAAACCAGCATCCGCAGTTCTTTCCGACACCTACTTTTAAGGCTGATGTTTTCCTGACTTGCGACTCCAGAATCAGACGAGGAGCTCAGGACTGAGATGAGAAGACCTTTCTTCAGCCAAGGGAAGGTTAATCTTTGAAGTTCTCCACTCCGTAGTCTCAGGTGCCAAATATATCCCTGCACTTACAAGAACTGGACTTAAAAATGGTGCCAACCTTGCAATTCTGTATTCTGTCTAAGTACACTACTGCTATGTACCGTATCTGAGATGCTTATCTAAGACAATAGACAATAGGTGCAGGAGTAGGCCATTCGGTCCTTCATGCCAGCACCGCCATTCAATGTGATCATGGCTGATCATCCCCAATCAGTACCCCGTTCCTGCCTTCTCCCCATATCCCCAGACTCCGCTATTTTTAAGAGCCCTATCTAACTCTCTTGAAAGTATCCAGAGAACCGGCCTCCTCCGCCCTGTAAGGCAGAGAATTCCACAGACTCACAATGTTCTGAGTGAAAAAGTGTTTCCTCGTCTTCGTTCTAAATGGCTTACCCCTTATTCTTAAACCCTGGTTCTGGACTCCCCCAACATCGGGAACATGTTTCCTGCCTCTAGCGTGTCCAAACCTTTAATAATCTTATATGTTTCAATAAGATCCCCTCTCATCCTTCTAAACTCCAGAGTGTACAAGCCCAGCTGCTCCATTCTCTCAGCATATGACAGTCCGGGAATTAACCTTGTAAACCTACGCTGCACTCCCTCAATAGCAAGAATATTATGCTTGTGTACAGTGATACTTGTACTGAAATGGAAACAAAATGAATTTTACTGCGTACATCTCGGTACATGTGGCAGATGAATTACCAGAACATATATTCAGAACCAAAATTAGTAGATTTTTCGATGATTGTGAATTCGAGAGATACAGGACCAGTACAGGAAAGTGGGGCTGAGGTAAAACATCATGATCATATTGAACGGTGGAGGAGGGCTCGATGGGCTGAATGGCCTATTCCTGCTGCTTATATTCCCGAGTTCCAAACATCATCCACTGTGTAAAATACAACTTCCCTTGAAAATTTCCTTCAAATCTCCTTCCTCTCCCCTGATGTTTTTGATACCCACTGCCACAAAATAGGATTTTGACTATTTACCCACTCACTCAGGATAGTCCGTACCTGGATTGAGCTGGTATAGGAACCTAGAGCAACTAATGCAATTATGACTTTTAAAAGACATTTGGACAGATGTATGGGAGGGTTTGGAGGGAGATGGGAGTGGATGCAAATGTGGGACAACATCGAACTTGTGTGAGACAAGACATGAAGTGCTGGAGTAACTCAACGGGTCGGGCAGCATCAGCATCATGGAGAGGTGACATTTCAGATCGGGACCTTTCTTCAGACTATCTGTTCACCAGCTTGAACGGGTGATCGATGTTAGAGATATAGAATCATAGAATGATGCAGTGTGGAAACAGGCCCTTCAGCCCAACTTACCCATACCGGCCAACGCGTCCCATCTACACTAGTCCCACCTGCCTGCGTGGGGCCCATATCCCCCCAAACCTGTCCTATCCAAGTTGCTGTGGACTCGGTGAGCCGAAGGACCCGTTTCAGTGCTGTATTTGTAATCCTAACCGTGGAACCTCCCGAGGTGGATTCTTGGATGCTGCCGGTCCCGCTGAGTTGCTCCTGCATTTTGTATCCATATTCAGATGACGTCATGCGCTCCAGACGGCTGTGTGGGCGCATGAAGTCGCGAGCGACCTACGTGGGACCGTCACGCCTCAACGCGACCACGAGGCCGCGTAATTAGCGTGCTTAGGACACATAAGTGGGACAGGGACTTTAGATCTACTGTTAATGAATTTACACTTGTGGATAATTATCTAATTCTGATTATTCTCATTCTGTCTCATTCTTATCTAATTAAGTCTTTTTGAGTTCCATTCTGTAATTAAGACCTCGATTTACTGTTAATCAAGTTTCGGCGTAATCTTGTCATCTGATAATATTAAAAAATGTACTAGAGTCACACTTGGTGGGTCAGCTTTGGCTGGCCTCCTGGTTCACAAGCAACAGTTTAATAAATCGCCCGTTACTTTATACAAAAAAAAGAGGTGGATTCTTGGGATGGCTTCCCTTGATAGAGCGTGCGTGGGTCAGTCGGTGTGCGGGCTGTATTCTGATCTCCCTTGCGGACCACTGCAGCGTTTGGTCCACATCGCTCCAGGCCTGGCCGGTGGCCAGCGGAGGCCGGTGTCCATCAGGCAGGGCGGCTCCGACAAACGGCAACAGCTGCTTCACCCACACGCACGGGCCGAGAACACACTGGCCGAGTCAGCAATATATTTATCGTTCAATGAGACGGCCGGCTCGGCTCGGCTTACTTCATGAAACCCGCTGGCAGCGAGGGACGAGCATCCCAGCAATGCTCTGGACTCACTTGCTGCTATTAGATGTCTGATTACTTTGGCGTATGTGATGTAGAAGTGGGCTCTGGAGAGCGTTTAGTGTGTAAAGACACAACATGTTAACAG
This sequence comes from Raja brachyura, assembly GCA_963514005.1. The sequence continues at coordinate 9,155,142 of OY740818.1, forward strand.
GACCATTGGACCACCGAGGCCACACTGACCATCAATCGCCCGCTCACACTGCGACCTCACTTTCCCATCCACTCCCCCCACACCGTGGGTACGTGGGCCATTCGCGGGGCCAGGCAGCCGGCAGCTAACGGCCGCACAGCGATCGGCTGCCTGCCCCTTGTCCGGGGTTACGTCCGTGCCCATGTGTCCCTGGAGAGGGAACACACGGTGTCGACGGAGGCCTTACGTGAACGCTGATCACTGCGGGAGGTCAAATGTATTGTTGATAAAAATGTTAATATTTTAATTTGATAACTTTGTTTGTAAAACGCCAATATAGGCATTCTTTGATTATGTTACTACTTAGTATTTTTGTTTGTTCTGATTAGAACCATTTTGTATTAAAAACAAATGGGAGTGCGTGGGTTTCCTCAGGGTGCCTTGGCTTCCTTCCACTTCCCAAAGACGTACGTACGGATCTGCAGGTTGATTGGCCACTGTAAATTGCCTCTGGCGCCTGTGGAGTGAACGGGAAAGTGGGATAACATGGAACTCGTGTCTGCACACAAAGCGTTGGCTTTCATTACCTTTCAGGGAGAAACAAGGAACTGCAGATGCCGCTTTGCAGAAAAAGACACAAAGTGCTGGAGTAACTCAGTGGGTCAGGCAGCGTCTCTGGGCCACCCACATCACCCCGATCCTGGCCTCTCTCCACTGGCTCCCTGTGTGGTTCCGAATACATTTCAAGATCCTCCTTTAAGTCTACAAAGCCCTCAACGGGCTCGCCCCCACCTACATCAAAAGTCTGCTCACCCACCACACCCCCTCCAGGTCCCTCAGATCGGCCGACTTGGGGTTGCTGAACATCCCGCGGTCTAGGCATAAGCTCAGGGGCGACCGACCGCGCCTTTGCGGTTGCAGCTCCTAGACTGTGGAACAGCAACAGAACTGCCCCCTCCATCGACTCCTTTAAGTCGAGACTAAAAACTCATCTCTACTCCCAAGCCTTTCTTGACGTCCTCTAAGCAAGGGCTATATGTATGTAGTGATGTTTGTATTTTATCTATGAACCACTGCTGTTTGTTATACTGTTCTTATACCAATGTAAAGCACTTTGGCCAACGAGAGTTGTTTTTTAAATGTGCTGTATAAATAAAAGTGACTTGACTTGACATAGGTCGGAGACAATTCAGGTGGGACCCTTCTTCAGACTGCCAAAACGTCACCGGTCCACGTTCTCCAGAGATTCCGCCTGACCCGCTGCGTTACTCCAGCACGCTGTGTCCATTCAGGTGTTGGTTGCTTTGCCGATTAGCTTCTCTCCTTGTTTTGCTGCCTGGGTTTGCGACATTGACCCGCGTCTCCTCTCTTTCCAGATAAGTCCAGGCAGCAAGGCGGCCCTGGCCAACATCAACCAAGGCGACACCATCGTGGCCATCGATGGCGTCAGCACTGAGGGCATGACCCACCTGGATTGCCAGAACAAGATCAAGTCAGCCGTCTACTCCATGAACCTGAGCCTCCAGAAGTAGGTGCCCTCTTGTTATTGTGTTATAACTGGGTGGGGAACCAAGTTGCTGTTCACAAGTTCATATTGCATTTTTCGTTTAGTTTTTATCTTTATTCGGCCCACCGAGTCCGCACCGACCAGCGATCCCCGCACATTAACGCTATCCTAGACTCGGGACAATTTTTTTTTTTAACAATTGTACCAAGCCAATTAATCCGACAAACTTGTACGTCTTTGGAGTGTGGGAGGAAACCGAGGTTCTCAGAGAAAACCCACTCAGGTCAGGGGGAGAACGTGCAAACTCCGTACAGACAGCACCCGTAGCCAGGATTGAACCCGGGACTCTGCTGCTTTAAGTGCTGTAAGGTAATAACTCTACCCCTGGACCACCGTGCCACTCAAGGACATCAGGGCAGAATAAGGCCATTTGGCCCATCGAGTCTGCTCCGCCATTCAATCATAGGCGACCTATTTTTATCTCTCAACCCCATTCTCCTGCCTTCTCCCCGTAAACCTTTGACGCCCGTACTAATCGAGAACTTGCCAATCGCCGTTTTAAAACTACCCGCTGACTTGGCCCCCACGACCATCTGTGGCAGTGAATTACACAAACTCACCAGCATCCTCTAAATCTTCTTTGCACTTCTTCCAGCTTAATGGCACCTTTCCTGTAGGGGGGGGGTGACCAAAACTGAACACAATAGTCCAAATGTGGCCTCACCAGCGTCTTGTACGATGAAGACCAACGTGCCACAAGCTGCCCTCTCCACCCTGTCCCCATGCTACTCCATATTCAGAGAAGTAGCTACTTGCATTCCGAGACCCCTCCGACCACAACATTCCCCAGGGACTGACCATTCACTGTGAAGGTCCTTCCCTGGTCAGCCTTCCCAAAGTGTAACTCCATTTGCCGTTCCTCAGCCCACTGGTCATGCCCCCTCTGGGTGTCCGCTGCAGCCCCCGTCCCTCAAGTAAATATAATGGAACGTAGTGCAAAATGACAAGCGACCCACCAGGAGTTAAATAGCCACTTAGAAAAGTGAGATATTTACAGTTGCTCTGCTCTGCAGCCATGGAGCAAATTAGCTTGTGCATCTTTAATCTTTACCGATGAAGTAATTGGGTCACGAGCATCTCGTGGAACCTGGCTGTCTTTGACAGAACTTCAATTTACCTGGCGGAGCATGTTTTATGTAAAGCCATTTTGTCTTCAGACCCTGAGGTGTACCTTGCAATTTGGGGGGGGGGGGGAGCCTTCAGACAACAGGACTACGATGTGTCGGAAACAACTGCAGTTGCTGGTTTACACCGACTGTCTGAAGAAGGGCCTCGACCCGAAATGTCACCCATTCCTTCTCTCTAGAGATGCTGTCTGACCCGCTGAGTTACTCCAGTTTTTTGTGCCTATAACAGGACTGGTATTTAGGATGATTTGATTAATTTAGTTTAGTTCAGAGATTCGGCCCACTGAGTCTAAACCAACCAGCCATCACCCATACATTATTAGTTCTATCCTCTACACTAGGGGCAATTTACAGAAGCCAATTAATCTTACACGCCTGCACGGCTTTGGAAGTTGGGAGGAAACCGGAGTGCCCGGGAAAAAACCCACGGGGTCACGGGGAGAACATACAAACTCTCCTACACACACTAGGGACAGTTTACAATTAACCTACAAACCTGGACGTCTTTGGAGTGTGGGAGGAAACTAGAGATCCCAGAGAAAACCCACGCAGGTCACGGGGAGAACGTGCAAACTCCGTACAGACAGCACCCGTAGTCAGGATCGAACCCGGGTCTCTGGCGCTGTGAGGCAGTAACTCTATCGCTGCGCCACCGTGAGCATTGCAATAAACCCGAAACATCATCTATCGAGTCTGAAGAAGGGTCTCGACCCAAAACCTCACCTATCCTTTTTCTCCAGAGATGCTGTCTAACCCGTGGAAACAAACCCTTCGGCCCACCGTGTCCCCTCCCACCCACGATCGCCCGTACACTAGTCCTATGTTGTCCCAGTTTCACACCCCTTGGGGCAATCTACCCATTATGGCAATGTGCAGATGGCCAATTAACCTACAAACCTGTACGTTTATGGAGTGTGGGAGGAAACCGGAGCACCCGGAGAAAACCCACGTGGCCACGGGGAGAACGTGCATACAGACAGCACCCGCACTATGCACTGGCAGCTTTAATACAGATTCTGACCACTTGAAATCTTGCGCACTCTCTAACTCCTTATTAGCATAATTAGAATAATAATCGCCAATATCAATACGTTCTTAAAACCACTAATGTCCAATACAAACGACATGCTGTTCAATCCTCTATTTGCTTCTCAAGGACATACAGCAGTACAGCGATCACAAGCGGCATGTTTATTTTAACTTTTATTAAAAGATTTTGGAGTATTTTTAAGGCACAGATTGACAGATTAGTACGGGTGTCGGGCATTATGGGGGAGCAGGCAGGAGAATGGGGTTAGGAGGGAGAGATAGAACAGCCATGATTGAATGGCGGGGCAGACTCGATGGGCCGAGTGGCCTAATGCTGCTCACCTCTACAAGGCTGTGCGTCCACCAGTAGCGCTGCAGCAGTGACGCACTCGTGGCAGAGTCGAGGACTAGAGATCACAGCCTCTGAATTGAAGGGCGTTCTTTTAGAAAGGAGATGAGGAGGAATTTCTTTAGTCAGAGGGTGATGAATCTGTGGAATTCTTAGTCACAGAAGGCTGTGGAGGACAAGCAAATGGATATTTTTAAGGCGGAGATAGATAGATTCTTGATGAGTATGCATGTCAGGGGTTATGGGGAGAAGGCAGGAGAATGGGGTTAGGAGGGAGAGATAGATCAGCTGTGATTGAATGGTGGGGTAGACCCGATGGGCCGAGTGGTCCAAGTCTGCTCCTGCAACCGATTAACTTTTGACTCCCCCCGCTGGGACACAATGGGTCAACAGCACAACTGTCTGCGCGTGAGGCTGATGTATTTCGGCCAATTCAGGATGAAATGCGGCTGGGCAGTGATTTGTTGCTGTAACATTTCCGGGAAGATTACGAACTCTGACTGTTGCGATTGTGTACTTCGCAACGGAGTCTGCTGATATCACCGCTTCATGCCCAATAAACTCTCCAACGGGCTTTGAAGCTGATCCTCTCGTTGATGCCGTGTGGCTTTGTCTGCTTGCTGGCGTGAAGCCCGATTGTGTAAACAGGGTCACCGGACGTTGGTGAGGCCACATTTAGAGTATTGTTCAGTTCAGTTTCTGACCACCCTGCTCTAGGAAAGATGCTCTTCGACAGTTTTCAAGAGAGAGTAAAGTCCCTGTCCCACGATGATAGTTTACTGAAGGACTCACCCGAGTTTAAAAAAAAAATCAAACTTGTGGTAAGTACTTAGAATGTACGTAGCAGGTACGTTGGAGCTCGTGGATGCCTCGTAGCGGCTCGTAACGCTAACGGCAGGTACTCTGAGAAACGCGGAACTCGTGAAGTTTTTTCAACAGTGTGAAAAATTTCCAAGAGTAAAAAAATACTTGTGATGAAGTGCCACGAGTTTGATTTGTTTTTAAACTCGTGAGAGCTCTTAGGTGAACTCGCATCATGGGACGGGCTTTAGATATAGCTCTGAGGGCGAGAGGAAGCGAGGGATATGGGGATAAAGGAATGGGGTACTGATTTTAGATGATCAGCCATGATCATATTGAATGGTGATGCTGGCTCAAAGGGCTACCTCTGCACCTATTTTTCTATGTTTCTATGACACAAAATCATCGTTAATAATTTTGTATAGCCTAATTTAAATGCTTATTGGTAAGCAGGAATTACCATATACAGAAAGCACAAAATGCTGGAGTAACTCAGCGGGTCTGACGGCATCTCTGGAGAAAAGGATTGAGTGACGTTTGATGTTGAGACCCTTCTCCAGACTCTCGACCCGAACTGTCACCCATTCCTTTTCTCCAGGGGTGCTGCCTGTCCCGCTGAGTTACTCCAGCTTTTTGTGTCTATTTACAATGATGTGGCCAGGAATTGTGGGCCTGAGCTAAAGGGGGAGGTTGAACAGGCTAGGATTCTATTCCTTGGAGCGCAGGAGGATGTGGGGTGATCTTATAGAGGTGTAGAAAATCATGAGGGGAATAGATCGGGTGAACGCGCACAGTCTTTTACCCAGAGTAGGGCAATCAAGAACCAGGGGGCAGAGGTTTAAGGTGAGGGGGGGGGGGGGAATTTAATGGGAATTTTAGGGGTGACTTTTTTTACACAAAGAGTGGTGGATATATGGAAGGAGCTGCTGGAGGAAGTAGTTGAGGTGGACCATCCCACTTAGGAAACCTGAACGGAAACCTCTGGAGACTTTGCGCCCCACCCAAGGTTTCCGTGCGGTTCCCGGAGGTTTTTGTCAGTCTCCCTAATGGTCGAAAGTGGTTTCCGTTTTAAAAATCTGTAATTTTTTAGTCGAAGCCGGTTGCGATGCTAGTTGAAGGTGGTTGCCGGAGGGACACAAACCTCCGGGAACTGCACGGAAACCTTGGGTGGGGCGCAAAGTCTCCAGAGGTTTCCGTTCAGGTTTCCTAAGTGGGACAGGGGCATAACACAACGTTTAAAAAACATTTGGACGTGTACATGGATGGGATAGGTTTAGGGGGCTATGGGTCAAATGCAGGCAAGTGGGGCAAGTTGGTCGGTGTGGGCAAGTTGGGCCGAAGGGCCTGTTTCCATGCTGTCTCACTCTAGGACTCGGAACTGGCCACAGCTGTTGGACTGCCACCTAGAGCATAGGATGGGGAATGGGGTCAGAGTCTCTGCCCCACAGCGGGACCTTGATGTGGGAGAAATTGGTTGGAGTCACATGGGAGGGGAGGGGAGGGGGGGGGGGGAGAACAAAGAGAAGGGGGGAGATTTGAGAGGGTTCGTTCGAGGTTGGTTACGGTAAAATTGGAGAATGGAACCACAGCTTGCATTTTGTTCACTGTGGACCCCACCAGTTGTGGGACTGACGTATGATGAAAGAATGGGACGACTGGGCTTGTATTCACTGGAATTTAGAAGGATGAGAGGGGATCTTATAGAAACATATAAAATTCTGAAGGGATTGGACAGGCTAGATGCAGGAAAAATGTTCCCGATGTTGGGGGAGTCCAGAACCAGGGGTCACAATTTAATAATAAGGGGTAGGCCATTTCGGAGTGAGATGAATAAAAATGTTTTCACCCAGAGAGTTGTGAATCTGTGGAATTCTCTGCCACGGAAGGCAGTGGAGGCCAATTCACTGGATGTTTTCAAGAGAGAGTTAGGGCTAACAAAATCAAGAGATATGGGGAGAATGCAGGAACGGGGTACTGATTTTGGATGATCAGCCATGATCATATTGAGTGGCGGTGCTGGCTTGAAGGGCTGAATGGCCTACTCCTGCACTCATTTTGTATGTTTCTATGTGAGGAGCGTGTGGCAAGTCCTAGCCTTCCCGTTATGGGAAGCGATCACGTTCCCAGCCGCTGCAGAGGAAGATTTGGAGCAATGCTCTGCCTCTGTCCATAGTCTGGGAGAAACAGAGGGTTCTTCCAACCAGAGAAGGACCTGCTTTAGACACAAAGGGCTGGAGTAACTCAGCGGGTCAGGCAGCATCTCTGGGGAAACATGTCAATGTTCGAGTCGGGACCTTTCTTCAGACTTGGGAGACCCCTTTGCCGAAGTGGTCTGCTGCTGACTGGTGTCCAAGGCCTGGTCAATGACCTTGTAAATGGAGTTGAAAGCTTCTCTCACTAATGGTCAGGGGCTTCCATCTGAGCGCAGGTTGTAATGATGTAAACAGAGGCCTGGGGACCAGGAGTAGGGCCACTCGGTCCCTTGAGCTTTAACCTCGGGTCTGGCAGCATCCCTGGAGCACACGGTGGTGTGGCGGTAGAGTTGCTGCCTTAGGGCGCCAGCTACCCGGGTTCGATCCTGACGAGGGGTGCTGTCTCTATGGAGTTTGCACGTTCTCCCCATGACCTGCGTGGGTTTTCACCGGGATCTCCAGTTTCCTCCCACACTCCAAAGACCTGCAGGTTTGGAGGTTAACTGGCTTGGTATAATTGTAAATTGTCCCTTGAGTTTGTAGGATAGTGTTAGTGTGCGAGGATCGCAGGTTAGCGCGGACTCGGTGGGCCGAAGGGCCTGTTTCCGTGCTGTATCTCTACACTAAACCTAACCTGGATGGGTGATGTTTTGGGTCGAGACCCTTCTTCAGGCATTTTGTGTCTATCTTCGATTTAAACCAGCATCTGCAATTCCTTCCTATATAAGAAGGGGCTTGTGTACGGTTTTGAGTGAAACATTCTGATGGGAAATGAATGGATTTGTTTTTCAGATCCAGGCGCCCGGGACCTGTTCCCACCGCTGCTCTGAGAATGGATTCTCCCATGCCAGTGATCCCACATCAGAAGGTAAGGCCAGTCCCACCTAATCCAGATCCCATCACCTCTGCACTTATCCAGCTCTCTGAGCGAGTTCCTGATCAACGTCTCGGTAACTACTGGTGGTCCGCTGGTGTTCTCCAGCGCTGTCGTGGCAATGTGACCCGGAAGCGAGTCTTTCACTTTCTGCAGCTAACGTGGACTCTTCCCGGACGAGGATCTCTGCGAGGGGACACTCCACTTCCCTTCGCTCGTCGTTGAGGCAGCACTTCCCAGTGGCCGGAAGAGTGCTAAACGGCCAGATGCCGAGGTTGCAGCTGTGGATCTACTGCAACATCTGGCACTACAGTGTTGAAACTCTCAGCGTTGCCTGGGGAAACCTGACCTGCTCTTCTGGGAACCTCACAGCTGAAGATCTCACAAGTTTAATTTAGAGATACAACGCGGAAACAGGCCCTTCGGCCCACCGTGTCCGTGCCGACCCACGAGCCCCGCACATTAACACTATCCGACACACACACTAGGGACAATTTACATTTATACCAAGCCAATTAACCTGCAAACCTGCACGTCTTCGAAGAGAACCTCAAGCAGGTCACGGGGAGAACGTACAAACTCTATACAGACAGCACCCGTAGTCAGGATCGAACCTCTGTCTCGGGCGCTGTAAGGCAGCAACTCTGAAATCCAAAGTTTATGAACAAGTTTCTGCCCAGTGGAACGCTGCCCATGTTGGGTTTTATTTGCCTGGAACTCGTTTAAAAGCTGATGATGCAGGCCGTTAGTGCAACTGGTGGAAATCAAATTTGACCAGATGATTGGGCTAATCCCTTAATCCTGTCAAATTAACAAAATCATTGCATGCAGTTTGTTACAGTGTCACAGACACAGAGATTTGCACAGGCGCATGCATGTATAGAGGCACACACGGATGCCTGAAAGCCTGCGCGTGTATGCATCTGTGTGCATGCACGCCACACACATGTGCGCTCATGCATACACACACATGCATACACACACATGCATATACACACACACATGTTCAGATGCGAGCGCACACACACACACACACACACCCCCAGACTTTAGAGGAGGAGGACTATTGAGTACATGATGAGGATGATTATTTGCCTAATGTGGCTGGGTAGCTGATAACAGACTTGTGAATGCAGCCTAATCCACTCCACCAGATGCCAGGATTAGTTGGTCCCTGCAGACACGAGCAACTTAATTCATGCCACTCATTCTCCAGCATCTCCCCAATCCAACGTCTAACGTCCTCGGTCAGCGATGGCATCTCGAAGGAATTGTCTTTGGAAATGGCACCTGTCTTGTGCCCAAACCTCCTGTCTCTGCCCTGCTAGCATCTAACCATTGCCACGCTCCAGGGAATCCGGGGAACATATCAAGTCATGGAGTCATGGACACGGGTCCTTTGGCCCAACTTGGCCCCCGTCGACCAACATGCCCCATCTACACTAGTCCGACCAGCCTGCGTTTGGCCCAGATCTCTCTAAACCTGTCCCATCCATGAACCTGACCAAATGTCTGTCTAAAGTTGTGAGAGTACCTGCCTCAACTACCTCAACTCGTTCCGTACACCCACCACTCTCTGTGTGGAAAAAGTTGCCCCTCAGGTTCCTATTAAATCATCGCATAATTTGAGCTGCGCTTTCAATGGAAGAAGGGAATTCTGGAGCAGGGAGAGGGAAATGTAGTTGAGACATGGACTAGCAGTGATTGGGATTTAGAGATACAGCACGGAAACAGGCCTTTCGGCCCACTGAGTCCGCGCCGACCAGAGATCCCCCTACACTAACTCTATCCTACACACCAACTTACAGAAGCCAATTATCCTACAAACCTGCACGTCTTTGGAGTGCGGGAGATAAACGGGAGCACCTGGGGAAAACCCACGCAGGTCACAGGGAGAACCTAACAAATTCATACAGGCAGCACCCATAGTCGGGATCGAACCGTCGTCTCTACCGCTGCGCCACTGTGCCACCCCTCATCAGATGCGCACTGATTGGAAATGTTAGCCAGTAAGGTCAGCGTGGTACAGGAAGGTCACAGGGCAGGAGAGGTGTGGGTCGAAGCCATCTTCAGCTTTGAGATGCTTCCAATTTCCAATTTCCAAGGCGACTGTCCATTGAGATGGTCTTCATTTCCTGCTGGGATGCTGCAGTATCCAGAGTGAAAGCCTGGATGGTTTAGGCACCGGGCTGGTGTGTGTTGCGTTGGTTGTGATCAGTGATGGTTGCTTATTCCGGTGTGTGTGCGTGTGCGTCGTATGTGGCTGTGTGTCGTTGCAGGAGTCGGACCTGGAGAGCAGCCGCAGCCCTGGGAGCAGATACCAGACGTCGACCCCCGAGCAGCGGCCCTCCCCGGGGGTCCTGCCCGCCGACACCTCCCGCCCGCCCAACGGCATCTCGTGGGACTGGTCCGCTGCCAGGACCACCAACATCTCCTGCAGCTCACAGTTGGCCGCTTCCTTCGGGCGAACATCTTCTGGGACCACCTCGATGTTCTCACCAGCCACGTCTCTGACCCCTGACGGATCTCCTCAAGGAGCGGTCAACCTCTCGCGGGCATCGGAGAGGATCTCCGATCTATCTGGCGTTAAGGGTGCAACACCCAGATCCACCTCACATGGGCAGTACAACAGCCCCATGGGTCTGTACTCCAGGGAGACCCTTGAGGAAATGAGGAGGTCAACTGGCCAGGAGGATGGCGGACTGGGCAGGGTCTCCATGGGTGGACTGCTGCCAGGGTACGTACCACAAACCTCATCCCCGCCGTGTAGTGAAGGGGACGGGTCTAGGTTGGTGTTCTGTAGGAGAACCTCTCACTGAACAGCCTCCTGAGCAGTCTGTAATGGCCATTGCATCTCCCCTGCTATCCAATGACTATCCACCAAAGACATCCTCATCATGCCTTCCAACTTGCTGTCGTTGCCTCCTAACACAGCACAGGAGGCTTTGCCTCACCAACTCTGGGATCTTGGAGAAGGTTGAATCTCTGGGATCTTGGAGAATCCGGGTAGACAAAAGTGCTGGAGAATCTCAGCGGGTGCAGCAGCATCTATGGAGCGAAGGAAATAGGCGACGTTTCCGGCCGAAACCCTTCTTCTGACGGGTTGCAATCAGGGATCTAGGAGAAGGTTGAATCTCTGGGATTCTCCCAAACATTGCAACCCGGGATCTTGGCAAATGTTACACCCTCTGGATTCTTGGAGAACATTGCCAAGCCCTGGCATGTCAGAGAACATTGAACCTCCTGCATCTTGGAGAACATTGGACCTCTGAGATCATGGGGAATGTCGCGGCTGCCGGATTCTTGGAGAACATCGCGAACGTTGAAATCTTGGAGAAGGTTGAAGAATCTGTGAGGCACAACGTCCTTGGTTGCAGGACCAAGAGGACAGGAAACACTGGGACCAGAGAATAACTGCAGGAACGCAGAAAGACATTGAGTTCATCTGTACTGCCCCAGCAGAGCAATCCCATCCCTCCCCTTTCCCCATCAACCGGCAAATGATCTTCACTATCCAGTATCTATCCAGTTCCTTCTTGTCAGCCCTGATGGAGGAGTAGGAGGCTCGGCTCTTGGCCTTTCGCACCACCTTGAGCTCCAGGCTGATTGACACCTCCATCCCATCTATTGCCTTAGTTACGTATCTCCACGGTGGATCATTTCCGCTGGTTCCTACAAATAGTTTTCCACCCACTAGAATTCGGAGTATGGATCTGTCTCCAGAGATTAATCTAGGCATCTGAGATGGAGTCACCTCCTGACTGGGTCTACCAGAGGGTCTGGGCATTGTTCCGATGGTCTGCTGCGGATTTTGCTGTTGCGGGTTTGCATCTGGTGCAAGAGTCGGACTCTCTGAATAAAACTGGCATTGCAGTAGTGTCTGGGCACTGTGGATAGAAGTGGTTTCATGGCCTTTGGCGCAGTTTATAGTCGCTGTATTGGCAGCAACCGCTTGTTCCGGCCTCTGGAGGAATCGGTAGCCAGTAGGACTGAAGGTGTGTGTTTACTGGGTTGAGTTTGCGATTCATTGCTTGTGCTAAAACTGGCGACTGGGTGCGGGCACTTCCTCTCTGGTAACAAACAGATGATGAAATGGAAAGACACATATACCACGATTTTTATTTTAGTTTTTAGAGCTACAGATTGAAACGGGCCCTTTGCCCCACTGAGTCCGTGCCAACTTGGGACTTTTTTTAAATGGTGTAAAAATATGCCGACAGGTGCGTGTGTGATTTATTTAAAAATAATGCAATTCTTTGCAGTGCACATGAGAAGCAAAACACCATTGAACCGTTGAGCATCACAATCCAGCATCACAAATACAGCACACAAATCCACTCTCACTTGCTACAATGCCCTGGCCGCAGGGGGCAAAATCAACCCGCCCATCAGTGTGGAAGTTCCGATGAGGTCGAGATCGGCTGCCTCACCCGGCCTGGGAGCCCCATTATCGGGGGGACTTCCAGTGGGGGGGGGGGGGGGGGGGGGGGGGGTTCAAATCTCTCGTGATTTTGTCCGGGTTAAAGGAGGTGCCGGACCACCAGTTGCTGGAAAATCGATGGTGGGCCTGTATTATCCACCAATCCGCCGCTGTGTTCTTCAGCCTCTTGACATTGCCTCTGGGTGGGGCAGTGGGGGGGGGGACGATGCGGGGGGGGGGGGGTCTCATGCAGACGGGAACTGCGAGAGTCTGCGTTACTCCTGATGTACCGCCACCTGACTTGGCAACTAAACCATCTTCTTTGAATCTTTTTCCCTCCGCAGATTGTCAACACTTCAGCCAAGTTAGTGGCCAGCCTTCCTGTGGTAGTGTGTTGTGTGTTGTGCCCCAGGGCAGCACGAGATGGCCCTGTCGCTTCGGCCTGCCCTTGACCTGCCTCCGGCCTGCCCTCTCCCCCCCCCCCCCCCCCCCACCCCGGCCTACCATCTCTCTCCCCGGCCTACCCTCCCTCTCCCCGGCCTGCCCTGTCTCTCCCCGACCTCCCCTCTAGCTCCCCGACCTCCCCTCTCGCTCCCCGACCTCCCCTCTCGCTCCCCGACCTCCCCTCTCGCTCCCCGACCTCCCCTCTCGCTCCCCGACCTACCCTCTCGCTCCCCGACCTACCCTCTCGCTCCCCGACCTACCCTCCCTCTCCCCGGCCTGCCCTGTCTCTCCCCGACCTCCCCTCTCTCTCCCCGGCCTACCCTCTCTCTCCCCGACCTGTCCTGTCTCTCCCTGGCCTGTGTTGGTGTGCAGCATGCAGGTTGCAGTTGTACTTGCAGGCGTTGCGTTGCGTATCTGCCTGTGTTCTTTAGTGATTGGTGTTTTTCCTATTCTGCTGAATACTGTCCATGCAAACTCCACGGTGAGTTTAGTTTGCTTACATTTTAGTATAGTCTAGTTTACTCTAGTATGGTTTAGTTCAGTGATACAGCATTGAAGCAGGCCCACCGAGTCCACTTTAGTTGACTTTGGATTAGTTTAGCTGTTCAGTTTAGTTGAATTTGGAGATACAGCATGGAAACAGGCCCTTCGGCCCAGCGAGTCCGTGCTGACCACCGATCACCCGTGCACTAGTTCTAGCCTGTGCTTTGAGGTGAAAGCTAAGTGCGAAAGAGGGTGCGTGATCCTCCTTTGATCAACGCTGAGCATTTTAGTTCAGTTTAGAGATACAGCGTGGAACCAGGCCCACCGGCCCAGCGAGTCCGCGCCAACCACCTGTACACTGGCACTATCCTACACAATGTGGAACGATTTACAGTAACCCCTTAGCCTACAAACCCCGTACGATTTTGGAGTGTGGGAGGCAACCGGGGCAGCCGAAGAAAACCTACGCGATCACGGGGAGAACGTGCAAAATCCGTACAGACAGCACCCGTAGTCAGGATGCGAAAGTTAAAGGAATATTCAGTGACATGGATACGAACCAAGAGTTAGCCTTGCAACAAACTCACTAACTCGCTGCTTATAACATCAGAGCTGCCCTGGTTGCATTAACAAAGCTGATTTTGAGGAGACATAGAAACATAGAAAATAGGTGCAGGAGGAGGCCATTCGGACCTTCGAGCCAGCACCGACATTCATTGCGATCATGACTGATCGACCCAATCAATAACCCGTTCCTGCCTTCTCCCCATATCCCTTGATTCCACTAGCCCCTAGATCTTTATCCAACTCTCTCTTAAATCCATCCAGTGATTTGGCCTCCACTGCCCTCTGTGGCTGGGAATTCCATAAATTCACAACTCTCTGGGTGAAAAAGTTTTTTCTCACAGTCTTAAATGGCCACCCCTTTATTCTAAGAACGTGGCCCCTGGTTCTGGACTCGCCCAACATTGGGAACATTTTTCCTGCATCTAGCTTGTCCAGTCCTTTTATAATTTTATATGTTTCTATAAGATCCCCCCTCATCCTTCCAAACTCCAGTGAATACAAGCCTAGTCTTTTCAATCTTTCCTCATATGACAGTCCCGCCATCGTGAACCTACGCTGCACTGCCTCAATCACAAGGATGTCCTTCCTCGAATTAGGAGACCAAAACTGGACACAATACTCAGGATGTGGTCTTCGCAGAGCACTATACAACTGCAGAAGGACCTCTCTACTCCTTTACTGAAATCCTCTTGTTATGAAGGCCATCATTCCATTAGCTTTCGTCACTGCCTGCTGTTCCTGCACGCCAACTTTCAGTGACCGGTGCAGGAGGGGATGAAGAGGGGAACTCGGTCGTTCAATATTTGCTCGGGGATGATTGCGGGGTCGGTGGGAGAGGGGGGGGTTTGTTGTGTGAACTGTGTGGAATGTGGCGGTGTTGGTGCTGCATGCGGGAGGGGGCACGGCGTCAGGTAATGGCGGGCGCTGCAGTGCATGCTGGGAAATTCGGCATGGATGTTGGCGCTGGTGCCGTGAGCAGTGCATGCTGGGAAATTCAGCGTGGTTGTTGACGCTGGTGCCGTGAGCAGTGCATGCTGGGAAATTCAGCGTGGTTGTTGACGCTGGTGCCGTGAGCAGTGCATGCTGCAGCAGCGGGCCGCGCAGCCCTGAAGCCGCGCACACTGGCGGAAGGCAAGGTGGGAAAGTGGCCAAACCCATGTCTCCCGCAAACGGAAAAGCAGGAATATTTCCCTCTCGCCAGTGCCAGCAGAGGGAAGGGTGGAGGCCTGGAACACTGGGCCTCCACAGTCACATCGGGCAGCTTACAGCAGCTAGTTTACTTTCGAGATACAGCACCGAAACACGCCCTTCGGCCCACCGATTCCACGCCAACCAGCGATCGCCCCCTACACTAGCATCATCCTACACACACTAGGGACAGTTTACAATTAGCCTACAAACCTGGACGTCTTTGGAGTGTGGGAGGAAACTGGAGATCCTGGAGAAAACCCACGCAGGTCACGGGGAGAACGTGCAAACTCCGTACAGACAGCACCCGTAGTCAGGATCGAACCCGGGTCTCTGGCGCTGTAAGGCAGCAACTCTACCCCTGCAACACTATACCGGCCTAAGGCTTCTGCAGCAACTGCCCTTCTGCCACTAACCCCTGTGCTATCCCCCTGTACCGGCCACCCTTCACCCTCTGTTCCTCTCTCCCCGTGGGCAGTAGCAACTATGTGGAGCGCTTCAACCCCAATGTGCTGAAGGATTCGGTGATGTCCACACACAAGCCCATCGAAGTGAAGGGGCCGGGGGGCAAGGCCACCATCATCCATGCCCAGTACAACACTCCCATCAGCATGTACTCGCAAGATGCCATCATGGACGCCATCGCAGGCCAAGCCCACGCCAGGGGCAGCGACCTCTCCAGGTATGCCCGCTACTCCCCGAGTGCATGCAGGGGGAACAATGCAACAACAAACAGTGGAAAGATGCAGCTCGGAAACAGGCCCCTCGGCCCACTGAGGCCACGCTGGCCAGCGATCGCCCCGCGCACGCATTACCTCCATGTTCTCCCACTTTCTCATCCACTCCCCACACACCAGGGGCACATTCACCTCCAAACCCGCACGTCTTTGGGATGTGGGAGGAAAACAGGAGCGCCCGGAGGAAACCCACGCGGTCACACAGGGGGAACGTGCAAACTCCACACAGAGGTCCGAGTACCCGAGGTCAGGATCGAACCCGGGTCTCTGGTGCTGTGAGGCAGCGGCTCTACCCACTGCACCACTGTGCCGCCCACACTGGAGTTGTTTTAAGTCTCTGAAATAAAAAAACGAGGAGATTTAATGTGCTCATTTGAAGATCCAGTAACAATATGAAGGGTGCTTAATCAATGGTAGACTTCTGGCCTGTTAAATCAGCCTGAAGAAGGGCCCGACATGAAACTTCACCTATCCATGCTCCCCAGAGATGCTGCCTGACCCACTGAGTTACTCCAGCACTCTGTGTCTTTTCTTCAGTAAAGCAGCATCTGCAGTTCCTTGTATCCATGAGTGTGTATGTGTGTGGTGTGCGTGCGTACGTTTGGGTGTGTGCATGTGCGTCTGTGTGTGCATATGTGTGTGTGTGTGCATCTGTGCATGTGTATGTGTGCGACTATGTGTGTGCATCTGTGTGTGGGCGTGTGGATGTGAGCGTCTGTGTATGTGTGTCCGTGCGTCTGTGTGCGTGCGTGTGTGCATCTGTGCGTGTGTATGTGTGCGTGTAAGTGTCTGTGTGTGTATCTGTGTGTGGGCGTGTGTATGTGTGTGTTCGTGGGTGCGTGTGTGTGTGTCTGTGCGTGTGCGTGTGTATGTTGGGGCAATGGTAGTCCTTACACACTGGAACCAGCTCTCGCCCCCCACCTCCCGCTCCCCCACTCCGGAGCTTCCAGTCCCACAAGGGAACTTGACGTGTTGGGATTTTGCGGGGAAAGAGATTCTCACTGAGAAACTCCACGCATCACTTGAACGGAAGCCGAGATTTTCCTCCGTTCCTTGCCCAGACCCCAGTATCCAGTTAGTGCCTGTAACCCAGAGCGCTGTAGGGGGTTTCTGAGCCCACCAAGCCACGACTCATGGGTTTTCAAGCGTCACATTCAGCCTCTATGCGGGGGAAGGTTTGGAAAGGCTTGCACCTTCCTGTGGAGGTCTGAGTCTCATGCCCACTCCAAGCCTCCCAGCCCGACACTGCTGCACCAGCGAGGCCTGCAGTTCACAGACTCTGGCAGTGTGAGCTCTGGGCCTTGTTGCTAGTTGGTGTTGAACGGGTTAACAGACTGGTCTTGCTGCTGCCATCTTCCCTTTGGCCTGTTTCTGGACCAAGGAAGACAAAGTGTGCCCCCTGCTGGCAGGTCCAACGGCCGAGAAACACCGGCATCTTAGCTATGGGTACACAAAAGGCTGGAGAAACCCAGCGGGCGCAGCAGCATCTAAGGAGCGAAGGAGATAGGCAACGTTTCGGGCCGAAACCCCTCTTCAGGCATCTTAGCTTTTTTTTAGTTTAGAGATACAGCGTGGAACAATTTTACCAAAGCCAATTAACCTATTGGAGTGTGGGAGAAAAACTGGAGCACCCGGAGAAAACCCACGCGGGTCACGGGGAGAACGTACAAACGCAATACAGACAAGCACCCGTAGTCAGGATCAAACCCGGGTCTCTAGCGCTACAAGGCAGCAACTCTACCGCTCTGGGCCTGTGCCTGAGACCCATCGGTGTGATGTTGAGCACTGGAGCACAGCAGAGAGAGCTGACCCGTAACCTCAAGAACTGACCCAACAATGCGCCAGGCCACTAAAGCCCCTGTCCCACTTTCACGACCTAATTCACGACCTTTTCTTACTCATGGACATTTTTCATCATGTTGAAAAAAACGCCCCGACCTGCTCGATGCCACGAGTACCTACGACTTGCATCACGGCCTGCCTACGACCTCGTGACCACCAGGAAGCGAGTACGAGTCAAGGGCAAACTCGGCAGAGGTCGTGAAAGTGGGACGGGCCCCTTAAGGCACGGTACAGAATATAATCACCACAAGTTGAGACGGCCCCACCCAGGAGTTAAGTTTGGTCGGTGTGCAACAGATATTTATAAGGGTGGGAAAATAATGGTGTCGGACTGTTCAAAGGTTTGTAGATCTGGTGCATGTGAACCGGTCCTCACTCAACACCATGGTGGCAGCTTATGGGGGGGGGGGGGGGGTTGGAGGGGACATGCACCTCATAACCTTGTGATGGTCCTGTGGTGGCTCACCAGGACTTCAGGCAGGGTGGACCACCTGAGATCTTCTGTAGATCTGGGGAATAGTGTTGCAACTCAACTCTTGATGTTTCTAACGGTATGTTGCTTCTCTTTCTTCACCCCCCCTCCTTCTCCAACCTCAACCCACTCACACACACCCTTCCCCCTTCCCCCACCCCCCCACCACCCAACCCCCATCACTAACACACATCTCTCATTGTCACCTTGTGTCCACTGGTCTATCAAACCAACCTGCCCTGTGGTCAATGCCTTGTCCGGTGTTTGGTCATGTGACCCCCCACAGTGGTCCCGAACCTCCGTTTGCGTAAGTAGGTCCATTTTTCACCAGTGTTTTATTGTCATATATCCCGATGGGACAATGGTACCTTGCATAACCAGACTGCCATTTCTTAACCAACTAAACTCAGACGGGCAGGAAACACCATTTCAGTCACCGATCACCAAGGTGGGAAGACTCCCCCTTCTTGGTTCCCGGCCGTTTATGTTGAAATTGTGTCGTGGTCTTTGGTTGTGACATCCTTCCCTTGTTTGGTTTCCTGTCGTTCAACGAGGAGTTTGGAGCAGGTTCTGTCAACGCCAGCAGGGGGCAGAGGTTTATGATGAGGGTCCTTGTCATTTGGTCTTTGCCATTAGTGCAAAGGAGGGATAGATTTGGAGTGCGTGTCCTGGGTGGCGGAACCATGTGCTCCGATAACATTTAAGAAAGGACGAGGCGAGCGCTAGAATTTTAAACAGGGCGCAGAGAGCCATGGACTAAGTGCCGGTAACTGGGATAGGCAAATTCAGAGGGGACATTTTGTAAGGCTCCGAGTCTATTCCTTGGAGCTCAGGAGGATGAGGGGTGATCTTATAGAAGTGTATAAAATCACGAGAGGCATAGATCGGGTAGATACACAGAGTCTCTTGCCCAGAATCGAGGACCCGAGGACTCAGGTTTAAGGTGAAGGGGAGAAGATTTAAATGGAATGTGAGGGGTAACTTTTTCACACACAGGGTGGTGGGTGTATGGAACGAGCTGCCGGAGGAGGTAGTTGAGGCTGGGACTATCCCAACGCATTAGAAACATGGATAGGACAGGTTTGGAAGGATATGGACCAAATGTGGGCAGGTGGGACATGTCGGTCGGCGTGGGCAAGTTAGGCCGAAGCTTTGCTGTTGCACCAACCTTCTTAGTATCTCCTTCCTCGTATCACCTTGATGATGTTTGGTTGCGGTTGGGGAAGGTGCAAGTGACTGGACATTACAGAGCTGGCCGCTGGTCAGTTATTAGACCGTGTGGGACCACTAGATGCCTTGGCCAGCCACATATATCTGGTTCCCAAGAGGGTGAAAGATGGACAATCTACCAGCCATAATCCAAGTGTCAGAACCGCTTCCTTTCACATCACAGCAGCTTAAAACCATTGAAACCTTGAACATCGATAGCAAATACAACTTAATAGAAAATAGGTGCAGGAGGAGGCCATTCGGCCCTTCGAGGTCCATGTACCTACCTAACAGCGTCTCAAACGCCACTCTCGTATCTGGCCTCACCACCACCTCTGGCAATGCATTCCCAGGCCCCCCAGTCCAGGGCTAGAGGTCAGAGCCTCAGAATTAAAGGACATTCCATTCGGAAGGAAATGAGGAGGAATTTCTTTGGTCAGTGGCTGGTGAATCTGTGGAATTCTTTTCCACGGAAGGCTGTGGAGGCCAAGTCGGTGGATATTTCTAAGGCAGAGATGGATCGATTCTTGATTAGTGCGGGTGTCAGAGGTTATGGAGAGAAAGCAGGAGAATGGGGTTAGCAGGGAGAGGTAGATCAGCCATGACTTGATGGGCTGAATGGCCTAATTCTAACCCTATCACTTATGACCTTATGACCCTCTGTGTTAAAAAAAAACTTGCCCCGTACATCTCCATTATATTTTCCCCCTAGTCCCACCTTACAGCTCCCACCCCCAGTGTTGGACATTCCCGCCCATGAGGAGAAAGGCTCTGACTGTCTACCCTATCTGTGCCTCTCATGATTGTACATCTGGGTAGCGTTGGGTAGTAAGGCGGGCTGATAAATCCGTTTGCCATTGCAGTCGGTTAAACAGACCAAAGGGTGCAGTTGTTGGAGGCTGGAATGGAAGTCAAGAAACCAGGGATTATGTGTAGACGGATTTTGATCAATAAGAACGATCAGTTGGGTTATACCTTGCACACAATACCACTGGGACACACCGTACCAGAGAGAACAGGCGGGCGTTGATCTTGGGGCTTTAATTGTAAGGAAATGTTGGGGAAACAAGTTTTTATTCAAGAAGATTTGAAGGAATGTCAGTTGATTCTTGATTAGCACGGGTGCCAGGGGTCAGGGGGCGAAGGGAAATATAGATCAACTTTGATTGAATGGTAGAGTCGGCTTGATGGGCCGAATGGCCTAATTCTGCTCCTTGAACCTATGATCTCGGCATGTTAATTCCACAGGCGGTGGGGTCAAAATTGGGGAAACCTGGGAGAGGAGGTTTCTTTGGCAGAATTACCCAATGGCAGAAGGTGCCAAGGAAGCAAATGGTGCAAATACTCTGGCTGGGTGTCTGAGTGTCTTTGGGTGGATGTAGTGAGATCCACCACCATCTGGTGGGTCGGTTAAGCCCTTCCCTGTTTTTTTAAGATGATCGACATACCGTTCACGTTCCAGCGTTTCAAATGCGGTCCTGAAGATCCGGGTGGCGCTGGTCTTTATCTACCCAGTCAATGATTTTGTGCTTTGTTGGAAGTCTGAGTGAAGTTGAAATGTTGATGTCTGCCCCCTCAACCTCTCCGTCCCCGGTGCTGCATGTAATGCTGGGTTGAGTGTGCAAAATGTACTCACATAAAAACCATTCACACTGGGTGTTCAAGGTTCACACTCTCACTAGCAAACCCTGACTGGAATTAGTTTTTCGTTTCGTTTGCTAACCCGAGCTAACCACCGTGGTGATGTTTTTTTTGCATCCTGGTTTAGGCTCGAGCTGTGAGACAAATTAACGTTTGTATTCATTGTGATTCATCTGAACCTCTGGAATGTCTCGGGTGGAAGGGTGGTTTGTTTTCCGTTTTGGAGTGTTTAACGCAACGGGTTTTCCAAGATGTTTGACCTTAAGGTCATGGATCTCAAGGGGACACACGTACCCTAAAGCCCCTGTCCCACTTAGGAAACCTGAACGGAAACCTCTGGAGACTTTGCGCCCCACCCAAGGTTTCCGTGCGGTTCCCGGAGGTTTTTGTCCTCCAGCAACCACCTTCAACTAGCATCGCAACCGGCTTCCACTAAAAAATTACCGATTTTTAAAACGGAAACCACTTTCGACCATTAGGGAGACTGACAAAAACCTCCGGGAACCACAGGGAAACCTTGGGTGGGGCACAAAGTCTCCAGAGGTTTCCGTTCAGGTTCCCTAAGACAAAAACCTCCAGGAACTGCACGGAAACCTTGGGTGGGGCACAAAGTCTACAGAGGTTTCCATCCAGGTTTCCTAAGTGGGACAGGGGCATTACTCCGAGACCAACCCTCAGCTAACAAATGGCACGGGAATTTGCGATCTGGATTATTCTTCTACACAAAGAGCAAGTTTACTTGTTGCCAAGTGGCGACTATGGTGACAGAACTCAGTTGCTCATTGTTCGACAAGATGGTGCAGCGATCAGTGTGATAAGGAGAGGGGAGGAGGTGGCGTAAGGGCGGTGAAATATAGTCGAGGAACAAAGGCCACCGTACCTGCTTGTAAATGTACTTGGTTCTCAATGGTCTCCATCTATGTCCTTTTCAAGTGACTCTTGCAAATGCACTCCAAACAGTGAGATTAACCGGTAACGTTTCAGCTCAAAGGCTATTCAAGTTATCGACCTGAACGGTGGGAATGTTAGGGAGACTCCCGCTCCCCCGACTCTCAGCCTGTAGAAGGGTCTCGACCCGAAACGCCACCCTTGCCTTCTCTCCAGACACGCGGCCTGCCCCGCTGAGTTCATTATCGAACCTGAAGTGTTAACCATTTCGTTCTCCATAGAAGCTGCCTGACCTGCTGAGTATTTCCAGCTTTTTCTGCTCTAATTGAAGGTTAGACGTACTGAGTAACGCTCACTCTGTGTCTTGTGTGTGTGTTTTAGAATGACTGGGTGGGTGGGGGGGGGGGGGGGTCATTGCTCCCACCCTACAGTGGCCGGCCCAGAATGTGGAGCAAGGCATTTGCTGGATGCCTCTTTCACACAGAGAGTGGTGGGTCTCTGGAATTCTCTGCCACAGAGGGTAGTTGAGGCCAGTTCATTGGATATATTTAAGAGGGAGTTAGATGTGGCCCTTGTGGCTAAGGGGATCAGAGGGTATGGAGAGAAGGCAGGTACGGGATACTGAGTTGGATGATCAGCCATGATCATATTGAATGGCGGTGCAGGCTCGAAGGGCCGAATGGCCTATTCCTGCACCTAATTTCTATGTTTCTATGTTTCTAAAAAGTAAAACCAGCAGGCTCTGCTCATTTGTATCAGACATGGTTCTCCCCCTCTCTCACACGCACACTCACTCCCTCTCCCCCTCTTCCCCTCTCGCACACTCACCCATATTATATCTCTCTCTCTCTCTCTGTCTCGCTCTCTCTCTCCCTCTCCCCCCACCCCCGCCCCCTCTCCCCCCCTTCCCCCCCCTCCTTCTAACACTCTCTCCCTTCCCCTCTACCTCCCACACTCCCCCCCCCTCTATCACCCCCGCCCCCACTCTCCCTCTCCCCCTCCCCTCTCCCCCTCTCTGCATCTCCCTCTCCCACTCTCCCCCTCCCTCTCCCCTCTCTCTCTCTCTCTCGGCCCCCCACCCCCCCTCCCTCTCTCTCCCTCCCATCTCCCTCCCTCCCCTCTCTCTCTCTCTCTCTCCATCTCTCTGTCTCATTCTGTCTCTCTCTCTCACACACGCACGCACACACACACACAATGCGTTCATTGATAGCTCGCTGATGTGCAGCCTGCTCTTTGATGTAAATGGCGGTGAGGAGTTGCATTTCGTTACCTGCTGCTGGATGATGTGGAATGCTTGCTTTGACGGTGCGCTCACTGACTCTGGGCGAAGGGTTGGTTTAGTCCGGGATGAAGTGGTGGATTTGGTTTGACGGTGTGTTCATTGGAGTTGCAGTGATCAACAATTGTCCCCACGGTGAATGGGAACCAGGGTTATCTAGTGGTTTACTGAAATTCATCTGATACTCGACGTTGATTCTTGGTGACGGCAAGATAACGGCTGATTTGGATCTTTATTATTTGTCTGCTATCTTCAAAGGTCCTGGCTTGTTGAAGATGTAATGAATATTTCTTGCTGTAAGAACTGCGAACAATCCGCAGTGTTGAGTAGTACATGATCCTCTCGGGTAGTTCGTTGCTTCTGGCCAATGTCCGTGCAGTTTAATGTGACGTACTGTCTTGTGCTCCAGTCCCCAGTGGTTTTGGGATATTTATCCTGCAAAATAACTCAGTTCGGTTCAGTTTATTGTCACGTGTACCAAGGCCCAGTGAAAAGCTTCTGTTACGTGCTGACCAGTCAGCAGAAAAACAATACATGGTTACAATCGAGCCATGTACAGATACATGATAAAGGGAATAATATTTAGTGCAAGGGTAAAGGCAGCAAAGTCCGATCAAGGATAGTCCGAGGGTCATCAAAGAGGTACTTCAGGACCGCTCTCTGGTTGTGGTAGAATGATTCAGTTGCCTGATAATAGTGGGGAGGGAACTGTCCCTGAATCTGGAGGTGTGCGTTTTCACACTTCTGTACCTTTGACCTGATGGGAGAGGGGATAAGATGGGAGTGGCCGGGGTGCGACTGGTCCTTGATGATGTTGCCGGCCTTGACGAGGCAGCGTGAGGTGCAGATGGAGTCAATGGAAGGGAGGTTGGATTGTGTGATGGTCTGGGCTGCATCGTGTTCTCAGCTACAGATGACCTGGACGTGGTTCTGTCTGGGAGCCTTGTTCACAGATGGAGCAGGTCAGTGTGAGGAGGTGGGTTTATTCCTCGGGTTGCCTTGTCTTTGGAGCCAGTGCCACGTGTGGACAGATCCCACCTTGTTCGTTCGCCCGTGCTGGGGGAACCAAGTGGTCTTGGATCAGCCAGCATCTCATTGACTGGTAGAGAAGACTCGAGGAACTCCTCAACGTCTCTTTCCAATGGAATCTCTCAGCCCTCGTGGCAACGGCTGCAGTGGTCACACTTGGAGTGTGGAGCCTGGATGTGGGCGGTGCAGTCACGTGCTTCTCTCTCCCTGGACATGTACACGTGCGGGACCAGTGGAGAAGGAACCGGGGAGACCCCCCTGCTCTCTCACTCCCTCAGCAAGCTGGAAGACCAGAGCTTTTGTCCTCCAGGACCACTACGTCCATCTATCCGGGGAGCCCAGCGTGTAGGCGTCGACTGGCACCAGGGGCGTGGAGGTGCCTGGGTTTATCAGGATGGCACAGCCAGGTTATCCCAAAACCACCTTGCCCCCGGTACCCATGCTCTTCCCCCATTCCTATCATGTTCCCATCCCGGCGATCGATCCACGGCCGTATCCCGGAGAGAGGAGCCACGGAGAGAGACGGCAGCGGACACACTGGCCAAACAAGGACGGTGAGAAGAAGTGGGGTGTCTTATCTCAGGCGCTCTCGAGGTCGGCTGCTGGAGCCCTCCCCCCCCCCCCCCCCCCACCCCCCGGGGAACAAGGGCAGGAGAGGGACGATGGTTCATGGGACGATCGGAATGCAGGCGACGGCTGCCACAGTCCTTTGTGTCCGGCTACAGCTGGGACTGGGGAATGGCCCCACCAGGGCATCTCTTGCATATGGACTCAGTGCGCTGTTACAATCTGTACAAGTGGACTGTGCTTATTAATGGTGATAGTGTCGCTGAGCTGGAGACACGTGATAACAAAGAAGAAATTGATCAGGCACGTTTGGATGATGATGGGCAAAGTTGTCGCCTCACCTCCACGGACCCCTGCCACGGTGCTGCCGTGCATTTAGCCCAGGGAACGGTGCCCTGACGCAACAGATCCTCCCTCCTGGTGCCCCGACTGCTCCTGAGGCTGTTCACTGAAGCCACGAGGTTCACTACAGAACTGGAAGCAAGGGCTGCTGCGGCAGAAGCGTGACGCGGTCACCCATAAAAATGAATTAAATGACCCCCCTTCCTCGATAACTTCTTCGCCTTTGGGAAAAGAATTGCAACTCGGGATATTAAAGAAACATGTGATCTTTGTCAGAAGGGAAGGAGATTTTCAAGGGGGATTAGATTTAGTTCTTAGGGCTAACGGAATCAAGGGATATGGGGGGGGGGGGAGGAGAAAGCAGGAACGTGGTACTGATTTTGGATGATCAGCCATGATCATATTGGATGGCGGTGCTGACTCGAAGGGCCGAATGGCCTCCTCCTGCACCTATTTTATATGTTTCTATGTTTCTAAGGAATGAGTTATTTTGCTTGGAAGCTTCATCCACGCCTTGTCCAGAGTCTGACATCCATTTTGATGTCCCGCTGATAATCTTGGCGGTAAAATGGCGACTCCCTTCACAAAGGCCAGGGCTTTCTGCTGTCTCTTTGACCGCACACTGACAGCAGAGTGGGGAAGAGGACGCACAATGCTCCTTGGGTCAACGCTGAGTTTTTTAGTTCAGTTTAGTTTCGAGATACGGCGGGGAGTTAGGCCCAGCGAGTCCACGCCGACCAGCGATCACCTTAGTACATTAGTTCTATCCAACCCCACACATGAGGAACAATTTACATAGGGGGCAATTGTTGCGGTGCTGGCTCGAAGGGCCGAATGGCCTCCTCCTGCAACCTATTTTCAATATTTCCCATGTAATTAACCAAAAATCCTGGACATCTTTGGATGTTGGGAGGAAACCAGAGCACCCGGCAAAAAAACCCACAGGGAGAACGTGCAAACTCTGTACAGACAGCGCCCATGATCAGGATCGATCCCGGGCCTCTGGCGCTGTGAGGCAGCAACTCTACCGCTGCGCCAACCGTGCAGTGTGTTTGGTTGAAGGCACAGACAGACAGACAGACAGACAGACAGACAGACAGACAGACAGACAGACAGACAGACAGACAGACAGACAGACAGACAGACAGACAGACAGACAGCAGAGGACATGCCCAGCATGGAGTGTCAAACTGCGACTTTGCGCAGAGTGGGACTGGGTGGTTGGCGCGGTTGTGACCAAACGCTGGAGGAGATGGTGCCCCAAGTGTAGACCCCCCCCACATACCGGGCACTGACCCCCCCTCAGGCCACCGCATGGTCCTAGGGAGTGGCAGAGAGACAATGGGAGCAAACGCCAGGGTTCTGAATCCTTGCCGATGGGCAATATCGGGCAAAATCACCCGCTGGCTCGAAGCTCCAGGGCCGTCACCCAGAGGGGCCCACGCTACCCGTCGGCTGGTGGGTGAACGGCGGCAGCAGTGCGGAGCCTCGTGGAGGCCGGGGGCTAGGGGTGGTGGTGTTGTAAAATGTGACTCTCTCTGTTATTGCAGTAACCTTCATGTTAAAGATGCTCTAGTCGACAGCTCTTCCCCAGTCTACCAGGCTGTGATCCGTAACGCTAGCAAGCCCCAACAGGGCCATCAGCAGGAGATGGAAGAATGGACTCGCAGAGCTGCCAACCTGCAGTCCAAATCTTTCCGTGTCCTTGCCCAGATGACTGGAACGGAATTCTGTAAGTATTGCAAAGCTTTCTCTGATACAGCATAGAGGGAGGCGTGAGCAGTTCCCGGCTAGTGCAATGGGACATGGGCTTCCATCCACCTCAGACTGGTGAGGTGAGTGCCTCCACCATTGTGGGCATGGGCTGATGAGGCAGCAGCTCAAGGCTCGGTGAATGAGTCGGCACCTTCACCGTGGGGAATAGTGCTGCCCTGAGATCAGCATCGATGGCTACACACTGTGGCTGGCCTTCACCAGAGAGACTGGTGGCGCTCACTCTCACTGATCCCGTCCACTCTCTCTGAGGGAGCTCTGCTGATGGACCACCCCACCCCACGCCACCCCACCCCACCCCACGCCACGCGACCATCGATCACCCGTTCACACTGGTTCCCATTATCCCGCTCTCCCACTCCCTACGCAAGTTACTGGAGCCAATCAACCGACAGAAATGCACGACAATAGATAATAGGTGCAGGAGTAGGCCATTCGGCCCTTCGAGCCAGCACCGCCATTCAATGTGATCATGGCTGATCATCCCCAATCAGTACCCCCGTTCCTGCCTTCTCCCCATATCCCCTGACTCCGCTATTTTTAAGAGCCCTATCCAGCTCTCTCTTGAAAGCATCCAGAGAACCCGCCTCCACCGCCCTCTGAGGCAGAGAATTCCACAGACGTCTTTGGGGTGTGGGAGGAAACCGGGGCACCCGGAGGGAAACCCCACACCGTCACGGGGAGAACGTGCGAGCTCCGCTCGTTTAGCGCCCGTGGCCGGGATCGAACCCGGGCGCTGCGAGGCCGCAACTCTACCGCTGCGTTGCTCCACCGTGCCACCCCGACAGGCAGACGCCCAGGTTATAGGCACCCAGCTGCCCCCACCTTGACATGCTGTACTTAAAGTGTAGTCTGTGAGACTGGTGCAGCCTCTCACTGTCTGCACAGCTGAATTGCCATTGAGGGCGTTTAATAGATTATTAATACGGGGATGAAGTCCAGATGAGCCACCGTGTTCTTGGGTGCTTGTCACACATTGTCGCTGGCAAATATCCTGCAATTGCAGAATTTCTCCACCCACAAACATTTTTTTTAACAATTCCGCGATCAAGAATTCAAAGCTAAAGGAGTGACTATAAAGTGATTGCGTTACAAATATTCTCGGCCCCACCTCCCTCTCTCGGCACCCTCTTGCCATTCGCAAGTCTCCAAGTTTAGAATAGTGCGGCAAATTATCTTCCAAAACCAAAATGGTCTTCGACGTTTATTTTAGTGGCAGTTGCAAATAACTCCAAATAACCGCAGCCTCCTAAAATTGACATTAGTTCGGTTTAGTTTATTACAAAGAAACATAGAATAGGTGCAGGAGGAGGCCATTCGGCCCTTCGAGCCAGCACCGCCATTCATTGTGATCATGGCTGATCGTCCCCTATCAATAACCCGTGCCTGCCTTCTCCCCCTATCCCTTGACGCCACTAGCCCCTAGAGCTCTATCTAACTCTCTCTTAAATCCATCCAGTGATTTGGACTCCACTGCCCTCTGTGACAGGGAATTCCACAAATTCACAATCGTGAATTGAATTGAATTGAAAACGTTTTTTTCTCACCTCAGTCTTAAATGACCTCCCCATTATTCTAAGAATGTTGTCACATGCACCGAGGTACAGTGATAAGGTTTTGTTGCGTGCTAACCAGTCAGCGGAAAGACAACACATGATTACAGTCGAGCCATTTACAGTGTATAGATGCATGATAAGGGAATGTGGAAGAAAGAACTGCAGATGCTGGTAAAATCGAAGGTGGACACAAAATGCTGGAGTAACTCAGCGGGTGAGGCAGCATCTGTGGATAGAAGGAAAGGGTGACGTTTCAGGTCGGGACCCTTCTTTTCGACTCGAAACATCGCCCATTCCTTCTCTCCATAGATGCTGCCTCACCCGCTGAGTTACTCCACTACTTTGTGTCTACTAGGATAAGGGAGTAACGTTTAGTGCAAGATTAAATCGAGTAAAGTCCGATCGAAGGTGGTCTGAGGGTCACAATAGACAATAGGTGCAGGAGTAGGCCATTCGGCCCTTCGAGCCAGCACCGCCATTCAATGTGATCATGGCTGATCATCCCCAATCAGTACCCCGTTCTTGCCTTCTCCCCATATCCCCTGACTCCGCTATCTTTAACAGCCCTGTCTAGCTCTCTCTTGAAAGCATCCAGAGAACCTGCCTCCACCGCCCTCTGAGGCAGAGAATTCCACAAACTCACAACTCTCTCTCTGAGAAAAAGTGCTTCCTCGTCTCCGTTCTAAATGGCTTACTCCTTATTCCTGACATCAGAGCGGCCCTGGGCGAGAGTACAATGGCCATATCTCCCGGCAAGACTTGGTTCATAAGATCATAACTTACAGGAACAGAATTAGGCCATTCGGCCCATCGGGTCTACTCCGCCATTCAATCATGGCTGATCTATCTCTCCCTCTCAAGCCCACTCTCCTGCCTTCCCCCCAGAACCCCAGTCACCCGTACTAATCAAGAATCTAGCTATCTCCTCCACAGAAATATCCACTGACGTGGCCTCCAAATGTATCCCTATCTCCTTTCTAAATGTAGGTTATTTTATTCTGAGGCTGTGGCCCCTGGTCCAAGACCCCAGCCCCCACCGCCCACCCCGCCCCGCTCTCCATGGTGCCACAACCCAATTGTCTTCTTGGATCCAAGATGGTTTCCGCCTTCCTGGAAGTTTGGCACCAGTTTGTTAAGACAGTTTAGAGTTTAGTTTGGTTTAGTATGGAGAGAAGCAGCGTAGAAACATGCCCTCTGCCACACCAAGTCCCGCCATCGCTCGCCCGTCCACACTAATTCGGTGTTATCCTACACACTAGGGGCAATTTACAGCAGCCAATGAACCTACAAACCAGCACGATGTGGGAGGAAACCCGCGCGGTCACGGGGAGAGCGTGCAAACACTACACGGACAGCACCCGAGGTCAGGATCAAACCCGAGTCTCTGGCTCGGTGAGGCAGCAGCTCTATCAGCTGTGCCACCATATCGCCCCAAATTTCATGTCATAGGAACAGAATGAGGCCATTCTGCCCATCGAGTCTACTCTGCCATTCAGTCATGTCTGATCTAAGCGGTGATGATCCTGTCTGATCAAAGTGGAGATGAATCTCGTCCATATAAGGGTCAGAGTTTGGCTGACACGAATATCCCTTCCTGTCACTGAAGCGTAGAGTGGAGAGCGGGCACAGCTGCCATCTTCTCCTCCCCTGCCCCTCGCCAGCTCCGTGAAGAGCCCCCATTGGAGACCTGCGGACGGGAAGGGGGTCAGAGTGCTTGGGCTTTGCCACTCATTGGCTTATTTTGTGTTACAGTGCAAGATCCCGATGAGGAGGCAATGAAACGATCCAGGTAGGCTTCTTGCAAGAGCAGCATCCACCTGGCCTCCACGCCACACAGCCAGACAGCAAACATAGCAACACGATACCCAACCCTCACATCACAGAGCGGGGGTATCAAGATTACCACCAGCTCATCCCAAAATTGGACGTTACAATGGTGTACCATCTACCTGAGAGCCTGGGCAATATGTCGAGCTCTGAACTATGGGTGTGCCACAGGGAATAGTTCCGTCAGTTCACCTTGGTACATTTGGGCTTCAGTCGGTGGACCTCTCTCCAATATTGTCCTCATGACAGCCCCAGGGCGATGCCCCCCCCCTTTGCCAAGATCGACACTAATCACGGGTGGTTTGCTCTGGTTTTGTCTGTCGTCCTGCTTCTAACACAGAAATGACAAGGATATTCAAAGGGCCCGTCAGTTTAAGGATCTGGAATGATTCGGAAACTGGTGCGCAAAGCTTCCCCCCTCCCCCCCCTCCCTCTCCCTCCACCCCTTGCTCCGGTTGTATCGGGACAATTGGGGACTTTGTAAGCCTTGTCATTCGCCACGTGCTTTGTTTGGGTTTTGTGTGCTGTGAGGTGAGGAGACAAGCGGGCTTTTTCACCCTCACCCCCCTCACTCTTCTCCTCCTCTCTCTCTCTTTTCTCTCTTTCTCTACGCCACAGGGAAAAGTTTGAACATGAAGTTAAAGGCCCGCGCTTTGCCAAATTACGTAAATGGCACCATGGTCTGTCTGCACAGATCCTTAATATTAAAGGCTAACGTGCCCACGTGTAATCAGACACTCTTAAGATAGAATTACTAAACTAATATTAAGGGAAGATTTCCATCGTAGTGACTCTTTTGAAATATAGTAGCTTGAAAACATCAAATCTTCTTAAAAAAAAACAAGTTAAAGAAAGTGCTTGTGGACTATCCACTGCCCTGAATCCTCCCTGTGGTTAAATCTCTTGCCACTCGCTGTACACTACTCCCTCATGCACGAATGTTACCATAAACAATAAAGTGTTTAAAATCCTTGTTTCTGTATAAAGAGTCAGCTTCTATATATCTCAATTCCTTGCAAAGTCCGTTTTAGGGAATTTAATAAGCTGTTGGCTTCCTTGTGTTAGTGAACGAGTGTAGTTTGACCTGGCTGGAGCTATCCTGTGTGGTTTTGGAAGTGCGAGGTGCAGTCTGGTGCGAAGGAATGCTCACTCCATGCACGAGACCCCAATGCTCGTCAGCCTGGAGGGTCTGTAAAGGCAGGCAGCCAAGGGAATAGAGGATGTGCAGGAAGGAACTGTGCGGATGCTGGCTTAACCCGTTCAGCCCCCCCCCCCCCCCCCCCCCTCCACCGAGTATACCAAGTCATGGCCAATAGTGGGAATAAAAAACTTGGCAGTAAAAAACTCGAGTACCTCAGCATGTGTAGGGAGGAAACTGCAGATGCTGGTGTAAACCGAAGGTAGACACAAAATGCTGGAGTAACTCAGCGGGACAGGCAGCATCTCTGGAGAGAAGGGATGGGTGACGTTTCGGGTCGAGGCCCTTCTTCAGACAAATAGACAATGATTTGTCCGGTCTGAGTCACTAAATGATTCAGTGATTCAATGACTCCATGATAGTTTGTGGTCACATGTACTGAGGAACAGTGAAATGCTTTGTTTTTGCATAAAATACGCAAAGTACAAAAATAACCGCCAGGTATCTGGCGTCGACAAAGTTGCAGACGTATTTATTACAGTCCTCCTCTCCACGGTCCATCTTTGTCCCCACCTCCTCTCCCTCATCCCCTCTCCTTGCCCCCATTGCCCCACCCCCTCTCCTTGCCCCACCCCCTCTCCTTGCCCCACCCCCTCTCCTTGCCCCACCCCCTCTCCTTGCCCCCACCCCCTCTCCTTGCCCCACCCCTCTCCTTGCCCCACCCCCTCTCCTTGCCCCACCCCCTCTCCTTGCCCCACCCCCTCTCCTTGCCCCCACCCCCTCTCCTTGCCCCCACCCCCTCTCCTTGCCCCACCCCCACTCCTTGCCCCACCCCCTCTCCTTGCCCCACCCCCTCTCCTTGTCCCACCCCCTCTCCTTGCCCCACCCCTTCTCCTTGCCCCACCCCCTCTCCATGTTCCCATCCCCTCTCCTTGCCCCCACCCCCCTCTCCTTGCCCCACCCCCTCTCCTTGCCCCACCCCCTCTCTTTGCCCCCACCCCCTCTCCTTGCCCCCACCCCCCTCTCCTTGCCCCCACCCCCTCTCCTTGCCCCATCCCCTCTCCTTGCCCCACCCCCTCTCCTTGCCCCACCCCCTCTCCTTGCCCCACCCCCTCTCCTTGCCCCACCCCCTCTCCATGTTCCCATCCCCTCTCCTTGCCCCCACCCCCTCTCTTTGCCCCCACCCCCTCTCCTTGCCCCACCCCCTCTCCTTGCCCCACCCCCTCTCCTTGCCCCATCCCCTCTCCTTGCCCCCACCCCCTCTCTTTGCCCCCACCCCCTCTCCTTGCCCCACCCCCTCTCCTTGCCCCACCCCCTCTCCTTGCCCCATCCCCTCTCCTTGCCCCACCCCCTCTCCTTGCCCCATCCCCTCTCCTTGCCCCACCCCCTCTCCTTGCCCCACCCCCT
This sequence comes from Raja brachyura, assembly GCA_963514005.1. The sequence goes on from OY740818.1 coordinate 9,187,869, forward strand.
CTCCTTGCCCCATCCCCTCTCCTTGCCCCATCCCCTCTCTTTGCCCCCACCCCCTCTCCTTGCCCCACCCCCTCTCCTTGCCCCACCCCCTCTCCTTGCCCCACCCCCTCTCTTTGCCCCCACCCCCTCTCTTTGCCCCCACCCCCTCTCCTTGCCCCACCCCCTCTCCTTGCCCCACCCCCTCTCCTTGCCCCATCCCCTCTCCTTGCCCCACCCCCTCTCCTTGCCCCATCCCCTCTCCTTGCCCCACCCCCTCTCCTTGCCCCACCCCCTCTCCTTGCCCCATCCCCTCTCCTTGCCCCACCCCTTCTCCTTGCCCCACCCCCTCTCCATGTTCCCACCCCCTCTCCATGTTCCCATCCCCTCTCTTTGCCCCCACCCCCTCTCCTTGCCCCACCCCCTCTCCTTGCCCCACCCCCTCTCCTTGCCCCACCCCCTCTCCTTGCCCCACCCCCTCTCCTTGCCCCACCCCCTCTCCTTGCCCCCACCCCCTCTCCTTGCCCCCACCCCCTCTCCTTGCCCCACCCCCTCTCCTTGCCCCACCCCCTCTCCTTGCCCCATCCCCTCTCCTTGCCCCACCCCCTCCTTGCCCCCACCCCCTCTCCTTGCCCCCACCCCCTCTCCTTGCCTCCACCCCCTCTCCTTGCCCCCACCCCCTCTCCTTGCCCCACCCCCTCTCCTTGCCCCACCCCCCTCTACTTGCCCCACCCCCTCTCCTTGCCCCACCCCCTCTCCTTGCCCCCATCCCCTCCTTGCCCCCATCCCCTCTCCTTGCCCCCATCCCCTCTCTTTGCCCCACCCCCTCTCCTTGTCCCACCCCCTCTCCTTGCCCCTCCCCCCTCTCTTTGCCCCCACCCCCTCTCCTTGCCCACCCCCTCTCCTTGCCCCACCCCCACTCCTTGCCCCACCCCCTCTCCTTGCCCCACCCCCTCTCCTTGCCCCACCCCCTCTCCTTGCCCCCATCCCCTCTCCTTGCCCCACCCCCTCCCCTTGCCCCACCCCCTCTCCTTGCCCCACCCCCCCTCTACTTGCCCCACCCCCTCTCCTTGTCCCCACCCCCTCTCCTTGCCCCACCCCCCTCTCCTTGCCCCACCCCCTCTCCTTGCCCCACCCCCTCTCCTTGCCCCACCCCCTCTCCTTGCCCCACCCCCCTCTCCTTGCCCCACCCCCTCTCCTTGCCCCACCCCCTCTCCTTGCCCCACCCCCTCTCCTTGCCCCACCCCCCTCTCCTTGCCCCACCCCCACTCCTTGCCCCACCCCCTCTCC